>JBBMOI010000015.1:357500-640000 GCA_038088405.1 Porites divaricata | reverse complement strand
TGGTAGGCTAGGAGCACCAGTAACTAAACAAAGATCGTGGGTTTGAATCCCACTAAAATGAGAATAAACAAGGTTTAGTATCATCTGAAGATAACTTCATTTACCTGCACAATCGGATTTAGTGATCTCATAGTTCGTATCATTCTTCCTTACCTATTTGGCGCTGGCAAAGCTAATTTCACACACTAAATCTGAAACACAAAAAGATCATCTCACAGTTAAAACAACTGACAAAAAAAACAAATAATTGCCTTACCTTTAACTTCTAGACCTTGGAGTCGTTTTTAAGTCGAAATCGGGGTCGCCATGCGTTTCTTCAGGAACGCAGCCAGGAGTACTTCCAAAACGAGCTTCTTGATAGCATGCGTCAAACCATCAGTTTGACGTGCTCGGTCTTTAGAGGGCGGAGGGCGCGCCCAAAAAGACGTCTTGGAGGCGGCGATGTTCGTCCAAAAAAATAGTCTTAAAAGATGACGTCCGAAGTTCCTGAAATAAAACTTGCTAAATTACGAGTTATCGCTTTAATAGAAAAAATACACTGTTGAAGCTTTATTGTGTTGGTCAACCTTTATTGTTCATTAATGAAAAGCAAATCCGTTACAACAAAATCTAACTTATTTATGTTATTAAGTACTGGTTTACAACGTTTAAAGAAAAAAAAACCAAGCTGATGAATTTTTTGTTTTGTTTGTTAAACTTTATTTTTCATCAACTTTTAATTACGTACAATTCAATTACAGTACCCGTGATATGAATGTTTCTTCTTTGCATTCAGCACTTCGCTTCCGACTTCCAAAAGAGTAGATGGTGCCATGCGTTTCTTCAAGAACGCATCCAAAAAATAGTAAAATGTAGTAAAAAAAAGCTTGTTCGATCTTGAGAGGGTGCGCCCAAAAAGGTTCCATTAACCGTGAAGAAAAATGTGAGGTAGAGTCCAAAAAAACGGAAAAAAATATGATTTTCGACGTGCTAGTACCTGAAATGGAAAATTAGTGTTTTTGTGTTTGCAGTAAAACATACTGACGCGTAACATAATGTCAGTCAATGTGCTTAAATATTTTAAAGACATCAGACTCACAACTCAATGTTTTTTGTTTGCTTTATTTTTATTGGCGTTATTACAACAAGTATTTTGTAATACCCCTGCAAATCAAATCATCATTAGTACTTACAGCTATTTACTCTATATACTTATTATTAAACTAAAAGAAAAAAATCACTCAGACAACACATTAATTGAAGAGTTTTTATTCAATTCAGTTTGCCGATTACAAAAATTAAGAAATCCATGGGGTGCGCTCCTAAGAGAATTTGGCGTCCGAGTGAGACCAAGGAGTGTGACATGTGTCCATAAACTTCGATCGACACCTCGAATGAAACACACCAGGGTCCCCCGGATATTTGGCGGCTTGCTATCGAAACATCGTCGACACCAAGCTTTCACATTTTTCGAAGGTGAATACGGAACCAGATCGAATGTCGAATCGAAAACCGGAAAAAGCCGAAGGGACCGAACCGAAAATCTAATCACCTAACAAAGAAAAATAATTCCACATACCTTGTGCCACGTAGAGTCATTTCTCGGGCTGATTGATGTGGTGCAACGTTTGCACAATTTTCAAACTTTCTTACAAAAACAACATTGCCGTGGAAATTCAATTAGCCGTACGCTATTCCAGACCAACCGAGTCTGTTTTGCGCAAACTTTGTACCAACATCAATCAGCCCTACCTTATATGGGCTGCTGTACTCTGTCGTCATTTTCCTCCAACAAAGGACCAAGGATACTGGGACCAACAATCCAATAGACCAAGACGTAGATATGTATAGTCCATGATATTGTAGTTGTTGTTGTTGCTGAAGATGATGTTGTTCGTGATGACTTAGAGTTACTCCAAAGATGAAGTCCGGCCGGCCAATTAAAATTAGTATAATTATTAAATATCAGTAGCTGTCTCAACTAACATTGCTCTATGCGACAACAACAGCAGCTGCCTAACGCGGGATCCGAGATAGGATGAAATTCAACTTCTGAGCAGAACAGTTTTTCACATTGCATTCTCTAATTGCTTAATCTCAAGAAACATTTATTTAATTCGTTTAATAACTTTTCAAATTTGTTCGCACTTGAAAGGAGGGAGATATATATGGATATCAACGTTTGTTAAGACAGCTCTTTAAAGTTATTTCTATATGCTGTCTTCTCTGGCTTTACCTTGCCTTCCTAAGCATGAAGCAGTTTACACTACGATTTCATCCGCTTCTATTTGCATAGAAATAGAATGGCATCTTAGTGTAAACGATCATCATGATCCACAATCGTCATCATCGTTGTGATTGTCCAGTTTGGTCCGACGTGATTCTTCTCCTCCGTTCATGGCTGCAAAGGAAGATACCTGACCTACTTAAGTAACTTGACTACTGGACTATCTTTCTATGGCTCTCGAGGTTCTTTGTTCTTCTTTCTTCGGCCGGCATCTTTCCTTGATGTAGCACTTGATCCACAATACAATATGAAACAATATAATAACATATATTTTATTCAAATTTCCAACATTTTGTTACAAGATTCAGAAATATGTTGAAGAAAAAATGTGCTTCATAGGATTTGGTCCCAGTCGTGATGTACTCCAAGAGCTGTTGGAGGTAGAACACTGCTGACAACGTCTGGAGGACGAAGAAACCAATAGCCACGAACGGTCTACGTGAAGACTACGTACGCCTACCATTTGTAGACGATCTGCGCCTACACAGTGCAATGCAGGACTTCCTGAGAAGAAAACCCTCCAGCGGGACAAACTTAACAGGAAGACAAATCAAATTGTCTTAATGTCAACGATGCAAGCCAGAATATCCTCTCCTGCTACTTAATGAAAGACTATCTATAACCTGCGAGGTTTTCACATGAATGCCATTCAGGGGCACGCATATCAAGGTATGGTGGGCCTCCACATGTGTGCCCCCGAAATATTCGGCCTAATAGCATTCTCGTGATTACTCCGCGGGCTAGCTACTAACTCTTCTAAGAGCATATCGGGATATTCGTGATCCTCCAGCGATGAAACTGCGTCGTAGATTGGTCTCGAAGACTTCCTACGCTTACGATTTGTAAACGATCTAGCCTGTGGTGTGTGGATTGTCCCATTTTGCCCTGGCAACCTGCAACAAGGTGTTGACTCTTCGCGGGAAGAAACGCCTAGTCGCAGATTACTTTGTTGTGCGACTAAACCTGTTAACCGATCTACCATCACAAGTTCGAAGTCTGCAAATGCGCATCCAAAAAATTTCAATTCTCACCGATACTGTTAAAACTTAGCACAAAAAATTGATAAGAGCAGACTCGAATTTGCAAGGCTAAACTAACTATCTACCTGTAACTAGAGAGACCACTAAGCTTGTAAGTAGTGACCAAATGAGGTCCTCTCTCACTGTAGCTGAATGATCTGAAGTCTCCAGTTTACTAAGTTATGTCTTATTATAATCACTGTCTGGTTGAACCTTGCGAATGAAAGCTTCACTTGCGCAGTGCATAGACGGTCAAGTGAAGTGTGATAAATCAAATTTGGCGCAACTAAGCGGGAGACCATAGTGAAGACGACGACGAAAAAAGCGGCGGCGGCGAAGTCCATCTGAAAAAAGGCGAAAAAAGACGGAGCCGAACCGAATCCTAAAAGCCGAACCTATTCCTAAAAGCCGAATTCTTGTCGCTGACCGAACACCTGCAAAGGAACCCAACTTATGAAAAAAGGGCAGGGAAGGCCCTTACCAGCCCGGGTACCCCGCTAGGTAATCTAACTACAGTTAAGTTAAGCCGAATAAGAAGCCCGGAGACTTCAAGCCGAACGTGTGTGGATAGTATGCTTTGCAAGGTTCATCCAGAGCTCTATATACCCCCCTTGACCCAACCCACAAACAATGCACCTGACCTGCACCATTTCAGTAGATTGGGTGTGCTGTGCTGATTTGAAGCTGAGCAGTCTGGGATGTTTTGTTGTGGTCTGATTCGGGTGGTCTGGTCTGACAGTGGCAACGGTCTAATGGTCTTATTTGGTTGTCCGGTCTGACGATGGTCTGGCGTGGAATACGGATGTGGTGGTCTGATCTGCTGTAGAGTTACTGATGGTCTTGTGTGATGGTCTTATGTAGGGTCAGGTCTGACAGACAGGATTAATGGTCCAATCTGTCTACAGGTCTACCTGCGTACGGTAGTCTTGTTTGTTGGAGTCGCGATGGTCTGATCTGAAAAATGAAAAGAAGAAAAGGTGAGGTGAGAAGTGAAATTTCTCAATTAAGCGCTTCACGGAAGCTACGTAAAGAGAAACGAAGGAAAATGCGGAAATACTTTTATTGGTACAGTTGCGACTTTAAAAGGACTGCTACGACCAAACCAATTTACATTTCAAGTGGAACTACCGGGTTCTCCTAAGGAACTTTTCTAATCTTTTCAATTTGGCTAAGTGCAGTATTGTAAACTGCTCTGTCCGACGTATGGCAACCTACAATAACCAACTGTGAAAAGTAGTCGTACAATACCGAGGGATATCTAAACTTTTTTTGTGTTTTCTGTACAATGGCAAATACTGTTAGATAATAAGAGGTTATAATCAAGTTTAGATTGTAAATGGCCGCCATATTTCGACGTATTGTGTGTGTCTTTTCTTTGCTTTGGAACAAATCAGCCGAAATCTGATCAAAAGTAATAGAAATCATCAGAAAAATGCAAGAATGTATTGATTTTTCGCAACTATATCGCGAGTAAGTCATGTTTGGATTGAACAACAGACTAATAATAAAAATGTTAATAGACTAATAATCAATTTTTACTGTAATCTTTTAAACCAAATGGTTAAAAGTTAAAGCATTAAACATGATTCTTTTCTTAGAGAAACTTCATCCAACGTACGTATGTTCGCAATATACAGCGTATTTCAGATATTTCAAAGGCCTCTTTTGGCAGTTGCACTCGCGGAAGCAAAAACCGAGCAGCTCAAATCACAAAACTTCGAAAATATAACTTTCACAGCGAGAAAAGAATGAAAGCTCACGTTTTCCCATCTTCAACAGTTTAGTTTACAAGCACGTTATTTTTTCTCTATTCTTTTAGGTACAAATTTTCATCTTGAGTTAAGAAGTCACGAAAAATCTTCAGGAAAACTTCGAGGCCCTCTTCCATATTTGGAAAGCATGCTGGCCCGATGATTTTGTGAGGTTAGTCGGTCAAAATCTCACCGTCAAATTAAAACCAGGGAAAGAAAATATATCAAGCGTCGTTTTGTAAAATAATTATTCTTGTGTGCATCACCAATATATATTTGAAAGAAGAAGGCTTTTTTCCCTGGTTATCGATGTCATGACTTAGGTTTCGCTTGTATTTTAGTGCCTCCCTGCCTGAAACGTGTTACACGTGTTTGAACGTCCCATGGTTGAAAACTCGTGAGCAAGACGGTTTCATTTCTCGTCGTTTTTTCCCTTTAAGAACCAATTAGTTTACTTTAAAGGCTTCAAACAAGAACATTCGGCAACGAACTACCTTATCTATTAGTACTAGACTTGCTGGAATACGAATTTTACACCGAATTTAACGACCACTAATAGATAGTGATTTACCTCAAGCGCTCGTCTTAACAACGAACGGAGCGACTTCTGGAATTCCGTTGACTTGTAGTTAGCTTTCTTGCATTTGGTGAAGCTCAGAAAAACGGATAAATAATATAAACTGGTTTCTGTTGAGACCTTAGTTCTCTCTCTCTCTTTCTCGCCAACAGCCACAACTGAAGTTACCGAATTTTTGAATGTGGCGCGGAGCAAATAATTGATTACAATAACAATTCCTGATTGGATTTTTCTGCTGCACGTGTCTATGTGGCGTGAACAAGAGTTGTTTACCACATTTGGAATTTGTAAGGAAAATTAACATCTCAAAAAGAACTTTGTAAAGATCTTTGACTGCGCCCTGAATCTTCAAAAGCATTACGAACACAAAAAGACTCAAAGATTTTCAACAGCGACAACTATAAGAACCCTGAAGTAAGCTTTTAGTTCTGTTTAGTCCATCTTTTCGTCGCATAAGTTTTCACTTGGTTTTGGCTGTGAAGATTGTCCTAATTAGGTATTGTTTTTTATTAACCAATCAAAACTTAACAAAAACTTGCTTGGGTGTGGGTATAAAAAAAAAGAAAAATCTTGTGAAAATTCTTTTTCAGTGAGGGAAGATATACTTTCTCATTTGGTCTATACGTGCTTGTTCACAAACCGTATATTTTCCTGTTTTCTCCCTTCGAGCTAAAATAAAAATAAAATTAAAATAAAATAAAATAAGCAAAGAAGCCCTGCGCCTATTGACTACTGGCGCAAGGGTGGGGCGGGTTCAGGTAAATGAGAAAATAGTCTTTTTTTCGCGCTCGCTCGAAAGATCTCGTCTCGTCGAAAAAAAAAATTATTAGCCAATTATTACGTCAATAACAGATGACCCAAACTCTTTCCGTGACTTTTAACGCAAATTCAACTTGAGCTTCAAAGCCGTTCTGTACTATTCAAAAACGTATTATTTGCCTTTCTGTTACTTAACCCAGGGAATATATTATATCTATCATTACTGAAGGCTTCTACCGGTAAAATTGGCAACGAGCGTTTACGAAAGAGAAATAGGCGGCACCGAGAAGAGGGCGAAGTTTTTAGAAATTGGGTTATTGTGAAGGTGAGGGTTTTTAAATATAAAACGGCAAACTGATGCTTACGGCAAGGCGATGAAGAAGTAAACAAAAGAATAAAAAAAATTCATATATTTAAATAATATATATTTATTTGTTTAAATATATATATTTTTTGTTTTATTCTTTTGTTTACTTCTTCTTCGCCTTGCCGTAAGGATCAGTTTGCCGTTTTATATTTTTCTGCAAGTTTAATTGTACTGATCCAGGATCCGGCACCACTCATTGGTTTGTTGCTGCTACTTTTAAAGTGCTACCTCTTTTGTTATTCAGTCAGACCCAAACAAGATGTGTTTTCTTCGATCCAGTCCATACCTTAAAGACCAAATAGACTGCACATCTCCCATAATGCCCCTTGTTTGCCCCCTACCTCCCCCACCCCCAAATTTTGCGGAACCTTTGTTTTTAATTTCTCCTGGGTATTACAGTCTTCCTTAAGAGATTTTGAAGACAATGCTTATGCAGTTTTTTTTTTTTTGGGGGGGGGGAGGGGGAGGGGGGGGGGGACAAGGGGTGTTATGGGAGATGTCCAAATGACGAATGCAACAACTTCTTGTTCTTGTTAAGTGGGTGTGACCCTTGGTTACCCTGTTATCCTTACAGTGACCAACATCAAATCTCTCGTTACTGATCACTCCTTTAATCCGAACTTACAGGTTATCCAATTAAAGGAAATGATGAAGTAAAAAGGTTCTGAATGTGTTTAAAACGAATTTACTATCTTCAGTTCCACGGAAAATATAATGTGGAGTGCAGTGTGGAGAATATACAAGTTGATATCAGAGTTTGACCTTTTCACTGCCAAAGGTGGCCATTCCAAAGTGCGACAAAATGTTCAAATTTCATTTGCAAAATGCTGAAAAACAAACAGTATCAAGTGGAATTACTATTTAGTAGCTTTCATTTGAATGGTCACACCACAGGGTTTCAAGTACAGACTAAAAAAGTTGGAGTAGAGCCTTTTCACATGACGTCACGGTGGCCATATTGGTGTCCCAGAGTTCAACACTTTTCTAATGCAAGTGCTTTATTTTGTCGCAACTTTTAGGCCATTTCCGAGTTGCCCCAAGCCTCTGTTTCAAAGCGAGGCTAAGTGCAAAGCCATTGACATGAAAATATATTTTTTTCCCGTGCAAATAAAACTCATAAATAAAACTAATTTTCACAAGAAAGGTATTGTACTTAGCCTCGTTTTGAAAGTGAGAATTTTTGGAACTCGGAAATGGCTTATTTGCAGGTCACGTGAGTGAAAACCTTATGGAACTCTCTCACTTAGGGCATGTTTGCATGGACGTGGGGGACCCCAGGTAGGTGAGGTAATCTGCTTAGGCGGGGTACCCTACTTGTCCCTATAACCTCTAATATGGTCACCCACCTATCCTGTAAACGTAAATTTAGATGAGAGATTATATGCACAGGCAGGTTACCCCACTTAAGTGGGTGACCTCAGTTACCCGCGGCCCCTGACCTCCATGTAAACAAACTCTAACTTGAGCAGTGGATGGGATAGATGATTTTTTGACTGTACCATAGTCTCCAGCCCCCAACTTGGGGAGAGAATTGCACACCATTGCACTAAGAAAACTTAAATACTGCACGACTACACAGCTGCTTATTACACTGCAACAGGCTTTTTCTTCTTCAAATTATTAAATATTTTCAAAATAACAACACAACCTAACCGACAACAAGCATTGTATAAATCATAGGATCTAATGTCACCTCTGACACACTACAGTATAGAACCTTCCGAAAAAACTACAGAATTGCAAATAACAATAACATTTACTATCAGTGAAAAAAGCTTGCTCAAAGATCTATGCTGTTTATTTATTTATTTTTTAGTCAATTTGAAGGTCTCGGGGGGTAAAACAATCTTGGCTATTCTACAGTTTCCAAGAAATTGTACTCCACAATGTCACACCGTAAACTGCTGCTTATAAGCATCCAACCCAAGTAATAGGTTTATCTAACCCCTCTTCTAGCCTAGGAGCAAGCTCTCTGGGGCACTCTGGCAGTGGGGTGGGAAAAGGAAGGAGAGCTTGCAACTTGAATATCTGCATCGAAAAAGCTGATGCAAAATGCTGATTGGCGGAGATGACATTACTAATGACGTCATTACCCTTGGCACATGTTTTTCAATATTTGTTTACATTCGTGCTTGTTTCTGCTTTGCACTGATTGGCAGAAATCTGACAGCTTAGTCAATGGGGAGCCACAGGGGAATTGGAGAAGGAATTTAAATTCCAGAGACATAGTTGCAAGCTCTCCTTCCTTTTCCTGCCCCACCGCCAGAGTGCACCTGAGAGCTTGCATGCAGGCTAGTCCCCTTCAAATATTTTGAAGCGGATTAGATTTATTACGATGATTTGAAGTGCAATTTTAAAAACACAGTTAATGCAAAACATACTTTGATCAGCACTGCTAAAGCTTGTTTCGAAGAGCTTTTTCTATTCAAGCTATAAGCCTTCCTGTTTATAAGCCCTCCTAAAACTCCTTAACAAGCTGTGTAAGCCCAGGGCTTATGACCAACAGTTTACGGTATGTTAACTAATTTTTTGTATTTAAACCACCAAGCAAAAAAGTGGTAGCTATCAGCCTGTCAAATCATGAGTGCTTTTGTTTGTTCAAAGCTTCTTATGATGATGTTCCTTCGTACATCAAACTCTTAGAACTCTGCCACAAAAGGAAATTTTAAACTAGAGAAGCATGTAAAACAAATGAGCAGTACTTTACTTCAGTACCACTCACATAATTATGTGCTGTCCTTTACCTAAAAACTGTCAACCAGTCAGTGCTGTGTTTGGCATGCAACGTGAGTTCCAAGTCAAGGTGATATCCTAAACTAGATTAATTCTAACAAATCTCCAAATCAGTTTTTTTCCTGTTGAAAAATAAATAAGTCTAGGTTAACCAGGTGTCAAAAATTGATGTGATGGGGTGAAGTCCCAAAGTTTCACAGTCTTGTCATAAGAGCCTGACACAATGTTGTGGTCATTAAACTGTAAACAAGTGACTCCGTCAGTATGACAGCGAAGGGTCAAAAGTCTCTGACCACTTTCCAAGCTCCACATCTGCAACAAAAAAAAATTCTTTTAATCACGAGTTAATAACTTTTGCAATTTCAAATTCACATAATTGAACAATGAATATAACTTACTCTTTAAATTTAATTTTTACACTTTTTCAAAGCTGTTTGCTGTTAAAATGTTAAGTTACTAAATTAACAATCCTCCTGAGAGATATTATGTGCTGATCAACTCAAAACTTCAACATCATGCTAAGGCAATCCCCCCAGCACTTAAACCTTTTAAAACAGGTTGGTTCAATTCCCATTACATTAACCTGATGCAGTAGTCAAATGCCCCTCCCAAAGATGAATGTTGTGCAGATTGTGACATCAAAAACTAAATGTCACTGAATTTTCTGGGTAATTTTTATTTTCAGTGGACAAGAACCTTGTACCAGAATAATTTAAAGCATATTGCATTCTTTTTTACATTTTTCAAGCCTACAGATGTAATTAGTGATGTGTAATAACACCAAAGAAAATTTCTTACAGAAGCCTGAGAAAATAAATGTCAAACTTCAGAAAATGACATATTGCTCATGAAGTTTTCAGAATTTTACCTGTGTTTTCACAATTCTTATGAAATTTGACATTCATTTTGTCGGGCTCCCATGAGAAATTTTCTTTGGTGTTACTACAGATAACTAATTACATCTTTAGCCCACGGCCTTGAAAAATGTAAAAAAAACAATGCAACATTCTTTAAATTATTCTGGCACAAGGTTTTTATACTCAATTTCCTGGTGAATTCCATCTTAAAATCTCTAATATTAACCACATTTCTCTAATCTCTGGTTTCTGCTGGTAGACACCTTTCCACAGTTTTCTTTAACTTTTGACATGAACATGTTTGGGAAAATCCATTGACCCAGCGCCTTTAAAACAGTTGAAGATATAGCTCCACAAAGTTGCAGGAGTTTACAGATGCTTGTATGGTGGGGGGCTCAAACTTGCCCCTCACCATACAAACATCTGTAAATTCATGCAACTTTGTGGCATTATATCGCTACACTTGCTTAAGATATACGGATCACTTTCAAACTTGGCAAGTGTACTAACTTTAACGTGTTCTTTCAAGTGGTGCAAAAAGATTTTCCCTACCATGTCCATGTCAAAAGTTGAAAAAACCAAGAAGGGGTCTATTATGACCAAGGGGGCAGCTTTAGACTTAACTGTAAATACCTTTAGAGTTTTGTCATCACCAGCACTAACTATTCTCCAACTGTCAGTCTGAAGACACCTGAAAAAGAACACAAATTCTTCTTTGTAAACAAATTAAAGTTAATGTAGAAGGCAGTTAAACATTGGTGCACTGAGCCAAAGGGCATGATCCCCCAAGAAAGCCTATAATTTCCTGCTTAACAAGATTGTATTAATAAATATCATTTATGGTTGCTGATCTAGAATAGGGCATATATAATATTAGTCATGTTTCCCAGGAAGGAGGCCTTGCTGGGGAAAAATTCAGACAAGCAACAGGGTCTTAAAACAGTGACATAAAACTGTAATGTAGACAAGTATTATTTGTACCTTATGACACCAGTGTGCCCTTCAGATCTAATCCAATCCAATGTACCAATACACTGAAAAATAATGTAAAAAATACATAAAATAAAAATTCTTAAATTTTGTTGATAATAAATTAATTTTTTTAGAATAAATACAGGCCAAAAAACAGAAGTACATCAGAAGACCGTTAGTATCACTCATACCATAAAAGCAATAAAACACAATGTCAAAATTTACCGTTAGAAAATCATGGTTTGAATTATGTTATCTGATTCAATACACTCATTTTTGATTGACTAACAAGCTTCTTTAGTGAGACTCATTTGTTGGGAATGTGACTCATGATTCACCAAATCTTTGGGTGGAACCTCTTGAGTCTGATAGAAATTCTTCTTCTTTTTTCTCAGAAGTATTGTTGCGGCCTCAACAAAATTGGTCATTTTGGAAGTTTAAATCCCTGACCACTAAATATAATTCATTATATAAAAGCCAGTGAAATACCAGGTGAGCTTTTGCACAAAAACATGTGATCTTCACATGCGAAAAGATCACCGTTGCAATGGCTACATAATACATTACGTCTTTTGCACCAAAAAAAAGTGAAATGGTTTTGTATTTCATTGGTGTTTATATAATACATAGAACATTACATGACCGCTTGGAGATATGGATTTCCTCTTCTCGTGTTAAACAATATTCCATTTGTTGTTCACTGCACTCACTCGCGGAAAGTTTTTCAACTCTTTGGGACAAAATTCTTATCTCTGTGCAGCTATTTAATATCCTCTATTTTCACTGACAGTTCTGCTAGTCAGAGGGATTTGCACTAACTTTTCCATTCCGCAGATCCCAAAATTTCAGATTATGATCTAGAGACCCACTGATGACTTTTCTGCTGTCAAATGCTAAATTCAAACAAGTGACTGCATCATGATGGCCTGTTAATGTCATTAAACAGGATCCCTCAGCAAGACTCCACACCTGTGACACAAACATGAACAACAAAATTGTGACTTAAATGTGACTATTCAAATAAATGATACCAAGCAGTACTTTCCTGTGGTACTGATTATTATGCTGTACAAAGTGCTTCTAACTTTTGAGTCTGTGGATGAAATCCTAAAGTGTGACCATTCAAATGAAAGCTACTGAGCAGTACTTTCCTGTGGTACTGTTTATTATGCTGTACAAAGTGCTTCTAACTTTTCAGTCTGTGGACAAAATTCTTGTAGGTGCCAGCATTAAAATGAAAGTTACTGTGCATAATGTTCCTGCAGTTATGTTATCATGCTATACAAATTCGCTCTATCTTTTGAAATAAAAGCTACTGAGCAGTACTTTTATGTGTATGTGGTGATATTTATTTTTTACCTTGATGGTCTTGTCATATGACCCAGACACAATTTTCCGATCATCAAACTGGACACAGAGTACAGCTGCGTTATGACCCCTGAAAGTAAAGAGTCTCTATCAATCCATCCATCAAAATTCAAGAAAATTTAGCATTATTTGAACATCTGGTACGAACTCAAGTGATCAAATCAACAGTATCATTGGTTCTTTGATCTATGACTTCACAGATCAGACTTAACTATATGTGACCTCTTACCCAAAAACGTAAACTAACAGCTTTCCATTTACAAGCCATTTGTCAGCATTTCAAATGGCTTGGTCACCCATTCGCTAGAAATATTAGCCTGTTCGGACCACTTCATGAACCATCCGTAGGAAACATCAACCCACTGGAACGATATTTATTAAGTGATTAAAGTCTGAACTGTGAATGAATTACCTAAGAGTAAGCCGACAGTCACCAGTCTTGATATCCCAAACTTTCAGTGTCTTGTCATAGGAGCCACTGACCACCTTGTCATCATCAACCTAAATAAAAAGAAAATCAGATGGTTACAGACAGGCTCACAGTCCTTTTTCTACATGTAACAACATTTATGTTCAGTAAGCTACAATCATCGTCAGAATGTGTGCGACACCCTCACTGAGTTTAATTACTTCAAACACCAATTCCTTAACACCCCCTTGCTACCACTCCCATCACGATGTTTCTCCTATAGAGGTCCAATTAGATGGGGGAGAAGGTGTGTGTAGCAGCATCAACTGCAGTGGCAGAGAGAACCATGAAACTGAGGAAACTTAATGATTCACAGATTCTACAATGAATGGTGGTCAACAAAAAACCATAATTATTTGACTTTACACAACTTTGCACTGATTTATAACTGGTTTCTAGATTAAGTATCAGCTTATCTATGGAGCTTTTAGCAGCTAGAAATATTCCAAGCTGCTTGAATTTTCTTCTTTGAAAATGAAAATGCACACTTGAAAACTGTCTCTTTACCTGAAGACAGCGAACTGTATGCATATGACCAATCATGGTGACCTTACATGAAGCACCACTCCAATATGACTCAAATGACAAATCCCAAACCTGGAGAAAAAAAAATTCAATAGATGGAATGGCTGCTATAATCCAGTGACAGCTGATACCATTTACCTCACTGTGGCCAAGACGCATTTCAAAGAGGGATACCACAAAATTCTGAAAATAAGCTGCGGGGCTTATACTTTTCAAAAGCCCTTTTTGAGGGGCTTATTTTTGGAGGGGCTTATCTATGGAGGGAATTTGCGTTTCGAAATCAATTGGGCTAGCCTTATAGTTGGAAGTAAATTTACCGTTTTTGCTTTGTTTACTTTGTATTTGAGGGCAATTTTCCAAGTACAAACCCCCAGGGGGCTTATATTTGGAGGGGTGATGTAACGGAGGGTTTTTTGCATTAATAGTTTGGGGGCTTATATTTGGAGGGGCTTATTTTCGGAATTTTACGGTACACTATAGATATCTGCAGGGCTCGAATAAAGTCTCGTCTGGTAATTTGGGACCAGTGGATTTTCTTGCTGGGCAAGTAACTGTTACAGTGCACTTGCCCCAAGCAAGTCATCTTTTAGTCATACTTCTAATAATTATTGAATTATTAACTGATACAAGCAAGAGGTGGCCCAGGGAAACGAAAAGGGGAGAGCAGTTCACCCAAAGGACAAGCCAGAATTCAATTTTTTTTCAAGCACTACACTGGGATGAGATCAGGGTGAGAGACAAGGGGCAGGAGAGGAGGGTACAGAGGTAGGGTCACCTCAGTGGCATACTTTGACTCTCAAGCAAAAGAAAGATCCCTAGGGTTTAAAGTAGGGGAGTGTCTCTATGGCAAGCAAGGGGGTCAACAAGTACCCAAAGAAAAATGCCCCCTACAATTTGCCCCTGGAACCATAGACCATCATCATCATCATCATCATCGGTTGGCTGAAGGGCGACTGTAAGGTGTCTCCAACTGGCACAGTCTTGGGCAGTGTGCAAGAATGTTATCCTCTGAGAAAAGCTTGTTGGGGTCAATAAATTCATTCCTGGACTTGGCTCAAAAAGGAACTCTACAGTCTCCCTGGGGGTCTTCTTCCATGGGAGGGCTTAAACAACATGTAGAGTTGGTGGATTCATCCTTTTCCATGTGCAAAATGCAGCCAAGAAACTCAAGCTGGCATGAGAGCAAAACTAGAGAAATACAGCATGCAGCTTACCTTTATGGAGCGATCCACAGAGCCACTGACAAGTCTGTTTCCATTGAGGTTTAAACACCTCACAGTTCCAGAATGTCCAGCAAGTGTCAAAACAACATCAGAATCATCACTCTTAATGTCCCACACTCTGATTGTCTTGTCGTATGAGCCGCTGGCTATCCTTGTGTCATCAAATTGAACACAAGAGATTCCTGAAAAGAAAATTGACAATTGAAGGAGCTGTCTTGCAAAATTTAACAAAATTCAGACTGTTGGAACTGCCAACAAATTGAGTACAACAAAAAATCAAAACCTTAAATAAGGTATAAATTATGAAGTAAATACAACAAGAGGCAGGGATGGACAAAATTGAAGAAGATTGCAATGGATTGCAATGGTGGTTTTTGAAAACTTGTGGCCTAACAGTTATTCAAAGTTTGTCTTTGCTCATGGTAACAATTAACATGGTTTAAAATAATGCCAGCAAGAGATATTTGTTTGACAAGATGTGGTTTTGTTATGCACAAGTAATTTCTCAATCAAGTTCCATAGCAAATACGGATGCATACGGTGTAGTTGCCATTATTAGCAAAATGAACTGGACAGCTGTGATACAGTCCCTTGCAATCTCAAGCAATCAGAAAAAGTTCATATTAGGACAAAACTGAAGTGATGCAAACTTAGAATTAAAGATTGTAAATCAGTGATTTTACTATCTCTACATCCTGCATGCCTGATGCATAAAAATCCCCAAACACGCAAAATAACTCATGGAATGCATCCCATAGGACGCAAAGATTGATTGACTGAGCTGAACATGTGTATTTGTAGAAATATCCCATTCTTGTACTTTTTGTGGCAGTTATTACGGCTGTTGTTTAACAATGCATATTCCTTTTAACCTTTGTTATACTTTAAAATAGAAGGACTATACTTTAATTTCAGTATACTGTAATACAGAGTTTTGGGGTCTGTCTTCAGATTAACTGTCTGGTTACAAATAGGCCCAAGCATTATATGTTTCAATTTTGGACTTGCTTTTTTTTACTGGGACTCATTGGTTCTGGACTGGGACTCATGATTTTTCACCAGACGAGTCCCAGGTCTCACCATTATTATTTTTAACAAGATCACTGGTAAATTTTAATATAAGAGCAAAATTATACTGACAAATGAGTACCTTGAGTGTGACCTTCAAATGTGTGGACGCTACACTTTCCTTTTAACCAATTCTGATGTAAAAGGTATCTTGAAGCAAACATCTTCTTCCACTGAAATAAAAAAATATTTGGAGTAAATTGGGCTACAGGGCTGATTAAATGGCAAATTTAATGCCAGGCTGAAATTCTGTCAGCTCATTGGGTTGCAATTATTTGGCAAAATTTCAACTATGGCTCAATGTTTAGAATAGTATGCATCGCTTTCAAAACTCAAGGAAAGCTTTAAATGCATCCCAGTTCAAAGGATATAGGGTATACTGACAGTGGCACGGCTTCCTCCTCGATAAATGAAACCAAAGATCTTAAATTAATTCAGATTAGGGACATATGTAATCCCCCTATTAAATGTTCTGTAATTTGAATGCAATTACATTGAGAATTTTTTTTAGCCCATTTGACCAGTCTAAAATTATTTCCAACCCTATTTGTGATACCTGGACGGGAAATTTAAGCCTGGGAAAAAAATCTCTACATGTAATCTCAATGATTGTAAATCAGCCCATCCAACAGATTAGTTAGTTATCTGCTGGCAGTTAACTGACTAATCTGTAGGTTGAACGCGCAATGCATGATTTCCAAGAGCAATGTCAGATCGGTTCCATGTGATGGTGTATTTGTCGTTAATTATTTTAAAATAATGTATAATAAAAAAATTATGACATTACTTTTAGTTTTTGTAATATCCGGAATAATCAAGGTCTCTGTAAGTTTAATCAGCCTCAGCCTTCGACTTGGCTGATAACACTTACCTTGACCTTGATTATTCCGGATATCACAAAAACCTCATCCAATAATTGTTTAGTATTTGTTTATTTACAAGAACATGGGCCTATGACATGGAGGGAGGGGCGAGGGGGTGGGGTGGGCGGGGATTATAAGTGGCAGTTTAGGGTAAGGCAAGAGAGGACAAGATGGGTCTTATTTATCCAACTTGCTTTGGTACAACAAATAGAGTAATTATTTGAAGGAAGATCATCGCAGTCATATACCAAACTTATGCAGTTGTGAAAAGAAAGCCTGGAAAAAATTCAGGCTTGTACAGGATTCGAACCCTTGACCTCTGCGATACTGGTGCAGCGCTCTACCAATTAAGCTAACAAGCCAACTGGGAGCAGGTTGTTGAATTGCTTCGTTATAAACCCGTGAAAGGATGATGATGAAATTATGAATATATGACAATTATATATGTGAACTGCGGAGAGAAGAATTATTTGAAGGAAGATCATTGCAGTTATATATGACTTCATCCAACTATCAACCAAAGAACTTGGCTGCAAATATCCAGTCGCTTTAACATCACGCTCAGTCAACCGTGCAATGCCTATAATGATGGTTTTTGACAATACCTGCACTGTGCTATCTTCTTGGGTGTATTTTTTCCTTTCTTTCTCTTCACCAATTCTAGATAACTGCCACTCAGGCTGACTGATTAGTGAAGGTAAAAAGATGAGTGGCAAAGTTATCTTTATTCCCCTTGGCATTACTATGAACACTTGAGATGTACATGTATTTCTTATACATAGTAAAAAAGGGATGTGTACTGTTCTCCTCTCATCCATGACAATACAATAGGCAACAAAAATTAATTATTAAGAAAATGCCATTGAAAAAACTGGAATATTTTGGAGAAATAAACCAATCTAAGTTCCCCTTCCCATCTGGGGGTGTTTGTTGTTTCTTACAGGAAACTGGACCAACAGAAAAACATTGCTTACAAAGGGCAGTCTCTTTTTCCAGATCTGGGACATAAAAAGGGTATCAGTTTTTGTTTGTCTCATCCTTAAATAGGGTCGCAGTATAAGACCCCAGATGGTACCCCCACTATCCAACTGGGCATGGCATTAATTATTTCTCCACGTTTTACAAAATGACATTAGGAATTGCCCTTAATTTCTTATTCAAAGATAAAAAACAGAATGTATAACATACCCACATAAGTTCTGCCACAACGACGGAGTACTAGCTAAACTGTTCCATGCCCGGTTTACTTGACTACAATGACATAAACTAACTGAAAGAGAAACACAAAAAATTTTTGAGTCAAGGTTTTGTTTCATTGTGACACTAAAAAAAGATTGGTCATTTGCAAAGTTGAGGTATTGCGTGGTTCTAGAGAATCTCCAGCCCCCTCCCTCTCAGACATTATTGGAAATTCCAGAGAGAGGAGGAGTCTCAAAGACCATAAATTTAAAAGAAATCTATGAAGCTTAAAGGGAATTTTCTAAGGGGTGGGGGTGGGAAGGTCTAAGATAAGATCTCCTCAGTGGGGGAGATATGGATATTTTGTGGACATACACATTCTACAACAGGTTGTTTCAGACTTGCCTCAAGCCTTATTTTCAAAACGAGGTACAATGCAAAGTATTTTGATGTGACAAACAGCTTTTTTATTATCATGTAAATAAAGCTCATTTTCACAAGAAAGTTTCACACTTGGTCACATTTAGAAAGTACAACATGTAATGGCTTTTGGAAGTTAAAAACAGCCTGTTCATTAGTTAATTCTTATTACCTAAATCAAGAAAGGACAGAACATGTATAGCGACATGATGTGGCAACCAGGCAAGGATGTCTTGACAGTTTGGAGGACAATTTTTGTGCAAGATTGGCTCCATGGCAATGGAAAGCATGTGCATCTGTGGTAACTCACATTCTCCCTGCAAATTAGAAATTTCAATGGCTAAGGCAAAGGTTTTAAACTCTGTTTCACTACTTAGTTTCCAGAAGCAAATTTGCTTGTTATCATCTTCTTATCATTCTTTGAGACTTACTATAAAAATTGCCACTGTGTCTAAAAATATGAGCGCCATTTACATGACATTTAAGAACAGTCTGCTGTCTCTGGACAAGTTATTCTGATGGGTCAGTCTTGTTCTTCTAAGCCTACAAATAAAATTGTCTCTCCTTGCTCCTCGTACAGTGGAACCTTGATTTAACGAAGTCACTGGGGACCGACCAAATTTGTTCGTTAAATCGAGGGTTCGTTAAATCGAAAACCTCAATATAACGAATTTGAGGGGAAATGACAAAAAAGTTTCCTATATCAAGGTCATAGTTAATGATTGATTTGTAACACAGGTGACTTCTGTCAAGCAATTCAATGCAATTTTCGTCACCCTGAAGTGCCACGTTTTGAGATGCAATTCATTTATTAAGCATGGTGACTTTCAGCGTCAATTATTTTCACTTTTGAGCAGACGCTCAGCTTTTCTTTACGGTACAAAAAACGACACGTTCAGAGCAGCGATTTAAAAATGTTGCAACATAGAGATTACTGTCTACAGAAAATTGTCTTCGTAAACAAGAAAACTGGCTTTAGTGTTGCTATGTTGCACTACCCAATAGGATTTCAAAGATTTAAATTTTTTGCCTTTAATGTTTGTATCTTTGCCAAAATCATTTACAGTCGAAACATAACATAACAATGATATTTGAGAGTTTCTTCAGTTTCTCAGCACGCTAGTTGCGTTCAGCGTATAACAAAACTTAAACAAAATGTTAGATGCAAGAAAACAGAAACCAGCAGCAGTTTATATTTAATGGAAGAATTCTTCCAATGAGGATTGCCTCTGTCTTCTGGCTTGCATCCTTAAAAATGTGTCCTCCATTGACGAGAGGGAACGCAGGAGTTCTTGCTCTTTCACACCTGACTTGTCAAATGTCATAACAAAATTTCTTAGCGCTCTCACTGCTTCAGTTAAGCTTCAATAGGAGAAAGTGGCACTGGCTCTAATACAGAAATATCATCATCTAAATCATCTTCATCTTCTTTTTCATGGTTGGCCGAATCCATGGACTGGACTGCTTCCAATGCTTCCCGTGTCGCCTCTTGATCTGTTGGTTGACACTCAGTCACAACATTTTTATCTAAAGATACAAAGTCACTGAATGATACCTCTGCAAGAGCGGGACAATGATGGGTAATGCTTCCCCATAGGCCTCTGTCAGATTCATCTGTTTCTTCTTCCTCGTCCGACTCAAACGAATCATGAGAGGGCTCTGCCACATCATCTGGGAATCCTGCTTTATTCCAGCAAGGATTAAAGGATTTGGTGACTGTTGATCTGTTCAGCATTTATCTTCTGTCACGTGTTGACATTGTAATTCGTTATATTGAGGTAGGTTGTACGTTTGGGCTTCCGGATTATGTTTGCTATATCGAAGAATTCGTTATATCGAGGTTTTTTATATCGAAGTTTTATTCCATGCATTTTACTATAACTTTGGCTGGGACATAGGATATCGTTCGTTATATCGAGGACTTTGTTAAATGGAGGTTCGTTAAATAGAGGTTACACTGTAGCCTGAATTTCAGCTGTCTCCTTGAGTCGCTGCTGCCTTTAGAGAGATGCAGGAGACTGCAACTTAAGGAGTCCTACTCAATAAAAATGAACATAAAAACAATTTGTCTGCGACTTTCTGAAAATTGCAAAAATGCCCTGCAAGAAAAACCAATCTGTCCTAATCGCAAATATTAGTTCTTGCAAAAAAACAAAAAACCGTCGATCCACAAAAATAAACTCCTGCCAAAATTTTGTGCCATGCAGTATCCACATTAACTAAAGAAACAGCATTAAAGTTTTATGACATGATAACTTAACCTGGGCATGATCCATGACAAAACCATAGCAGCTAAAAATTGTACAGACCACATCTCAAAATAAATATTACAAAACTGTATAATTTATATAACTTTTTTGAAGTAAACACAATTTATAGCTCATACATTGTAGCTCCATCAACACACAATTCAGTTTATATTATTTTTATTTTGCACCAATTAGAATAAGTCTTTTTTTGTTTATTAGATTTGCATAATTTTACTAATTAATAATGCAATTTGTGGTCTTCAGGTTTATTTACAAACATGAGAAAAAATATTTAAAAAAAAAAATAGGGAGAAAATTTCAATAGACAGTTTGCCTATAGTAAGCATTATGTTTCCATGTTGAATCATAGAAATTTTTTCGTTCTTTGGCCCAAAATAATAATTATTATTGCAATTAAACTAATCACATGATTTGTGACTAATGACTCACATTTGCCAGGAAAATTGCACGTCTAAAAACAAGGAATTAAATACACCATCAAGACAGAGGAAACAAAATACACATAGATGTTACAGGTCAAAATTGAATTCAGGTTTAATTTTTTTTCACCTTGATTGATTCTCAATTTCATTTGTCTTCTAGCTCTAATTCATGAATAATCAGGGCTAGGAGACAAAGGAAATTGAGAATCAACCTTGGTTAAAAAATTTTAACCTGAATTTAACTTTGTCTTGTAACATAGATACCTGATTTTGCAGGAATAAAATGTAAACCTTACCAGAAGTTGTTTGATCAGAATATTCTTCTGTGCATCATTAAATTCTCTGAACCACTGCAAAATAACCTAAAAAAGCCAAAAAAAGTGGTTACTCTGCACTCTTAAACCTAAAAGCCCCAAAAGTGATCAACATCAATTTTCTCCTAATATCGTCATTACTTAATCAAAAGGTTAGATCAGTGTACCGTAAAATTCCGAAAATAAACCTGGGGCTTATATTTTTCAAAGGCCTTTTTTGAGGGGCTTATCTACGGAGGGACATTTGCATTTCAAAATCGATTGGGCTAGCTTTATATTTGGAAGTAAATTTGCCATTTTTGCTTTGTTTTATTTTGTCTTTGAGGGCAAATTTCCAAGTACAAGCCCCTGGGGGCTTATATTTGGAGGGGCGATTTAACGGAGGGTTTTTTGCATTACTGGTTTGAGGGGCTTATATTTGGAGGGGCTTATACATGGAGGGGCTTATTTTTGGAATTTTACATTATGTGAATAAATAAAATGATCGCCTAAGGTAAAATGCTTTGATCTTCAAACAAATTTTTGCCACCAATTAGTTATAATGAAGATCGGTCAAGAGAATTTGTTTTAGGGTATTGGCGCTTTACCCCTTTAAACCCTGAGATCAAAATTGAGATTCTCATTTACTGTCCCTATACTTTTTCAATAGAAGTAGTGGGAAGAATTTGTTGAAATATCAATCAGACTCATCTTTCCTGATCATGTACACAATTCTCATGACCACTCTGTTTTCTAAAGCATTGATACTTTTAGGAGAAATTTCACACTGATCACTTTTAGGCATCCTCCCCCTAAAGGAAGAAAAACCTTTCTTAGGGGGAGGGTGCATATATCCGCAGCTTACTCACAAGGGAGACCTCAGTACCCAGAGTTTGAGGCTGATGTAATATGATTACTATATAAAAAAAACTCTCTTATGCTGTAAGGAATCAACATCCAGTAAGGAAGAAATTCTAAGGATGGGCCACACTTTCCTTGGATAGAACCTGACAGAGAGTGAGTTGAGAGAGGTCATTGAACAGAGACCTTAGAGTTAGTCGTACATGATTTGATTAAGAGGGTCATCTGAGACTGAAATGTTTGCTTTTCTTTTTGGTAACACTTAAGGTCAAAAGATCACATCTTAGTCATCTGGCCTCTGCTGCTCAAATGCCGGATAGCGTTATCCAACAGAAAAATCACTATCCCGCAGATAAGTGTAGAGAAACCAATAAAATTGCATTATCCATTGGATAGGGATTTATTAGGTGGTTAGCTTTATCCACTTTTTGAACAGCTGGAACCTTAAAAACAATGAAAAAAAAAACATGTTTCTTAAGAATTCAACATGATGTTCTCTTCCTCTGTTTCAACAATGATCTTAACCAGTTTGCCAATTTGTGCCCTCATGCCAATGGTTTTCAACAAAATCTATACAAGGAAGCCTCTCCTACGCCATTAACTGGAAGCCTTCATCTGCACTATTTACTGACAAAATACCTCTGTATTCTTTTTGAACTGTTGTCCATTAATAGCTGGCTTTCTTGGCCATGGTGTTTTAATTCTTCCCTGTAAAATGTGAGACCCGCCACAAGAAGAGGGAGAATCAGTTGTCTCATCAACAGTTTCATAAACATCAGGTGAACGTGAGCTACAAATCAATGGTTTTTGAGCATCACTTTGAATAACCATTAAACCAGGCTTGATGTTGTTCTCAGCTGACGCTATATCAAGAGCCTTCAGAGGTGAAGAACCCTCTTTTAAGGTAGTCAAAGAATCACAGTTACCAGGGTTTTTGACAGCTTTCAACTCTTGTGTTTCAGGGCAATGATCAGAATAATTTCCTTGTTCATCAGATCTATTTACCTTTTCATCACAAAGTATGTCTTTAAGCGCAGATTTTGACTGTTTATCTGGAACATCAATATCCTTTATAAGATTGCTATCATCAGAAAAGCTTAAACTTCTCACATTGTCTACTTGGATTTCAGGCATACAAGACAACACCATTATTTTCTCCTTGGCCAAATTATCCTTTGAATAATCTGAACTAGTAGCAATACAAATACTTCCACAATCTCCCAAAGCCTCAAAAGAATCACTGTTGTCGTTGTTATTTCTATCCAGACTGTATTGACCCAAGCGAGGGAAGCTACCATCACTTAAAAAATCTCTTTTCTCTTTACGTTCTGCACTTTTCTCTTTCAGATCTGGTTTGCAAGATTTAAGAGTTGTCTTTGCCAGAAGTAGGTGATCTTCAGAAAAGAGTCTAGGTCCAGTAGAAAAACAATGTCTTGGGCAATCTAAATCATTTTTCTTATTCCGCGGCTTTGTTCTTGGCCAGCTGTTGTATCCAGGACCTGTAAAACTGACAGAGCGCCTTACTCGATGAAAACTTGGAGATTTACGTATGTTACCAACACAGCCTTCGTCCAATAACAAGTCGTTTCCACGTAGGGTTAAGACGCTTCTTAAGTCCTCGTTTTCTAATCGTGGAAGATTATTCCCTCGCCGCATTTCGCTACTGATGTTGTTACTATGCAAATTAGCAGGCCTTTCGTGTCGAGATATCCTTCGGTCCGATTCAAAGTCATGGAAAGTCCCTGTCGCTGTGTCAAACTCATCTGCGTTACCTCCCTCCACGATGGCAGCTGAGCCTAACTTATCGCCAAACTGTCGAACTTTTCGACGTTTCAGATAATTGAAACTTCGGACTTTCCGCAATTTTTCACTCGTCTTGTTGTGGTATCCGTTGTTTTCCACGCAAAGACAATACACATTCGCTCCAATATTGTTTTTACGCAAATCTGAAGAGCTAGCAAGTGTTTCCGAGCAAGCTTTGTTGTCTTTATCGCGTTTTGCCTTTCCTGTAAACCAAATAACTTTCTCCCAAACTTTCGAGCGCGATTTGGATGTTCTTTTCTTGCCGACATTCGCTTCGCTCGAAATGGATTGAGGTTGTTCTTGGTTTCCTTGAACAGGGTTATTTTGAATTGATGCCATTTGTGGTGTGAACTGTAATACAACACTTAATTAGCGGCATCAAAGTTAATTTACTCTAAATCATGAAAGGTTTCATTTGTTTTCAAAACATCAACCAAAGAACGTACAAGCGGCCATGTTTTTCCATTCCACGTCTGCAAGATATGCTGGGAAACTAGCCAATATTCGGCTACAAATTTTGCAATTTTGCCATCACGATATTTGCTTTCTTCATAAATTTTGATCCAGATATGGTTGTTTAGGAAGACAAAGCTATACCAAAAAATAAAATCCCTTCTCTGCAGAGATCGTTGCAAGCATGAAGTTCAGAGTCCATAGCAAAGGAAAAATGGTGTCTCTAAGGGTCCCTGAGTATGTCCTTATACCCCTACCCTGTCAGTCCTAAAAATAGCTGGTTCAAAGTGAGGCTATAAAACAGAGCCGCTGTGTACGTCACACCCGTATTGCTAGCTCAAGATTTATAGGGAGCGTCCCGTTTTGAAGTCTTGTGTTTATTGCTTTCTCCTGAAAAATCGACTGCAGTTTCATTGTTGTGACAGGTAACGTCCTATTTCAAAACATTTATTCGTTCTTCTGTGTAAAGCTTTTTAAATTTGAGCTAACTGGGCAATAGTTAGTTGAAGTTTTGGTTTCACTAATGGCGGTGTCTCTTTCTATGTTGGTTGTAGATTTCAACTCAACTTCGTTTCATGATGCGCGAATACAAACTTGTTGTTCTCGGTTCTGGAGGCGTTGGCAAGAGTGCTTTGGTAATTATACCTTTACGCTCCTCTAAAACTGTTAAGATTCAGTGAAACGAGAAATGATGCTAGGTATATTGATTTCCCAATGATGTCGCGAGAGCGAGAAGGCAACAATATTTTCAACTACATAAAATGTTCTTTTTGATTTCTCCTTGTCCCCAAACTAATCAATTTTTGGTCTCTTTTCTGGTTAGACTGTCCAATTTGTCCAGGGAATTTTCGTCGAGAAGTACGACCCGACCATCGAAGATTCATATCGAAAGGTATTTCTTTTTGAGAATGCTGTAGTTTGGTTTTGCCGGCTCGACGTCTATCCGGTTAAGCTGCGTTATAATACTCGACATTCCTGCAAATATTCATAATGCTCTATCTCGTTTCCCTTTCAGCAAGTTGAGGTTGATGGGCAGCAATGTATGCTAGAGATATTGGACACAGCAGGAACGGTAAAGATCCCCCTTATTTTGCGAAGAATCGAGGAGGAAGAGTCTTCGCTTTGGTTAAGTTTACCACACACACGAAAATTTTCTTATGTTTATTCATATTTGTTGTCATATGAACAGTTCACACTTCAAACTTAAGAGTTTGGGTATTTTACTTTATCATTTTTCAGTTAGAGCGATCAGATAACTCTATATTAAGGCAATTATTTTGTATTTTTTCCTAATAATAATGCAAGGCATATATTGCTTTTTCATTGATTGGGAGGTGGAAAGATTTTCGTACTGAAATGTTACATTGATCAAGTCTCGGCTTGGAAAAATCTTGGTGTTTGACTATGGAATTGAACAATATTTGTCATGTTAGACTACTCAATCCTTTTTGTAAGTGATAATAAAAAATTTTTGTTTAGGCAGCATCTAATTTGTTGTCTTCCGGCAAAGAGGATCTATCTGTGAAACCAATTATTGGATTTGAAAATACTTACGTTTATTACATTTATTATTCATAATGTTTGACCTAATTAGCTGATAATGTAATGTTTGATTTCTTTTTATACCCGCTTTAAAAACTATCGTCATAAGTGGAAAAACACATTAAAAATAATTTGGAATCATCAGGACTTATCCCTTGCCTATATTTTTTGGAAAAAAATTCCTCTCCTAAAAATATTTTTGTGGCAAGAAAACCATGCTTGTTCCTCAGAACTGTAGAAAATTGAGGTGATTTTGAAATCTGAATTCTGCAAACTGTGTAAGAACAGGAAACAACTACTTTATTGCACCATTTAAGGGATCAAATTACTGTGATGCCAGGAAGCAGATTTACTTGCATAATTTTTCAGATTTCACTTCAGTTTTATCATTGCCAGCTACCCCCCCCCCCCCCCCTGCAAAGGCAATGTTCCATATTTGTTTGTGTTTACTTCATTTTGCTGATAATTCAAGAGAAGATCATCACAGTTAAATACACCACTCATGCAGTTGTGAAAACAAGGGCTGAGAAAAATTCTGACTCGCTAGGATTCTAGCCCTAACCTTTTGCAAACTGTGGGATGAAGAAATAATTTAAGAGAGGATCATCGCAGTTAAATATGCAACTTATGCAGTTGTGAAAAGGAACCCTGAAAATATCAATTGCTAATGCTGGTATGTTACTCTTTATGCAGGAACAATTTACAGCAATGAGAGATTTATACATGAAGAATGGTCAAGGTTTTGTACTTGTATACTCCATTACAGCACAATCAACATTCAATGATCTCCAGGACTTAAGAGAACAGATTTTACGAGTCAAGGACACAAGTGATGTAAGTACGTCTACTGGACATTTATAGGGCCACGGGGCTTGAAATTGAAAAAATCCTCAGCTCGCCTATTGTCTACCAACTGGAGAAATATAGTTGTCAGATGCAAATGTTTAGTCGCCAGTTTGTATAATGTAAATGATGGAGCTAGTAGTATGGCATGATCTGTCAGAACTGTTGCAAAGAGGAAGTCTGTATAAATTTGGACATTTATGACAAAGAAAAGCAAGATAAGATGAAATGTTTGTTTTAACTTGTACTCTTTTAAATTAAATGTAAATCGTAGAGAAATCTGGTTGCCAAAGTGGTGACTAAACCAGAGTTCTTAGTGGCATAGAAAGTGTTAGTGCAATTTTGAGTCCTGGTGGGTTTAAAAGGCAGTTTAGTCATTAGCGGCCCTCATCATAAGTTGTTTCTGCACTGAGCCTCGCGTTTTTTAGGGCACCATCAACTTGTAATGGGTGAAGGAAATAGACCATTTCCAAGTTACAAAAATTCTCACTTTCAAATCAAGGCTAAGTGCAAAATCTTTCTTGTGAAACTGAGTTTTCTTTGCTGAGAACAGGAAATCAGGGATGTAGATAATAGCCGGGAGCCGGGAAGAATACCTGGCTCTCAACACATTTTTTCTGGCTGATGAAAATTGTAGTCCTCAAAGAGGCAACTGTTTTCTTCTCATATTACCCACCCATCAAATGTCATTTCCTGTCTGTTATAAATTTAAGCTACATCCCTGGAAATAATTTGATGTCAATGACTTTGTACTTAGCTTTGCTTTGAAAACATAGGTTGAGCCAACTTGAAAGTTGGCCTTTCGTTATTCTTATTTAAGGGTCTGATTTGACTTTGTTACAATATTTCTATTTAGGTACCAATGGTCCTGGTTGGAAACAAATGTGATTTGGAAGATGAAAGAGTAGTTGGAAAAGACCAAGGACAGAATTTAGCAAAAACTTTTAATAACTGGTAAGCTAGTTTTTACGTGGCAGTGCCTTGCATGGGTCTGAGTGTCCCATTCTCGCCTTTCTCTTTTGGGCATCCATTTTTCCTTGTTAAATATTTTATTATGTATATTTTGTAGTTAATTTTTTATCTCAGGTAATTTTTCTTTTTCTTTTGTTTCATGCTCATTAGCATACATTACCATACCCAAAAACAAAAGAAAAACAAAAATTACCTGAGATAAAAAATTAACTACAACATATATCAGTTTGCTAGTCATATAGTGTGTTGAAGTATGTATTTCCCAATTAAGTACATTGGTGGTCAAAACTAGGATGGATATAGATGTTTTAGTTCACTTCCATCCTCAGTTTAAATTTTACTTTCCTTGTTTCAAACTCATTATCGTACATGACCATACCCCATAACAAAGGAAAACATAATTTAAACCAAGGATTAAATTGGATCCCAACGTAAATCCTATTGGTGTAGTCTCCCTCTTAAGGGTGAGGGGTTGTATTTCCTTCCCTCTTTATAGGGGACCCCCATGGTCTTAGTATCGTTATTGTACTTGCCTTATGGCAAACAGGCATCGCCACCACTTGCTTCCAATGACAAAGCAGGTCCATTGGTAAAATTTTACTTTATTATATTTTTCAGTGCCTTTCTGGAAACATCAGCTAAATCAAAGATCAACGTTAATGAAATCTTTTACGACCTGGTCAGACAAATCAATAGAAAAACACCAGAAGCAAAGAAAAAGAAAGGTAAAAAGGGCTGTGTTCTTCTTTAAAGCTGACATCTGAACATTAAGTACCAAGACGTGCGCCAAAGTGATGTTACTCATTGGATGCTAGAATCATTCATTTGTAACTTCAGAAATGTAAATTATTTGTGAGCTGCCTGCAGAGAATAATAATTGTGAAAGATCACAGGGTACTGTACAGATGTAGATGAGATAATACTGTCAGTAAACTTGGTTTAATCCTTATCTCCTTCTCCCCCAAAAGCATTATTTTCTAAAAAGATAATGGAAAGATTTTCCAATAGTTATCTTTGCAAACTATTGAACAAAAATGCTCAGTATTGTTTTAAAGAATTTTATTAGTAACCTGTCAGTGCTTTTTCCAGAAATTGTACCACAAAAAAGTACTTGTCAGTAGGTTTCATTCAATGGGTCCAGTCACAATTTTGGGATTTTATCCATAGAGTTAATAGTTAGAACCACTTTGTACAGCATAATAAACAGCACCATAGGAAAGTACTGATGAGTGGCTTTCATTTAAATGGTCAGACTTAAGGATTCCTTCTAAAGACACAAAAGTTAGAACCATTTTGTACAGCACAATAAACTCTACCCCAGGAAAGTACTGCTGATTTGCTCACATCTTTGGAATTCTTCTGTTATCTCAAAAGTTAGAACTTGTCACATTAAATTAAGGCTAAACTTTGGTAGAAGAGGGGATGAACTCCTTAGAATTTAAAATACTTCAAAATTTCCAAAATAGTCCATTTCAAAAGCAAACAGCACGTATTGAAGAATTTTTCCAGAATCTGGAAAAAGCACACACCAAGTGACTCTGAAGTCTAGTGATTAGGGTTAGGAAACTGAGTGAATCATGTTCCATTTAGGGTCATTATACTAGGCAAACTGACCTTAACTTGATTCACTTAGTTTTCTAACCCTAATCACTAAACTTCAGAGTCATTCGGCTTTCGGCATTCGGCGTGGGTTATTGAAGTTACCACTCAGTAGCTTTAATTTTAATGGTTCATCTTAAATACTCCATCCACCCTTTTGAAGCACCAAAGGAAGTATACATGCTAGGCATAAAGCCAAAAGCTAGAATACAGAAGATATTTTTACATTGTGTAAACATTAGTTTTTATGTAGTTGTTAATTTAGGTTCAGTGCAGCCTCTCAAAGCAACTTAACAATTTCTAAGATTTGAACAGTAGAACCCTGTTAACTCAAACTTCTCAGGGAAACTAGAAGGGTCAATGTATCTAAGGTTTGACTTTGTGGGTAGCAGTTGTACTACCAAGTGAAATAAATTAATGATAAAATTAGTTTAAAAGTTCAAATTTCATGAGTTTGAGTTATCGAGGTTTTACTGTATATTTTTCTGCATTAATTCTTGTCTTACTAAGGTTTGCTTATGATGAAATTATTGGCATAACATAGTAGCAGTTTGATTGATATTTATTGCTGTGAATAGTAATATCTGTAAGTTTTTAGGCAGGGTTAAGAACTTTGAATATTCTACCAAAACTGCTCAAAATTGCCTTGCCTTGCAGCGTGGGAAAAAAAATTCCATAAAAAATCTTATTGTATTTTTGTGTGGATACGTAGCCTTTTAAACAAATGTCACTGTTTTTTCTTGTTCAGTATAAAAGGTTGTCTTCTAATGATGGCTGAAAGAAATGGTCATTGATCACAGTGATAAATTATTATATGAAATCTCAACTTCTTTAACACTATGTTGCAACTTTTACCAGATGTACAGCCTAATTAATGCTGTAGACCATTTTCACCTTCATTTCTGGTCTATTTTGAACTGAAAAAGGATTTTAAGATCTCATTTTCCATTGTACACGTACGGTAATCATTAGCCTGAATTTCGGACATCACCTTGCATGACTGCAACTCCAAGTGATGTCACAAATCCAGGCTATGTTATCATTAACTTTATTCTTGTGATCTTTATTCATAAATTAGGAGAAAATAGTTGTTTATAACAACTATGGCAAAGATTTTTAAACTGAGGTTTTGTTCAGACTTGTTTAAAAGGCTCTTTGCTAGTGTACTGCCAATTAAAATATTATTATGAAGAAAAGTTCCATTTTTTGGTAAAATAATGAAACAATCAATCTCATGTGTAATTGCACCCAGAGGTTTCATTTGAAGGAGCACAATGTCCAATTTTTTCCAAACTGGAAATTTAGAACCACGATGTAGGAAGCCGCTGCTCAGTAGCTTTCATTTGAATTTACACAAAAGGATTTCCTCCACAGACTCAAATGTTGGAACCACCCAAAATTTTTCCATGATTATTGACTGTGAGGCAATGCATATGCTTGGCTATGATATAAGTTTGTCATGGTTACAGTCATTTTTCTAGAGCGACAAGTCTGGACCTGGTCGGAATATTATAGTAATGATATTATACATTGTATGCATATAAAGGGGATGTCTCTATGAAATGTTAGTGAGAAGAAGTGTGGATTAAGGGATGATGTCGTCAATACTTATTCTAAGTTTATTAATATGTGACACTTGTAAGCAAGCCTGATCACAGGATACCCAGGAATAGCAAATTCATGTTGGTGTCCTGTGATCAGGTAACCACAGTTATAATTTATCATGGTTTGATTTGCAAGTGACAGTAACATCCAGTATTATGTCATACTGTAAAATACCCAAGTGTGCAAAATTAGATGTGATAATTTTTATTTTGTATAAAGCATTCTTCAGTTGTTTGTGATTTAAGTGGTCTTGTTTTTCATTCTCGATTTTCACATGTCGTCACTAAAATTCAAACTTAGAAACTATTGCCAGCTCCTCTGAGTTTCTACTGTCGGTTCGAAGGAGTTTTTTTGTTCTGTGATAGAGGACGCTTGAATTTCCAGGCTTTTTCCGTGACGCGGCATTTACCTGGCGGCTGGGAAAGCTCCTATGTGGGCTATAAACGTGACCCATTTAGTGAGATTTTGCTATCTAGACATTCCTTGTCTCCGAATGAATATTACTTTAATCTTTATAAGTTCCTCGAGCGATGAATTCAAGCATTAGTAGGAAAACTCAAAAACAGATGTTTCTGTTGGTTTCCGGTGGCCGTATTTGTGCCCCTTAAGGAACACCAAAATGGCTTCTCCATACAAAGCTTTACAAAATTGAGTAAAACGATTTTCCGAATATCTCGCAAATGAAAAATCGCACAGACCTGATTCTTGGCGAGGCTTTTTGCTTATTCATATTCCTTCATTTCCCTAGATTCTGGACTTTCCGTATTGAATGGTTTGGACTTTTATTTTTGATGGCGTGACAGTGAAAACCGATAGAGAATTGCTTTTTATCTGGACAGTCATTTAAATAGCTCACAAAGCTTCTTTTTCTTAATTGACAAATGCATACATCCATTAAACGGACTGTGTCACGGCTGCCTGGTTTATTTTGTCAATATGTCTCCAGCTATACGCTATGGAACTTAACGCTAGTAAAGAAATTACTTATAAAAGCAGCGGCCCTGTTAAAAGACAAAACTGGAGCTTCTCCAACAAATAATGCCTTCGAAGTGTTATATCAAACGTTACAAACAACGAAAGTGAACTTCGAAAATCTTTTGGGTTGACAAGTGACAAAACCAGTCGCCTGTTTCTTTTAGTAAACAGATTGGGGGTATACACGGAGAAAAATCTCTCGTTATCAGGGGAGATTTCCGCGACCGTTAGCACGAAAATCCAAGAACGCCGTGGATAAGTCGTGAAGCTTCGGAGGGTCTTACGTACAATGATAAGATAAAGCTACCAACATTCTTGTACGCTTGCTAACCGTAAATATGGAGAACTGTCTTACCCCCAAAAATCCGAACATGTGCGACCCAATTCCAGTAACTCTATTGAAAATGCAACCCCATTATAGTCAATCCAGTCGTGAAAATGCGATCCCATCCAGCGGCACATCCCCATTAGCCTCTTATAAGGAAGTACCCCCCGCCCTGTATGTCAAAAACAACTGCTGATTCAATTGCAAGGGCCGACCATTTGACATGGCGGGGAGGGGGGGGGGGTGGGGTGGTGTATGAGTGATTTCAGAAAAAAATATCCAGCAGACTGATTTCGAGAGAAAAAATTCCTGCAGGGAAATATAAACCTGGCGGAGTCAAATGGTCGGCCCCTTAGTCCCTAGGCCAATACGTTTCGGGTCACGTGGTCCGTGGGAAGAAGTGAGGCGTTTCCCGCCCGTTCGCCTCGGATACGTCACCGAGGTGAGTTGACCGAGAAGGCCTGGGAAATCGCCGTACAGTGACCACTCAAAAACGTTATCAGTATGGAATTTAGAACTCTTTCCAAAGACGTCACTACGCATACATTTGTAACATTTATTTGCATTCGTTTCATCCTTTCTCTTTGGATCATTATATACGTTTCTGAGAAACTGACCTACCCCTCCCCTAAAACAACATTAACACGTACTTCTTTCTCACTTAGGGCAAAATGTTGGCTTAGGGAAGGGGTAGGTGGGCAGTTTCCCAAAAACGTATAATGATCTTTGAAATGTTTGTGGTCACACGTTATTTAAAAAATAGATTACCTACACAGGCCGCCGCAACAAAATGTTTGCTGAAGATTTTCTTCAAATTCTTTCGGTAATAACATGAACAGAAAACCAATGACAATATAACATGCAGCGACTATCTTAAAACCACCAAACGCTGAACCTCGGAAGATAAAATCTGTCAAAGCATTGATAGGAATCCCGAGAACTGTGCCGAGAGAGATAAACAAAGGGTACGTGAAAGCGATGCCGAAGTTAATAAAAAAGTTAAAAATTACTGCTAGAAATGCATGTCCACAAAGATATTTCCACGGAATATTTCTCCAGGTGAGGGCTTCGTAGTGTGTGAGATGAAAGATGACGATAATTGGCCAGAGAAGTAATGTGCTTAGCAGGCCAAGACAGGACAGAAACAGAGAAACTTGACCCAATGTAGCATCTCCTACGATCCTTTTGAACCACACCTAAAATAAAATAAAAAAAACAGGTGTGCGGGTATGTATAGTCTCCTTCACAGCTGTTGAGAGGGTCACTGCGTGACGACCCTAAAAACGCGTTGAATACATCTGTCACACAAATTATACTTCCCTGGTGGGGGGAGGGGAGGGGGCGGTGAGATAGGATGGGCGTGCACATTTTTTCCGACAACCTTTCCCGAATTGCTGCAAATGGTACAAAATCTATGTTTACGACTTATTCAACCCGCGGTTAGCTCAAGCCGCGGCTTATCTTGGCCGAGGAGTTTTTTACACTCAATGTTGCGCCCGTTTGCAAGGGGCTTAAAACAGTGACGTCAGATAGCCCCTTTCACCCTAACGGATTGTTTTCTTGGGGCTACACCTTGCACTTTCTCACAGGGCCACGCATGTTGGTTGCGTTTGAGACCCTAACGGTACTTCAGAAGTTACCTTGTACAAAGCAGCCCCAATAGCTGCAGCTACGGACAGTATTACACCGGCAGCGTTCGGTCCTTCAAAACCTTCTGCATAAGCCATCATCACTATACCACCAATGCATAACAGGACCGCCGTTACCTGGTGATTTTAGAATGAATTTAAACATAATGAAGTTCGTCTATGAGGAAGGTAAATCTATTAGTGGAGGGAGCTTTGGCAACCTTACAACGAGGACGACCACAAACGTCAAAAAACAACTGGTTTTATGAATGAGCAAAACAACAGTTTTGCACGACGTGCATCGCGCTTTTTGGTACATATCTCTGACGTACATCCACTGCACGACTAAGAAGTGAAACCTCCTATACTACTGCGACGTTTTATGGATTGAGGAAGTGAACATACGACGACGAATTCTCTTTTTCCTTTTTTAACCTGGATACAGTCTAAAATAATTAAAATCCAGGACTGGGGAAAAACCGCCCACATTTGACTATTTGAGCGGATCTAAAAAGACGCGATGACTTTTTAAAGAATGTAAATTCATTGTTTAGCGAGTTTTCCACTGCCGTCATCGCTTTCGTTGCTTAAAACGGAAAAACGGGTAACAAAAACTGACAACTTGTTTTGCAACATTGCTGCAAAATAAAAAGTTGAATTGCGATGTTACGCGTTTCACCACCCACGAATCAAACCTATCTTACAACAAATCTGGTTGTTGCAAATTGCTAAAAGCTATTGCGGAAAGTAAGGGACCGGTCATTATTTATCGAGGGGGGGGGGGGGGGGGGGAGGCTGGTGCAATATGAAATATGGCTTGCTTGATTTTTGCTGACCCACCCTTCTCCTTAAGCATGACTTTCCAGACCCCCCCCCCCCCCCAAAGAAAAAAATAAAAAATCGGACATGCATTAACTAAGAAATAAGCAAAGTAAAGCAAAGTTAGTGGAAATAAATGTTGATTTTTAGAAGTTATTTTAATAGTAGTCCTCTCCTCTCTTGCTGTATTTAATCATAAGGATGCAGCTCAACATTTGATTGGCTTATACATTTGCATGTTTTCTTGTGGCCCCCCCTTCAACTTCTGCATAAAAAATGGTGACCCACCCCTTATTTGCACCAGTCCCCCCCCCCCGCCTCTCGATAAATAATGACCGGTCCCTAAAGAGTAGTTCTACTTCAGTTTTGTGACAAAATCTGCATGTTGCGCGTTTTACCGGCCCAAGGCAAACTTGTTTTTGCAGAAATCAGAAGTCAGTATTCACACAACTTGCAATAACCTGATTTATTGCAAAGCAGTTTTGAACGTGGGTAATAAGACGAGTTTTACAGCAATGTTGTAAAACAAGTTGCAAGTTTCTGTTTACCGTGGCTTATTTTGGGCACACTTAACCTATCTTTCGTCTTACCTTAACAATGCCAAGCCTTTCCCTCAGCCAAATCAAAGAGAACACGTAAACAAAAGCATTACAGGATGAAAACAGAGCCGTGACATCCGCTGCCCGGATCACGCCAAGAGCACGAACGAAAGAATAGTTCGTCAACATCCATAACAAGCAGAACGGACCCACGGATTTGATTAAGGACTTAAAATGCAGGCCTTGACTTCCGAACACCTTTTCACTTCCTCTAAAACAAGTTAACAATCACAACAAAACATGAATTCTTGTGTCAAAGTTTACCAACAATCAATCACAGCAAAAATGATTCAGCCATCAGTATAATTTAACAAGCCGGATTAAAAACGAACGAATTAAGCTGATGTTATCCAATTTCATGTTATGTCGACCAGCGTTTTGGGGAGTTTTAGTGTGAAGATAATCGAAGAGGCATTAAAAAGCATTGTACGCGTTTTCAAACGTAAACTCATTAGTGTGGACGACGATGAAATAATTCTATTTTTTTATTTCAATTTTTTCAAACAGGTACTTACAGACATTAAACAGATTACATTAAGCGGTGCTTGCAAGTTAAACTAAAATCATTAAAACGCAAACTGTTTTGCATTGCGCATTGCTTGATTCGTTTGAGTAAGCAGTGAAGGAAGGTTGTCAAGGCTTGTACGGGGGACTGCGACAACTACAAGGAGAAACTAACACCATCCTGCAAATAAAGTTTAAAAAGCTCCCACTTTTTGGTTGGGCTATCTCAGTTAGGCTTTAAGTTTTCCTCCAATAGATTTGAAGAAATGTAGAACATCTTGTGTCTTAGGAGAAGCTGTTTTATTCGCACACATCCAGATATGATGTCTGGCTTGCAGTAGCAAGAAATCTATTTGGTTGTGATTTTTATAGGAATCTGGTGTCAACCTTTAGGCTGTTGAAATATTTCTAAATAAATCTTATCTTAGTTTATAGTAATGCAAGCTTTGAAAAATAGGACCTTCATCTCTTTTTATTAGGCCATTTCTAAGTTGCCCCAAGCCCTCTGTTTCAGAGCGATCTTTATCCTCATGCAAATAGAACTCGTTCCCAGTGAAGAAAAGTTTTGCACTTTGCCCCGTTTTGAAAGAGGGAAATTCTAGAATTCAAAAATGGCCTATTGAGCTCACCTGTAAAATTGAATCACCTTCTTTCCTTTCAGCAGTGCAGGCAAAAAATAGACAGGAAAAACTACTAGCATCCAGGAAGTTGAGAACCAAGTGACAAAGAATGGTGCATTGAACTCCGGTGAGTATGTACTCTGAGCAAACTGCGTTGAACCCACCCAGGACAAAGCGATGCCGATCACTATGGTAACACCAATCAGCATCTTTCTAGTGTCAGGATGAGATCCTCGTGAAAATTCTTGCCGTATTGGTTGATCTTAACGAAATTTAACAATAGTAGATTGTGAATAGTTATTATCTTATTATTGTGATAATTAACTATCAGCCATGCAAGGGAGAAGTTTTTAGCACCTGCTGTTCCCAGTAGCTCTTTGTTCATCCCTTAGATTTATTTGATAATTTTGGAGAGAATCATTTGCTAAGGTAATGGGATATGATGTCATAAGTCTTTTTTTAATAAAATGCCTATTTTCATAATTTAAGTAAAAACTGTAAATATTTTATTAGGATCTTTCAATGTTTCATGCAATTTACCAGACCTATTTTGCATTGCGGGCTAGTTTCTAATACCAGTGATGCCAACTCTCCCGCTTTTAGCGGGAGACTTACGCTTTTTTGCCTCGTCTCCCGCTCTCCCGCTTTGGTACATAAATCTCCCGCTTTTTACGTCCACTATAAATATTGAATACTTAGTAAAAAATAAAACAGACTTAGTTTGAGATTTAGCCCATTTTTAGCTCAAAACTTGAATTTTTCTTATTCGCAGTACGGTTTCTGGGGTATTTTTGTCATTGACTAAGATTATTTCTAGCATTCGAATTTTGATAGTATGTACATCATGTAAGACGACATATAATGTTCTAAGCCATTCCTATTGGGGGCTGGGTCAATTTTTCGGGGGGGGGGGGGTCGTTGAAATTCCGGGGGGAGTAAAAAAAAGACAGTCTCCCGATTTTAGGTCTCCAGAGGTTGGCATCTCTGTAATACATTCTACAGCCGTTCTAGCCCTTGAGGCATAGCAACTCTCTCCAGTCTATTACCAATAGGCTACTGCATTAAAATATCTGTACCCCCCCAGTTGGGACCTCACTTTTCCTCTTACTCTGAAGACTAAATAAAATTGCATTCACCCCCACTGATTCACCGCTGAAGACTTCCACAAAATATGGGTTTACCCCTGAAGAATATGGGTGTACCCTTGAAGAATTTCTTGAAAAGTATAGCTCCGAATTCCATATTAATTTTTTTTACTCAACCCGTAAAGAAATCCTTACTTTTTACTCCAAAGAATTCCATGGTTCCTCAACCGGGTTGAGGGGGTACGGGTATTAAAATAATGCAATAGCCCAATACACATGTCTAGCTTCGGCCACTTTGTTTACTAATTTCAGAGCACGATATATGACTCTACTGAGAATTGTAGCTTTCAAAAATGGCACTTTCAAATATTCACGTGTTCATTATGAATATTTAAAAAACACCAAAAAAAAAAATACCAAAAAAAATTTACTCTCTAAGCAACAGTGGATCTGTGTTTATTTTAACTGTGCTGTATGTACTGCAACGTTGTTCATCTGTTTGCCATACCAAGGCGGATAAAAATATCTATTATATATTTTAAAACTGATCCGAATTAGTGTGGACAGTTCTAGTGTATGGTCAGAAGAATTTTATGAGTTTAGTGTCCAGCTGGTGTGACCATAACGTGACTTCATTGTGACTGAAATAAAGTCACCTCAACAAGGCTGTTAAGGCATGGCTTGGGCCTAATTTGCATAAAATCTTGAAATGATCATAAGTTTGTAAAAACTTACCAGAACCTTTCAGAATTTGGCAACCTCGGAAAAATCGTTAACCTTATTTTTTCTATAACATAACTCCGTTCTAGAAAGTTTGTAAATTGAAATCGCCCTGTTTTTTAAAAAAGATATTTCTTTATTTGTTCGACTTCTACATCAAATAAATGCTTCTTCATAATCAGCAACAATTTTAAGCAGAAGATAAAGCCGTGATCCACAATTTTTTTTATTTCCCATCTTATTAAATATTATACCCCGTTCTAGAAAACGCCTCTGAAATGGAATCACCACCCCGTTGGGCGGCACATACCCGTATAGGTAATGTATGAGAGTACCCCCCCCCCCACCCCGGGCCCTGAGAACACAACTGTAAAATGGTCTAAGATGCAAGGTCCTCAAAAAAGGCATTCATCTTCGCGAAGGGTCGAGAGAAAAAATTGAGCCATGCCTTGGCATGCTTGAGACATCAAGCAGGCCTTGTTAAACGACTTTAATGTTATCTTTTACCTGAGAATATCACATCTTCGCTGTAGGAATCAATTTCCTCCTGTTCATCGCCTGATGTGAATAATAACCTGGAGGTTTCGTTGGATTTCTCGTACTGGTTAGATTCCGCATGCATAATGCAAGTACCTGGTCCACTCACACGATATACAACCGCTCGAGGTACGAATGTTAGTGAAGCAGAAGTGAATTAAACAAACCGATCATAAATTAGACTGTTCACAGTGGTATATACTTCCGTGACTCTCCCGTGACTCGTCACGGGAGAGTACGGGAGAGTCACGGATGATCGAGCACCTTCCGTTACGGTTCAAATAAACCGAGCATAGCCTGGGGATGAGTATCAAATCTACTCAGGGGGCGGAGGAAGGTTTTGGAGGAGTCGGAGGTGGAAGCTAAGGCGGACGAGCCCCCCCCCCCCCCCCCCCCCCGCACTGCTATAAACCCTAGGGCACGACCCCCTCGGTACATGAGAAACTAATGTTGCGGTGTTCGATCCCGACGATCTTACGGAAACGGTAGCCTGAAATTCATCCCATTGCTTCGAGTCGTTTTCTCCTCTCAACAACTGAGGGAGTAATAACGACTCGAAGTAATCGGATGAAATTCAGGCTAACGGAAACGGGAGCCGACGGAAAACAGAGGACTGTGACAGAAGTGTCCATAAAAAGATGCTAGGTACACAATACGTGCATACTTGTTGAGTGGCAAATCAGTGAAACGCACGCTACTTACGGGCTGTTTACACGCAGGGAGTAAGATCCTTGTACCAGGAAGATCCTCGAAGGCGGAGTCAGCCTAGAGCCATATGGACCCATATGTTTTCTGTATTCAGCTTACATACAAAGGGTTGTACTTGTTCCTAGGGCTAGGATCTTCCTACCTAACAGGTTAGAAGATTCTAGCACTATTTAAACTGCCTTCGCTAGGAAGGTCTTAATACTAGGGACAAACTAGCCTGTTCCAGGCTCCGAGATAGTGGTGAAAAGCCGTTCAGTAAAAAGAAATGCGAAAAACGCGCGGGGGCTGGGGAGAGACAGGGCTCCCGCCCCCTTTCTCAAGTCGCGCCCGTCTTATTTTCGCTTTGCTCGTTTTAATACGCCCGCACTATACTATCTGAGAGCCTGGCACACGCTAGGGACAAACCGAACAAAAAACGGGGCGGCTCGTTCAGTGACTAGTCACGGCAACAAAAGCCGACCATTTTCATTTCGTTTGGCCTTACCACGAACTGATTATTGTGATAATTCTGTGAAAGTTAGTTGTTAACGCCAGTAAAGAGAGCAGAAGGGCTCAAATAGTATGTTTGTTTTTGTCGCCCGCCATTTTTAATTACATCTCGAAACATCTACATTTGGGCACCACACGTACCGAAATTCCTGATCGGTAAACCCAACGTAAAGTTGTTCCTGGCACTAAGATCTTCCTCCATCCATGTAAAAAGCTTAGATTATTTGTTCAAAGGTCAATTTATCACTGATGACAAGCTCGCACTGCTCGGGGGATATTTCGTCTTATGGAAAAGATGGAAATATTTCATAGGAGAGATGCGAGGGTGTTGAAGCAGGTGGACCGACAGATCAACAATTTCGATGTTTCAGCAACTTGAACATCAGGGTGTCTTTTTGGACAAGAAAACGTTTCAAGAGTATGGATGCGAAGATTGGAGATGAGTGGTCTACTTTCCCCCCAAATCTAATTCCATGATGTTAGTTTTAAAACGACTTAATTCTGAATGTGCATCGGAAAAAAACCAAGGTCATATAAAAAAATTAAAGTGGGACTTCGATATAAAGGAAGCCCAGGGAAGTGGCAAATTGGTTTGCTATAAAGATGTTTCGTTATATCGAGGTTCTTATTCATATGTTGGCAAAGGCTGCGCAGAAGGACTAGTCAAATCAGACCTCACGTAGCACTGCACGTGTTGTGCGCCAAAAACGATGAAACGTGATCGGAGATGACGATTTGTGTTATGGCTCAACCCACTTCTCTGAAAAAAACCATTAGAACAGACCGAGAACAAGGAAATGCTAGAGAAAAAATTTAACTTTGCGGTTGGTTATAGTCGTTCACGATGTCATTCTAGGGTGAAGTTCGCACTAAGCATGGTGACTCACCTCAGGCGCGAGACGGACACAGAAACACGGATCTGCCCAGATTCTACCATCTCATCAAGACCCACAAACAATGGACCCACCCAACGCATTTCATGGCTTCTCGCCAACGCCCTTAAACCGATGCTAAAAAATGTCCCAGCCCATTTACAAAACAGTCTCGAACTCATTAGATGTATCCAAGCCGAACAAGTCGGCGATCTCACCACAAACGAAGCGTTACCTTATCCATGCAGCCTCGATGTGGTATCCCTATACACCACAATACCTATACAAGAAGCCATCACAAACGCTACAGGTAGAATCCAAAGCCCAATACTTCACCTCTCCAAACACGACGTCTCAGACCTCCTTCAAGTCACGCTAAACAACATTTACTTCTCCTTCAGAGATCAAGTTTTTCGCTACAGAGAAGGCCTACCCATGGGTTCTAGCATTTCAGGCATACTAGCCATCCTGTTCATGGACAAACTAGAAACCATCGCCCTCTCCTCGCACCTAATGATAAGCCCTTATAAGAAATATGTTGACGACATCTATCTGCAAACATCTAATGAAGAAACAGCAGACCACCTCCACCATATAATAAACAATGTGCACCCTAATTTGAAATTTGAAATTGAAAAACCAAAAACAACACCGAGTGGCCTGTCAGTGTCATTACTCGATTTCAAAGTCACCATATCCAAGGAAGGCAACTGCTCTTTTGAGTTCTACAAAAAGCCAGCCAAGAAACCACTATCATAGAGTCGTCCACCATCAATCAGCTATCCCCACCAAATCCAAACTTAACTTCATTCGCAACGAGCGAAAACGCATCGAGGACAGATGCTCCCCAAATACATCTGCAAAAACAACACCTAAACACATTCGATGACATCCTCCGCCTTAACGGTTATCCAGAGAACAGCATAGAGCAGACAAAACGCCCACAAAACCCTCAACGAAACCCACAACCTGCCGACACACAATGGTCATACCTTAAGATCCCTTACATCTCTGAACGACTCAATCACAGGATCACTAACATTTTTAGAAAAGTAAACATCCAGTACACATTGCCCACAAATCCTACACACTCAGACAAGCTCTATCCCACACCTCCACAGAACGCAAATGCACTAGAGAGAAATGCCCTATCTCTAACACCGCATTGTGTTTACGAAGAAATGCAGTGTACCAGCTCACGTGTAACACCTGCGATCAGCATTATATTGGCAGCACGACACGCTTCATCCACGACCGAGTAAGAGAACATATCAGTAACGAAAACTCCTCTGTTAAAAAACATATCTATTCCTGCCAGAACAAAGACTATAAAGGCATTGATGTTAAGATTATTAATAATAATAACAAGACCTTTTATTGATAATAAAGCTAACTAAAGAATCTTATCTACAATCAATTTCACTTAAAAAAAAAAATTCAAAGTCAAAGCAATTTACATAATTCCTTTCGATTAAAAAAGAGGCACTTAATTTCGATTGAAAAAATTCATTCCAAAAAAGAGAAAAAAAAAATCATAATAAGAAGAAAAAAAATTACAATAATAAATTTAAAAATCAAGTATTACTAAAAAAATAAAAAAATAAAAACTATAAAAAAATCTAGGCCTAAAATTATGAATATAGTTGTAGACCAGCTACAGCGAGAGTGAAGTCTTCCGAGACCTCACGTGATTTGAATGGAAATCTAGAACCTCTGACGCATCTGTGTACAGTGCAAATGATAGCTGTATTCGAAGCCAGGAAATAACGCTGGCGTAGGGTTCATCGTTCTTAGTCGAAAGCTTATTTGCGAGAGTTCTTAAAAAGTTCTGACAGTCGAGTCCCATGCCCCTGTTTGTACCAAACACCAGTGGTGTATGAACGAAAACGACTCCGCTAATCTACGCCTCTTTGAAGCATTTTACATTAGAAAGTGCAAGCCTACACTCAATTCCCGAGAAGAATGTACTGAATTCGCAGACCTTCTATTTTAGTATTTTATTTTAGAGTCCATTCTTAAGCACTTTTAGAGGTCCTTTGTCTAGAGACACTCCATCATTAGAGTTTTGTATTCTACTCACAGTTTATTTCTATAGCCTCCATACATACGTCACATCTTTTACATATTTCACCCTACACTTTCTTTGCATATATAAAGCGCGTGCGGAATATTTTCTCATCCCTGATGAAGCCTTTGATCGGTGAAAGCTTGGGTTTTAGTTTTTACTTTTTAAACAGCAGTTCAAGGCCTCAATAGAACAGTTTTATATATAGAAACACGAGTGTTTTCAACAAACATAAATGGCTGGATGGTTCTCCTCGCATGATATTTGATGTACGTTTACCAGAGACGAAAAAGGTTGATTTTCAGGGCCATTAGTTTTCAGTTTTTCACACTGGAATACAGTTTTTAAGTTCCAAAGGCGATTCTTCTCTATTTAGAGCTAGTGTTTCTTGATTCTATCTTCGACTCTGATGTAGTTCTGTAGGTAGCAGAGCTGTAAATAATCTCCAGCCGGCTCAGTTTTTCAGGTTTTGATGACTTTGATGATTTTGTGTGGGACAATTCTATTAAAAGAGACGTACTGTGTTGATTACCTTTTTCCCCCACGTTGTTATTTATAACGTTGTCGATGTACTTAGGGAAAAAGCTCGACGCACGTGTAAGTACAATTTAAGGGCCTTCGAACAAGAACCGCCAACCATTAAGGGAAGCAAACTAAAGGGCCGAAAAGGACACAATTTCCTTGTTGTAAAGAGTGCAGAAGTCTATTCTTACGTCAATAAAGCGAATCTTTACGGGAAGTAAAACTTAAGACCGCGTCACCGGTAATATGTCGACGCTTTTTTCTGAAAAATGGTTACTGAGCGAAAATTAACTGAGCTTTCCAAGAAAAGGCAAGTAATATAGTGCTGTACGACCGTCGACGATAAGTAAACGGTGAGTATTTTTTATGTTTAGTGTTTGAAAAATAGGTCTTAAAAAATTGAAATATCGGACAGGAGGTAAAAAGTTTAGTCGAGCGTTATTTCTGATTTTGTGTGAATTTCCTTTTCGTTCGGAAAGAGTCTTAACATCACGTTTCAGATTTAATTTCACAATTTCTCCCCGAAATTATGAAATGAACAGATAAAAAACTGACAAAATAAACTCTTATTTTGGTGATAGAGGTAAAACGAAACTACGGGGAATTATTTTCATTGAAGTTATAGATGTAATATAAAATAGTAGACGACAAGTACAGTGAAAACTTGAGCACGCGCCACAAGTTGACTTTTTCCGCTTGCCGTTTAACGTGATTCTGAAACTACCTATTGTTATGCTAAACTGGTGTTTTAAGCTTTCTATCTTCAGTTTAATTCTCTGTAATGTGCGTGCATTATTGTATTTTTTTTTTTGCGGGGGGGGGGGGGGGGGGACATAGAGAGATCTTCGTATGACCTTGAAATGAAAACGCGCGAACAAAACAAAACTTAAACAAAAAGATTTGATTGGTTTATCGAACGGATACAAACGCGCGTGACTTTTGGTTGGTTTAGCAAACGCTCGGGTGAAAAAGCTTCACGCCCGAGAACTTTCTAGAAATCAACCGATACTTCGCTTTGACGTCACACTGCAACACGATTGGCCAATCGAACAATGCCTTCTCCATATTAGGGTTTTGATTGGCGTGAAACCGAAGAAGTCATGTTTTGATCTTTTCATCCATTGGCTGATAAAACCGCAAATAACGAACACTTACCGAAACCATTTTTCAAGGTCATACAAAAATCGCTCTAATAAAACGCCCCGCGGTGCAATTCGACGCAACCCGAGCACAGTCTTGCACGCCACTTAACATGGCAAATGAAGTTCAATGCATTTGGAAGTAAGTATTTTCATGCATTTTCCCGATACCGTTAGCAGATTAAGAACATTCAGACAAATTCCAAGGCATACTCATTAGTTTAACTTTAAAGCTAGGCTTTCTCGCGTCCGCTTTTCCTTTCTTTCTAAAAGGGCTCATTTTCCCGAGCAACGCTTGTCAACCGAGCCCTTTTGCAGCTCGCAGTTTTAACATTCGCACCGTGGAAGACAACGACGTTCCTCGCCTCCCCTAAGGGATTGAAAACCACGCGAAATCCGCGAGCGCCCGTGAAAATTGGGGCTTCTTCAGTTAGTGGGGACGGCTGGAAGAAAAGTGAGCAAAAAAAGACAAACACAACCTTAAGGGCGTGGGGGTTAGGGAGAGAGGGTACCTGGAACAAGGGTATTCTCATTTTCCAATATCCGAGGAAGCGTAAAGACATAAGCCTTCAAAGTTTCTGTGGTAGAAAATTTAATTTTACTCGATTGTGAAAACTAAATTTTGTTTCCAAATAGAGGATATCTCATTGAAAGAATCAACAAACCTTTGTTTTTTGCCTGAACTGCGTAGTTCTGTCATGCATTTGAAGTGTGAATTTACGACTAAACATAGGAAATATTACAACTTAATTTGACAAACCGATGTGCAGATTGCTTATAATGTCCCCAAATGACGTGGGTAAAAGCTGATGAGATTGGTAAAATGCGTTAATGGCTCGAAGAACGAGAAAAGAGAAAGAGGCAATGTTTTTCAATTTGTTCCACACAAAAATGACAATTTTAATTGCACTGCAGGAAAACAGCTTGATTTGTTTTGTCCTTGGATCAGATGTTGAGTCTTACCCACTAGATTTTACTAAACGATCTGGTTGCTTAACATTAAGCAGATGTTTTAACGAAATTGATCAGGCTAGAAACTGTTAAAAAGTGATGCAGGCAAATTTTGTTCTTTACAGAAGTTGACAATTTCGATAGCTGTCAGCCATCCTTCTGAAAACGTATGATAGCGTATCATCGTCATTGTGTGCTAAACAGACCTTTAGATTCAAGGACGCTGACAACCTAGAGGAAGAGATTTGACTGGCCTGAAAAAATACTGCCAAAATTTGTTAACTTGTTTCCGTCACTATGACGACGGCTATCAGGTTTTCCCGCCAAATGACGCGGGTTCACGCGCGCGCACAACTTGGTGTTGAGAATCTCTCGCTCTCGTAGTGGTCATAGTCCAAAGGTGATGTTACACTGGACGATTCGCAACAACTATTTTTAGCGCAACACAGCGTTGCATCATTGTTGCGACATTGTTTCGAATGGTTGCAACATTGTTCCAATATTGCAACGCTGTGTTGCGCGGCTAAAATCGTCGTTGCGAATCGTTCCGTATAACATCATCTTTAGAAGATTCGCAACACAGCGTTGCAACATTGTTTCGAATAGTTACAACATTGTTCCAATATTGCAAGGCTGTGTTGCGATGAAATTGTCGTTGCGAATCGTCCCTTGTAACATTACCTTTAGAATCTAAAGGCCTCTGATTGCAACGACATTCAAGAGTCCAATATGTAACAGTAACAGTATATTTATTGTGCCTTACTCTCCGTGAGGACGTATCGGCTGTTCACGAAGTTTTGACGACGTTCGTTTTATAACGCTTTAAAGCTTGCTTTTAAATTTTGACTCTGGATAAAATTCTAAAGTTTGACCATTCATGAAAGCGACTGAGCAGTTCTCTCCTGTCGTATGGGATGTTTATTATGTCGTACAAGATGGTTCTAACTGTCGAGTCTGTGGATGAAATCCTAAAGTGTGACCATTCAAATGAAAGCTACTGAGCAGTACTTTCCCGTGGTACTGTTTATTATGCTGTACAAGGTGGTTCTAACTTTTGAGTCTGTGGATGACATTCTAAAGTGTGACCATTCAAATGAAAGCTATTGAGCAGTACTTTCTTGTGGTACTGTTTATTATGCTGTACAAGGTGGTTCTGACTTGATTCTGCGGATAGAATATGACCATTCATTTGAAAGGTAATAATGAGTAATACTGTACTTCGGGTACTTCAAAGCGTGTTTTAGCTGCTGGGCCCTTGCAACTTCAAAGTCACCGACTGGAGGTTGAATTGTAAAGTTTAACCATGTAAATGCAAAATAAATCAGGGGCACCCGACGACTATTTTCTTTAAAATATCTGTTCGAAGAACCAAATATTGCCTTGAATTATCTGTAGCTTGAGGGCACCAAAACATTTCTAAATGACCGTTACATTCATATGCGATTTTCAAAACTTATCTATTAAATTAGCTCGGATTTTTTTTGAAGTTTAATTTTTCACATTTCCTTCCCCAGGATAAACTATATTTCGTAGAAAAAAGGGAACCTGAAATTTTCGAAAATTGGATAGACAGTAATCAGAAAAATTCTCTCCTCTTAAAAGGTCTAAAATTTTCGAGAAAACAATACTGCAGAAACCCTTGTAATTTCGAAAAGGCTCAAGTCGCCCTAGGATGACCGAACAGATACAAATTATATAGCGCCGCTTAGAAAGCATTTCTAGAGCTCTAAAGGACTCTGGACAGCTTAAAAAGTATTTCCAATATATTGAGGAGGAAACCATCGTTGGCTATGAGTGCGCCTGATAAATACCGTTTGTGCGAGATTTTTACAGAGGGGAAAAAATTAGGAAAGTCGCTAAAGTTTATAGATAGTTGTCAGTTATACAAGTATAAGATATATTGCTTTTTAAGATTTAACACCTACTGTGGTCAACGAAGTGAGAATGAAGTAAAACTCATTTATAACTTCAATCATGTCTGTCAGGAAATTTTCTTAACAACCTGTCCTAAAAAACGGATGTATAAATTTTCGTTCTCAAAACAGGGGAACTGTTAAAGGCATGATTTTAGCATGTTGCCAAAGCAGTGGCTTTATACCAATCGAATGTCTCATAGAAGATCTTAGAGGGATAATTTGTTCATCACCATTGTCTTTTTAACCAAAGAAAAATCAAGAACAAATCATTTGTTTTTCCCTACTAGAGCAGTTCATAAAGCCAACAAAACGAAGAACAAATTACTGTTATTAATTTGACAATTTCGGACATCTTGTCAAAAATATGAACTGCAGCAGATGGCCTCGCACTTATAAAAGTAATTTGTTTTGTTGAAAGCTAAAAAATACATCACCTAATATGCACTATTTTAGTACATCGAGTTCGGGAGAGAATATCATTTACTCTTTGAGCTTTTAGTATGACCGGAAACTTCGTAAGCAAGACGATCTGACAAGCATTGAAAGCAAGTAACTGCAATTTCATCCTGTCATTTTTAGGTCGGTACAACAGTTTTCTTCTCGTTTTATGAAATGTTTTGGGTGTTCGCAAATAGCCCTAAGATCAGATAAAGACATTGTACAGTTAGCTGAGAGGATGGTAGAATCAATTCTATGATGAATCTGACCGCAAAAGTCGTACTAAAATAGCAATAGAGATAGTTTGTAAGAAAACTGAAGCTGTCTGATTTTACTAACTGGATCATAGAAAATTCTGGTTTATAGAAGAGAAGAAAGAAAACGCGTTAGATAAGGAACTAAACGACAAAAATTGCACGATTTTTATCATCAAATACGTAAACGATTTGCGTCACTTCGCAAATAAATTTTATGTTGACTTTTGTTGTTTACAGCAAAATATGGTAGGAAATTAGTAATTTTGCTGCGGTAAGCTTTCTGTCAACTTAAAAATAAATTTCCAATTTCGAGTTAGAATTAGCAAAAGTGAGACACTTGAATAAAACAAAAACGTTTGAAAACTGGTCCGATACGACAACAATCGTATCTGTTCGCTTCCACAAATTTTCGCAGAAATGTTCTTCTCCTTTAAAGTTGGCCATGATTAAAATTATTTTTCAAAGGGGCAAAATCTCAGTATTTTTTAAAAAATCCAAAGCAGTACGAATTCTCTAACCAAACTTGCTGAAAATATGTTTTGTCGAGCGATATGGGCTTGTTTTGTAAAATCAAACTAACTAGAAGATCGCGTTATTGTTCGTTTAATTTCTTTCCTCCCCGGAAATGGAATTCAATTTTGTTAATATTCTTCGCCAGTCTTTGTATTTTATCTCCCCACCAGCGAATTTGCAAAAAGAGAAAGTCGTTTTTGACACATCTTAAGATAGATCTGCAAACAAAGCGATATTGTTCGAAATTATATTTTAAAACTTTGAGTAAATATATTTGCAATTCAGTGCAGTTTTGCGTGAGCGAAAGAGGCTTCCAATGAAAGAACGCCATTTTGATTGTTAGTTTCAAAGTGCCTTTTGCGCACGCTCAAGGAAGGTCACTATAAAATGAGCAAAGTCACTAATGAATTCATCTAAACTGGCTCGGATTTTCTCAAAGGACGAAGAAATTTAAGCTTTAAACTGAGAATCGCATGCTACGGTTTTGATTTAATTTTTCAGGGCCATACCGTCTTCAGAGTGATCCCAATTCTAAAACCTTCAGTTGGTAGAAGAAGGGCGGCAAAAGGACCCAGCGAAAGCAAGAAACTGAGAGTAAAATTCGCGGAGAATTCCGCGACCCTCATAACTACGATAGTAGATTCCGTCTTCATCGTCATAGAGTTATTTGGACAAACCATGACGATAGTAGCTGTGGTTTTATTTTCAATTTTGGACGTGGTAGCCGCGTTCACAAATCTAACAGTGCTATGCATTATTATACCAAGAAATTACTTGCGAACGGTGAGTAATTTATTTCTCGTTGGATTGACTTCGACCCAACTAGTAATGACACTGCTTGTTATACCATTTTCGATCATTACATTTTCGAAACAGGAGTGGAGTTTCGGCGACGGTTTCTGCAAGTTCGAGGGCTACTTAACGACTTTTCTATCCATATCGTCGGCGACTTTTATATCTGTCATTTCAGTGGATAGGTTCTTCTCGCTAGCCAACCCAATGAGTCATGCTGGAAACATCACTGGAAAGCATGTCATTTTTGCCTCGCTTTTCAACTGGTTTCATTCGGCATTTTGGGCCGCTTTCCCCTTCTTCGGCCTCGAGGGATTAAACTATGAGTACTTTCCAGCGAAAAATGGCTGTGCTTTTCGATGGGATCTCAAGGGATCATACCACATTTATTACTACTTCATAGCGATGGAAAGTTTCATCCTTCCTAGCTTCACAATTTGTTTAATGTACTTTAAAAGTTTCCAGACCGCACGAAAGAGCGCACGGCAAATTCGCCCAGGAAATATCCAAATACAAGTCCTACAAAACGGAGAATTCACCACGATCGCTCAAACTAACTCTTACCAAAGTTGCAAAGCAAACTGTACTTTAACGGTAATCATCGGGTCTTTTCTAATTTCAAGAGGACCGCTCACGATCTTTAACATCGTGAACAGCTTTACCGGCGAAGGATACTTCTCCTCGCTGACGGAGACAACTGTTTCATTTCTGTTACTTCTTGGCCCTTTGTTCGACTCCTTAGTTTATTTTTTCCTGAACAGAAAGCTTCGACAGGAGTTATATTTAATTTTACGGAAGTGTTTTAAGAGCAAACGCGACTGTGATGAAGAACCGAAGGATATCGTTGACTACCTAAGATCCATAGCAGATAATGTGGAAAAAAGACACTCGTCGACCGACATCGAAACCCACGACATATGAGTAGCACATGTCAAGAAAGCTCGCTCTTCAAAATATCAAAAACCGTTATGTTTTCACGGGTTTTTCTTTCACTACGTCGAATTGCTTAGCGAAATGTCACGGTAAGTGATAATTCATACACATTCTGCCGACCGGAGGAAATATTTCTTTTTTAAGAACAACACATGTCATCTCTGGAAATAGACTTAAATAATCTCATTAGCAATGATGCAAGTTATACTGAGATCTTATAGATTTATGGACTCCTAACGTTGTTTCTTGAAAATAAATATCTTGTGACCAAAAAAACCTTTGTTTTATTTCCTCGAAACTTTGTTCTTTCCTCGTAGAAATCCCTCCTTGCAGTAATTGTGTTTCAGGAGGATTTACAGAGAAAATAGCTTTTACAGGTCAGATTAGTAAGAAATTAAGCGCTTATCTGCCCACAAAAGCGGGAAAACATAAAAAAATTTTGCATATGTAAAAGCAGAATAAATTCGTTCTCTTAACCTACAGAGACGCGAAACAACATTTCTAAAAACATGTGGATCGGATATCCCCCTGCGGGAAGGAAAAAAATAATTACATGTTGAAATTCCCTATGCCTTTAAAATGATTATAAGAACTTTAATAAAAGTTCCTCTGATTTCACACAAGCAAATCACTGAATATAAGCAACGCACGAACGTAAATAAAAAATACAATTTATTTTCATGACTTGACAGTGAGTTATCGAAATGTCTAGACTAACGTGGGTCGCTTCGATTATTATGTCAGAAAAAACAACAGCTGTTTTACAATGGATAAAGCGAATTATATTTTCATGTCGATTGCTTCTTTGCCGAGTCATCTCAGGGAATTGCTCGCACTGGGACAAACGGATAGCTGATAAACAATTTAATTATTTTCAATGGTGACCTTTTTTTTCTTCTAAGGGCCTGTGAGTGATTTGAGAAAATTACCAGCATTGAATCTCTTTAGCCAGCCAAAATAATCATCCAAACACCAAGCTTCAAGCAAGTAACCCCCTTGCACAGCATAATAGACAATACCACAAGAAAGTACTGCTCCGTAGTTTTCACTTGAAAGGTCACACTTAAGGATTTTATCCACAGACTCAAAAGTTAGAACCACCTTGTACAGCATAATAAACAGTACCACAGGAAATAACTGCTCAGTAGCTTTCATTTGAATGGTCACACTTAAGGATTTCATCCACAGACTCAAAAGTTAGAGCCACCTAGTACAGCATATTCCTGAATCCTACCGCTCACATGCTTTCATTGGAATTTATTTCAGGAAAAGACGACGAGTGAATATAGTCTCAATGCCACAAAAACTCTTCCCACGATCATCAACTTAATCTGTTCTGTAGCAGAAGTTTTCGCCTCAATTTTCAAAACAGTTAATGCGATTAAATATGACTGAAAACAATTATGTCTTAAAATTCTAGGCACAAAAAAATTAAAATGTCATTTAGAGGAGCTATAAATACACACAAAAAATCAACCCTTAATTGTTCAGATAGATATTGCGATTACATGACGATAAGAGGAGGAACAGAAAAAAATGCTGGTAGAACATACACATATTTTACCATTTTTTCCCCTTTTCATGAGGTCAATTGACGTGAAAGTTGTAAACTTATTGAGGGCGACAAGAGAAGCGCACAATCCTAATCTCCAGGTTGTTATTACGCATGCGTCGCATCTATGTAGCCAGCACTCGTTTGGACTTCCACTAATTAACAATTAGTCGCCGAAGGCGACGTGAATATCGGCGAATAGTCACCGAGACGAAGTCGAGGTGACTATTCGCCAATATTCACGTCGCCTGAGGCGACTAATTGTTTTAGTATAATTACATTGATGATTATTCGAGAAAATAAAATTATTGATCAATTTCCGACCCCGAAACATCAAAAAATCTGGCTGCCATTTTGAAAACTCTTAGCCTTCAATGCTATAATCACCGCGCGGTGATTATAGAGGGATAAAGCGAAGCTCCCAGCCAATCACAGTGCTCTATTTTCGATAGTCATCAATGTAATTATACTAACAATGAATGAAATGCAGAGAACGCAATTTGATGACGCGCGTTTGGACCTTCTATCACTCGTAATCGGATCACGCATGTTTTGACCAGCTGTTAAATGAAACCTACGCAAAGGACAGTGTGGGAGCAAAAGCGTTTTGACCTTCGATCGTTGTCGCCCAGACACCGTAACCTTTGGTTATTACTATACTAGGGTATCTAAAAGATAGTAATGCTGCGGCACATTCTGTTGATACTGGCATTACTTAGAAAATGATCAAGTGGTTATCAACTCTGTTTTTCCCACAGTAAATTGTAGAAAATGAGAGAAGTTCAGATTGTTTATCCGGCTATATTATATATATTTAATATACGGTGTACTGTCTTTTCTCTGGAAACAAAATATTTTTCTTGCTGTTCATTGCACTTTATTAAATAACAGTTATTTATGTATATATTTATAGAAAACAGCAACATGAAAAACGGGAAAAAAAAGAAAGAAGGAAAAAAAAAGAGTGAAGTAGTACTTGAACCCAGCACCTTCGGCTCGACGCGACTACACTTAACCACTAAACTACAGAGGCTGATTACGCAATTCGGGGAAAAGTCTTCAATTTAATGTCTTTTCCATCGGGTGAAACCGCCATTAACAGTAAAAGAACAATGAAAACGCATATTCCATGGCAATGAATGAATGAAAGAACATAATTATGCTTTACAAAACGCCGATACACATCCTCGTCTGCAAAGTAGGACGCAAAACAGATGTTTTGTCATCTCGATTTGCGCTGTTATTTTGAAGCTAATAGTCAAAATTAAAACACAGCCATTTTCGGCTCATACAGGTTCTTAAGAATAGCATGGCATGACATTTTCTCACTTTCACATCACCTTCTAGCAAGCTGGAATTTGTATATTCCCCGCGTTGCGGAGTCGAAGAGCAAATGCTTCTCGTCAAGTTTAACGCGCGCCTCGAGTCAAAGGCCTTTGAAATCCAATCCCCAAGATAACCATCGTACTCTTCTGAAAGACTCCTGCGAGTCTTAAATTTGGTAAGATTTCTAACCGTGCAGTAGAAAATTTGCCACAAAGAAACTATGAGTCTGGGAAGCATCGTGTTGAAATTTGAGTTGTTTGTGCAATGCATTGTGGTTAAAAATGTGGTTAAGTGTGCAATGCATTGTGGTTAAAAATGTGGTTAAGTGTGCAATGCATTGTGGTAAAAAGTGATGAATTCGAGAATTCGTCGCCCCTTTATATATTTCCTTTAAATCCTGATTATGTTGCTGCTCGCTCCCTACGGTCGCTCCGCAGCAACTAGTAAGATTAATATAAGAGACCAAGAGAAACTGACTCTGAAGTTGTGTGCTTTTTGAGAATGCTGATCACCCAAGGTAATGCAGGTAACAGTACTCTGAAATCCACATTCGCGCAAAGATAATACGTTCTACATTTGGTACTGAGATTCTTCAAAACCTACAGTTGGCGTGCAAAACGGAAAATACCATAATACTCTCTAAATTTCCGTTTGGGTGATGCTTCATGTAAACCCGACTTTTGCAATACCTTTTGTTCCCTGCACGAAACGCATGCGCACTGCATCAGCTCCTCATAAATTTGCATACACTGCACGTGCAGTTCGTGCAAAAAAAAAAAAAAACACAACACAACAAAAAAATACTACGAAAATAAGGCTTGCATGAAGCACCACCCAAGCCACAGTTTGAAGAATATTATAGTATTTTCCGCCCTGGTCAATTCCAAAATTGTCAAGGTAAACCTCATATTCTGAGTGTGAATGGATATTTATTGAACCAAAATACAACCACCAATAACCGCGAATGTTGAAATTTTTACAAATGTTCACTTCGCATCAGAAACAATACTTCAAAATCATTTTGATGTACACTTACCTTAGTGTAGCGCAATAAAACATGCTTTATTACATACGAGTCACGTAAAAATGCATGCTTTGACAGAGTCAACTAACTCTTGTGTTTTGCTAACACAAGATCGAGATGTCCGGCGCCCAGAATCCATATTGATAAAGGGCATCGGAAAAAAACTATCGGTAAAAATATAATCCCCAAGAAACGTCAATCACGATTATTTCAATCAAGAAAGAAATAAAATACAATAGTTCCGTTTCTAACTTCTTTTGGATTATAGTTGGTTTTTTAACAGACCCTCTAAATAGCGACCTCTTATTTTTCAAGGGAGGGAGACGATGACTTGGGCATTTCTGGCTCTCCACTATGACCCCCTTGAGAGAGCAACGTGTTACGCGCCTCAGGTCTTTCAATGTCTGTACTGACCCCCTCTTGGGATGCCAGCTCATCGGTTCCGTCATTTACACCGGGAGGGGTAGGTGACGGCTTCTGAACAGTGACTGGTCTTTGCGGAGATGCTTCTTTTTCAACTTTAGGAGAGGAGACTATCGACCCGTCTTGGACTGTGGGAGGGGAAACCACCTCTCCGTCTTTCCCCGTGGGAGAGGTCGGTGAGGCTGACTCGTCAGTGACTTGTTTCCCCGCCGGGAGTGGAGCAAGTAGCCTTCTCAACGTTTGAACATTGTCAGCGGTATTCCCAGTCGCTGACGTCTTGTTGCTACTAGCAACCGTCGCATCAGTTGCTTCAGCGGTTTTGTTTTCATCTTTAGAACTTGTACCTTCCGCGTTTGCACGCGCGTTCCCTTGATTCAACAACAAACCAATGAACGATGGAGAAACATTCGGGAAGGCGTTACGGGCCAGTCTCATCAAGTCGCTATTTGGCTGGGTACCCTGTGCCAGGACAGCTTCCTGCAATGGTTTGGTCGGCGACGGCAGTTCGTCCAAATCAATCATTACTACGTCATCTTTAGAAGAGGAAGTGCTCGTTGTTGGCGTCGTATTTGCAGACGTCGACAAGGTGTTTAGAAGAGTCGAGGGCAAAGTCTGTTCCAACTGTGTAACAGGGACTCCAGCACGGACCAAAGAAGCGAGAGGGATGGGGAGGTGTGCAACAGGGGAGGGGTAAGGATGAGCGTTTTGCTGATGAGATGAGATGGAAGCTGGGTTGGTGCATTGCTGTGGAATTGGTCCAGCTGGATTAACTGGTTTTGGTACATAAACGTGATTGGGTCTGGAAAAGCGGTTTAAAACAAAATGAAAGAACATATCAATCATTTTCCCAACCTCGTTTCCAGGCTCCTCTCCTGCTCGTCCTATGGAGCGAGAGAAGACCTGGGAACGAGGTTGTCATTTTCTCGGCTGTTTTTCGTTTTCTTTACGTCAGTAGCACGCGAGCGTGATGACGAATATAACGATCCCAGAAACAAACCGGAAGACGATTATTAGGGAGGCTTTGTGGCCAAGGAACTACGAAAAATATCGGACGAAGAAAGGAGAAATATAGACACGGGTAAATTTAAGAGTATTTCAACACAACAAGCAAATGGGAGGCAAAAAAATTTCCATGTTCATCGATTCCATCTCTGCCAATAGTCCTTATCGAAATAAGAGAAATTTCGAATTTCGCTTTCAAGATGACTGAGCGATTTCTCGCGCGCTGATTGGCAGGGAGCTATGCTCGATAAGAGTACAGACCAAGGAAATGACGTAATGGCGGCGCCATTTGTTTTTCTCTTTCTCGCGCGCACGATTCTCCAAGAAACGTCAACAGAAACGGACGACAAAACTATAAATGTTATTGTAAAAAACGAATCGACAACAATTTTCCGTGGTCTGTACTCTTATCGACCATCGAAATGACATCAAAATGTTCAAAACGTTGTTCTATGGTCGATAAGAGTACAGACATTGTGAAATTGTTTTCGATTTGCTAACAATACAATTTTTCCCAAAAAAACATGTTATCTTCACGAGTGAAGATAACAAGTTCAGTCGTGTTTATGTAATAAAAAGAACAGACAATTTCCCGAGTTCCAAAACTCCCTTCTTCGAAGCGAGGCTACGCAGAAAACCTTTCTGGTGAAAATGCGTTTTATTCGCATGAGAGGGAACAATCATTTTCATATCAATGGTTCTGAATTTAGCCTCGCTTTGAAAGAGAGGCTAGGGGCAACTCGGAGACGTCCTACTGTCGTTCGAAGATCAGTTTGTGTGACAAACTCTGTAAAAGCAAGAACTAGTCATTCCGGTTATTAACTGGTCTTACCTGTTATATACCGGTTGTATAACACCGGGACAGTACGCACGCGCCCCTTGTAGCTGCATGGTCAGTCGTTTCTCCATTTCATAACCTTAGAAATTAACGTGTAGCAGAGTATTATCGAATTTATTCTAAAAAGTCTAGAACTCCAAAGAGGGCTTTTATTAGAGAGACTGAGGTTTTTATTTCACGGACTAAAAAGACTTACACTCATTTTGGCAATGAATACGAACAGCCAGTGGTTTGTTGCAAGTTACACACCTTCTTAACAGTTTAATGGCATCAAAAATATTTTTGCGGGTTATCTTTTTTTCCCTTTCATTGTATGAGCAGCGCCGCCTACAGAGAATTTGACTTTGTTTTTTTCATAAATAATGTATAGTTATAACTCTTTAATATACAGATCTAGCCAAGGCTTAAGGCGAAGCTCCCGTTAATGAATTTATAATTTACTTCAAACAATAAACTTGCAACAATTGCAAAGAAATCCACTTGGAGTTGAGCCTGCAGTCAGTTGAAAACTAGTAACTTGTCAGCTGATAATTAAAAAAACACGCAACCTCAATGAGTCGACTCCTGAACCTGCGATACGGTCATGTGATACTGGTCAGCGAATACCCTATTTTGACAGCTGTCAATTGACCAAAACATGCATGTTCAATATCAGGTTGCAGGCTCTAGCCAGAAAGTGTGACATTTCACGTTGGTTACCCTGTGGTGCGGACGGACGGGCGGACGGTCACATGACTACCAAAATTTCTCGAATGGATAGACACCGAATTTTCTTTGCTATAGGGCTCCGCTCGCGCGCGCTTCGCGGACGCGTGGCGCTTCGCTATTAAAAAACAAAACACCAGCTAATTAAAATAGGTCTTTTACCTCTTTTCGCCTCTCTTTTTTCCGCCTTGGTCAGCTTTAATTCTTTTTTATCCACCAGCAAAGAGTCGTGTTTAAACGGCACCTGGGCATCAAAAGAAATCACCAGATCACCGTCAGTCAAGCATAATTAATTTGTAGAAAAAAATCGGACTTTTTTTCTTGTCGAGTACAAGCAACTTTTCGATGATTTGCGAAGATAAATACAAAAACTTCCGTATGTTGCCCGAAGGTTGTCAAGAGTTTCCGATCATTTTCCGAAAATTGCCGAAGACATTCAAGAAAGAGATCAAGGGTGGCGCAGTGGCGAGAACCCTCGCATTCAACCAATGTGGCACGGGTTCGAATTTCGGCATCGACACAATTTGCGGGTAAAGGTTGTTTAGGTTCTCCCCTTGCTCAGGTTTTTCTCCGGGTACTCCGGTTTTCCTCTCAACTTGAAGACCGACACTTTCCACAAATTCCAAATTGATCTGAAAAGGGCGAGCATTTTTAATCACGTTTTTGAGAACTCCTTGGGCTAAGTTTATACCAGTTTATTGCCATGGTTCTCTTAAAAAGTTTGTTAGACAAAAATTGCACGGGTGAAAAAAATAACCATGATAAAACTTAGCCTGCAAAACAGCCGAGCACAAAGCTGACGGGGCACGTGAGACATCCGCGAGACACACGCGACGGGCGTGTCTCGCGCTCCACGTCCGCTTCGTGCTCACCTGAAAAATGTGAAAAAAAAGTGCCTGTTTTACTAGCTACATAGCACTGACCTTTGAGATCCATTGGCTGCAAAGACGACACAACCTGACCAGCACCGGATCATTAAACTGGTCAGCGGCTGCTGACACGTCAGACGCGGTGGAGACTGGTTCCTACAAAGGAAATAAAATAGAATCAAGGGGGCTTCCCTAAGGAGAAGGGATTGGGCTTTCATACATCGTGATCCGGGGATGAGAGGTCGGCAAAATCCGCTGATATAGCTGCAAAATACTTCCTAACCCCTTCCTCTGTAGCGAGCAAAAAGTTCACACCCAGCCCCCCTCCACAGGCATAATTTTGCCAACCCCTTAGGTCATAATAAATCGGAAAGCTCCCTGAAAAAATTCCTTTTTTTTTTTTCTTTCTTTCGTTTGTTTTCTTTCAAAATACTATGGAAAAACTGATTCTCCACTCCAAGGATGAAAGAAATACAATTAAAAGACTTGTTTTATATGAAGATACGATAGGCTTCTGGCTGAAAAGTATTGTTTAAACATTACGTTCATTAAGTAACACAAAGTTTACTTTACCTTTTCAAAAATTAACTTCATCATTTCTTGTTTGGTGAAATTAGCCTCGGGATTGAGCTCGTCGACGATTCGATCTGGAATTAGTTCGTTGTAATTAGTGCAATAAATGTCTTGAATAAAAAAATCAAAAAATAAACGACAAGGGAACTGTTTCTGGGATCGTTACTGGGGACGCCCAGGTCAGCTATTGGTCAATTATTTTTTCCTGACCCTAAAAAAAAGTCCCAGAAGTCTTGGCGAAAATTAACTGGGTCCAGTCTCCTTCTGAAGTAATAATAATAATAGGTCTTCATTGTTTTTAAGCAAAAATACATGCTAAAACCAAGAACACTTACATTAAAAATAGCAAAAAGAATTACAAGGCTTAAAACAAAATCCACATTACATTAAATAGCTACTCTATATTTGAAAAATAACCTATTAAAAAACTATTTTTAAGACGCTGGGTATTAACCCTAGGGAGTTGACTGCTAGGAACTCGGAGGCGCACTGAACTTTCTTTCGTTTTGGGGACGGAAGAGTACAGAGGGTGACCGAGCATACTGGAGATCTTCTTAAATAGTGAGCGATCTACCTCTTCTAATACGTTATATATATGTCAATTTGGTACGAAATACATTTGCGTTTAAAGCAGCGCTGTAGAAAATTCTGGACCGTTGTCAATTCAGGTATTAGGGACCTTAAGATCCGACCATGGCGACGGCAACGCGAACTTGAAAAAAGAAATGGGTTTAATTAGCAAAACAACAACTTTGCACGTGCATCACGCTTTTTTGTACATTTCTTTGCCGTCATTGCACGACTACGACGTGAAAATGCCTAATTTCACGTTTTACAGAGGAAGTACACAAGCGACAACGAAATTTCCTCTCTCTTTCTGAACTTGGATATGGTCCTTAGAGATTTAACTTTAGGAGGGTTCACCTACATTTCACAAAGTTAGTTACTTGGAGTAATCGCGATGAAGATTGAAAGAACGCGAATTCACTTTTTCAGCGACGTTTTCTCTGCCGTCGCCGTCCTCGGATCTTAAGGTCCCTATTGAGGGGGCGTATACGGTGACGTGGTGAATGAGCCACCATGTCTTCTTAGTAGCTACAGAGACGAGAAGTTTCATTAACATAAAGTTACCCCTTACTTGCCATGCCTTGTTTAGTGACCTGTCGATCATAAATTTTCTTTTCCATAGTTCCTGTGCTTATCAGTCGGTAAATATGAACTGGTTTTAACTGGCCATAACGATAAACTCTGCAGGAAAAATTATTAACTAATTAAAAAAAACACACACACAACACAACATACGATAAGTGATAACGACTATAGTCAAACGGCTCCCAGAGAAACTGGGTTCTCTTACAAGCACAAGACAAAATTTGTACCGCTCAACTTGCATACATAAGGAAACCAATGCACTGTATTTGAGTGTCAATGTATTTAGCACAAAATTACTAACTGTGAACACCACTTTTACGTCTCCTTCTGAAATAATCGCCTCCCTCAAACAATCGCCCCGTTGTTGTGGGAAAAAAATAATAATCGTCCCTGGCTATTATTCAAGAAAAAAAGGTAAATATCCAAAGGTTACCTGCAAACAGCTTGAACATCGTGGCAAGGATTCCATGATGCATCAAACACAACAACACGACTTGCACCAACAAGATTGATACCCAAGCAACCAGCTCTAGAACAAGATTGAAAGACTCATTAATAACTCAAAAAGAAAATGCCAAGGAAATTCATATTTAACAAGTGTATTTATAACCACTGAGACACCAGCTCTAATTCTTATCGGAAAAAATAATGAAAAACCTTAGGATCATTGGAAGAACGCAAAAAGGTACAGAAACACTTTCCACCTTAAACTCCTAAGAAAAGACCAACATATAATTTCTCCTTTAAGTATCACTGCTCAATCAACGGTCTTGATTGTAAAACAAATTCTCCTTATCATTATCACAGAAAATGTATAGAAAACAATGCGGAGAGTATGTCTGTTGATACTAAGGTTAAAAAAGGTTAAGTGTACTTTGATAAACTAGCAATAATGATGTATTTTACGGTGATGGGACAATAATCCATCGCTAAACCCAAAACCTGGAGGCCCAGGTGTTGCAATTAGTTTCCCCTTTCACTCAAAACCTGCCCAGCAACGTTGAACCCACCAGGGACTGAGGTCACTACTGATGTAGCTTGCAGGATCGCAAACTTAAGGCACACAAACCTCCCAATCACGTTAGGGAACAACGCTTGATAAAATAGCAGTTCGTATTTTATGGATAGTAAAAACGCTCGATCGCTCGTCGTGTTCAGTAAACTTGACGTAATAGATCAAGCGTGAGACGCAGTGTTTTATCACCAGATCAAACACCGAGAAGAGAGTTGAAAATACGACGCGCTGCGGAGTATTTTTGGCGAATTTCGAGGTGTTTAATCTGGTGATGAAACACTGTGTCGAATGTTTGATATTACTTCTCAAACAAAATGATTTTAGGTGGAGAAATTAAGGATGCAAAAATGAGCAGTTTTTTATCTGGTTTCCAAACACTCATTAAGCATTAATTTCCTTTGCATTTTCTTTATGAAGTATTATTAACGAGTTTGAGAAAGAACATTCCTGCCCTCTTATCAAATTATATACAAAATACTACCAACACAAATGAAATAGCCGTGCATCTGTCCTCTACTGGATCACGGGTAACGACCAGTTTATTTTATCACAGTAATAACACACCTTGTTGATAGCATAAACAGAAGTACTTCGACGTTGTCTTGAGCGTTGAATCGATTGATTAGTCTTTCTCGTTCCTGGGCTGAAGTGTTGCCATCAAGCCCTAAAGAAAAAACACACGTTTTATAAAATTGCGAGTAAAAACACGTTTAGGTTTTCCATTTGACATGTCGAGGAAATAAATGGACATTTTCATAATTGTAAACGGTCTCCAAACTACAGAAGTTAATAGAGCGTTTTCACATGACGTCACGGCGGCCATATTGGTGTTCCAAAACGATGAAACGGCGGAAGGTTATCATTAGGGACTTTAAGATCCAACGACGCGACGGCCACGAGAACGTCGCTTAAAAAAGCATGTTTGCGTTCTTTCAGTCTTCACAGCGATTATTCGTACCCAATTACTTTGTCAAACGTAGGCGAACCCTCCTGAAGCTGAATTCCAAGGAACCATATCCAAGCTCAGAAAGAGAAATAAAATTTCGTCGTTGCTTGTTTACGTCCTCCATAAAACAAGAAATTAGGCATTTTCAGGTTGTAGTCGTGCAAAAACGGGAAAGAAATGTACAAAAAAAGTACGATAAACGTGCAAAGCTGTTGTTTTGCTTATGAAACCTATTGTTTTTTTTTTTACGTTCTTGTCGCCGTCCGCGTCGTTGGATCTTAAAGTCCCTATTAGATCCCATCGACCTCAGCCCCTTCGGACACCTCATGAAATTTGCACAACGTAGTTTTTCCCTTTACTAATTAGGGTTAAGCACTGCCTTTTACAGATTAGGGTTAAGCTCTGCCTCTACTGATTAGGGTTAAGCACTGCCTTTACTGATTAGGGTTAAGGATTGTTTCGAAGCTGGTTAGGTTCTTTTTTGGGGTTGGGGTTGATGCTCTATGTACTTAAATTATTTCATTTCCATCCAGCAAACCCTCAGTGGTCCAGTGGTTAGCGTAGTATACTGGAGCATCTAGGTCGTGGGTTCGAATCCTACTGTCTTTCGTACAAATGTTTTTTTCTTTCAAATTGAACAGACTTGCACTTTCAAGAACATTTCCAGCTTGAAATATCATGTGATATAAAAGCAGAAAACAGTTCTGCCTTGTGTAAATTTCATGAGGGGAGAAAGGGGCTACGGCCAGTGGGATCTAATGCTGACCACGGCGGCCATGTTGGTGTACCAAGAAAATCCTCTGGGAATTTAACTCTTTTCTCGTGTAAATGCTTTCTTTTGTTCCAATAAATTAGCATAGATGCTGGCAACGTGAGTGAAAACGCTCTATAGGCCATTTCCGAGTTCCAAAAACCCTCGCTTTCAAAGCGACATCAAGTGCAAAACCTTTCTAAAGAAAATGAGTTTTATTCGCATGAGCATAAAAATTCATTTTCATATCAATAGCTTCGAACTTAGCCTCGTTTCGAAACAGAGGCTTGGGGCAACTCGGAGATGGCCTATTGGCCGTTTTGAGCTTGAGTGGTGAGTTTGGGTCGGTCCTGTACCAAAATGCACTATGGGACAGCTTTGACGGACACTTTCGTAAAATGACCATTACGCAGTTTCGCGAATAACTGGGTCAAAGTTCGTCCCACAAAAACAGTCCCAGAATGCAGTTCGAACGAACGAACGAAACAAAATTACAGGGCAACAAAAACTCAACTAACAAAGGATAATCATAAACAAAGAGAAAAGCAATGAGGTTATTATCCTGAGATAACAGCCGACATTTCGTGACGTCACCACTGGTGTCACCGAGAAATGACGTCTGAAAAACGATTTGTTGAAGCAAATTTTCAGCCGATCAGAAGCTCTACCCAGATCTGGGTAATGATGCGTCATCAGTAAGGAATTTCTGCGCTCGTTTCTCAGACGTCATTTCGCGGGGAAACCAGTGGTGAGGTCGCGAAATGACGGCTGTTTTCTCAGGCCATGAGGTTATAGACTCACGAAAGTAGCTCTTGTTCCTGGCCCATCGAGAAGGCTTCTGTGGATCAGTGGCTCGCCCAGGGAAAAATGGAACATCACGCTTGGAAAGGAATTCTTCGATAACACTCAACGTCGAAAGACTTTGACTAAAAAAGTGAAAAAGAGGATTGTGAATAATCTATCGTATACTTCAATAAGAAACATGCACTGAGAGTGGGACAAATAAAAACCCCAACTAAATTCGAACCTACGGATTCCCGCTATACTGGCTGCGGACTCTGAATCTACTCCTGAATCTACGTCACATGACGTCACATATGAGCCGGTCAGCTGTAATGGTCAGCTGAACGGGTGTGCCAAAGAAATGTAGACTTAAAAAAATTATTAAAAAATCACGTTTTGTTCAAATCACAAAATTTTTTCGCAGAAATTCCTGTCTCAATGTGTACTTTCAGATAAGAAAATAAAAATTTTTAGGTTATGGGCACTTTAAGACCACCGCTGGTCGCAACATGATAAAACATATTACATTTGGTAACTTGTTTCTGTCGCAACGACATGTTCGCTAAAATCCGTAGTAGAACAACACCGGTTATCACGTTTTCCCGCCAAAATGTATCTGGTTAACGCGTGAGCATATATACTTACTGTAGTACTGAGTCGCCCTCTTAGAGTCTATAGGTCTCTATTAACTTGTTGAGTTGGTGTACTATAGTGTCATTAGTAAAATTAAACTAGTGGTCTATTATCAATGTTTCGTTCTGATTGGTTGAGCTACTACTAGGCTATATGTTATAGCCCACTAGTAGCGAAAAGGGCTGGCTTTTTGGCGGCAAAAAAGGATTAAAGTCTAGCTTTAACTAGCTAAAGTTGTTTTGTCTCGATATTTTTGACCAACTAGTTGGATTTTACTAAACAATTATTCCTCTCGCTTTATGCCCTCTGAGTCAATAGCCCATTCGGGCTCGAGGAATAATTGTTAATTAGAGAGCTTTAGATTTCAAGACGAAAAAGATTAAACGCAAAGTTTTGCGCGTGTTCTCCGAAGAAAAGGACACCCCGGAAATCTTCGTTTTACCATTTTTCACCAAAAAATTTAGTACAGTTATTTATACTGAAGGAGGTTAAGCCCTCTTCCAATAGCAAAATGATAACATTTGATAACTTGTTCCCGCCACTAAGACATTCTCACTAAAAACTTGTAATGGAATGACGACGGCTACCACGTTTTCTACCAAAATGACGTTGGTTCACGCGTGACCAAGACTTAGTATAGGCTGTTTTCACAGTGACGTCATTAAATTGTAAAGTCAAAAATGCGAGGTTTTACCAATTCTTATTTACACTAGGTTAAAGATAAACAAAGACTAAATCTTTGTACAAATTTCCATTCCCGTAGCTTGTTTCATTTCGAAAGTACAGCAATTTGAATTTCCGAGTTTTCACAGTGCGTGACACCAAAATAGGAATACTGCCTTGTTGAAAAAAGTCTCTCCTCTTGATTTTCAGCACTATAACCATTTCAAGTATTAGAAGATATGTTTATGCGCAAGTATGCTAGTTCTCGACTGAAAAGAAAGAGTTCTTATAGAAAAAGTGAACTCCAGATGTTTTTGTTAATTTCAGGCGTCCATATTGGACCAAAACGGTGCACCAGTATGGCGTCTCCATACAAAGCTCTACAAAGGCGCTTGAAACGTTTCGGCAAATTACTCAGAAACTATGGGCCACATAGACCTGAGACTTGGACAAATTGTTCAAAAATTAGTCTTTCATAACATTTCATTTTCTTGGCTTCTTCCACTGGACGGTTTCCAATTTATTTTTTTGTTGCGTGGCAGTGAAAACGATCTATTGAGAAAATCTCGTACTACGACTACGAGTACGAGGTTTTCCCAATACTAAGTAGTGCACGCGTCGTGCACGCGCGTGAACCAGAGTCATTTTGGCGGGAAAACGTGGTAGCCGTCGTCCTTCTACTACGAGTTTTAGCGCGAATGTCGAAGTGGTGGAAACAAGTTTTCAAATGTTAGAAGTTTTATCATTTTGCGATCAGGAGAGGGTGTAAACTCCTTCACTAAAGGTAAAAGTCTTTTAACTTTTCTAGTGAAAAATGGTAAAATGAATCTTTCCGGAAAGTCTATATTTTAAGAAGACGCGAAAAAAGTTTAAGTCAAATCTGGTACTCATAGTCGTCCTCGCCCTGGAATCTAAAAGTCTCTTATCTAAAGTTCTTTATTACCAAGTTACTTGCAAAGTTGACCGCAATACTCACCTAAATATCAGGAGTTTCTCGCCGAGTTTTAAGCTCTCTTCTATAACGTCCATTAACACCACAAGCTTGCCTCCATTCTCAACCACGCCAGGCTGGTAATCTTTAAACAAATTCTTGGCCTAAAAAGGAATATGTTGAAATAGCATTATAAGGCAGCCTAAAAGAAAGCGAACGACAACCTGAAATGCGAAGATTTAGTGCTCGCCCACGAGAACCGAACCGCAAGGGGTCTTTGTCGAGTAGAGTCTACTTTTATGGGAGAAAAAACTCTCTACTTTCCGCAACACAACAAGGGTGGTAAGACGTACAACATCGCTATTCCACTGGTTTAGCAGCAATCTTGCAAAACAAGTTGGGCGTTTTTGTTGCTTAAGATCACTTTTTTCTACCCTGAAAACATAAAACTCACCCATATCATATCTTCCACAACAGGAGACACACGGTCGCCAAGTGACTGAATGACTGGTACACATGTAGAATACTGTGTGGTACTCATTTGCGACACTGCGACTGTGTGTCCAGACAGTTGACTTGTCACCATCTGCCTTAACGGCACAGTCGTCCTTAATACTGACTGGGCAGATGTTGAAGCCAGGTTCTGTGACATCGCGCTCGTTTGCACTGCATTTGTGTTTATCTCCTGGTTAGCTGCAGAGCTTACGGTTTGCAGCAGGTTTAATGGAGACGCGCCTCTGTTATCCGAGCGGGAATTTTGAACACTGTCATTTCCACTAGCATCATCGAGAATGGTCTGAAGGCAAAAAACAAGAATTATTAGAGACTTAAGGGGACGACATCAACGAGCTCATTAATGAGCAAAAAAACAACTTTGCACGTGCAGCACGCATTTTTGTACATTTCTTTGTCGTCACTGCACGACTACGACGTGCAAGTGCCCAATTTCTTGTTTAATGGAGGACGTAAACAAGCGACAACAAAATTTTCTTTCGCTTTCTGAAATTGGATATGGTTCTTAGGAATTCAACACCAGGAGAATTCGCCTACATTTGACAAAGTAAGTGACTTCTTGTATTGGCGATGAAAATTTCAAAAACGCGAATTCACTTTTTTATGCAACGTTTTCCCCGCTATCATCGTCCTCGGATCTTAAGGTCGCGTTCACCGCCAACGTGAACATAAAACACACTAATTTCACTTTCTCTTTTTAAACTTGGATATTTTTCTTAAAAATTCAACTTCAGGAGAGTTCGCCTACTTTCGACAAAGTGAGCACGTTGGGATAATCGCGCTGAAGTTTCAAAGAACGCGAATTCACTTTTTATGCGACGTTTTCACCGCTGCGCTGTCCTCGAATTTTAAGGTCCTTATTTCCTGACATCTAAAGTACCGTAAACTGCCGCAAATAATCCCTCGGCTTAAACAACTAAAAAACTATCCATCCTACCGAGATTTTACTTTCACGATGCATTAGAGCAGCTGAAAACTAATTGTCAAACAAATTTTCGCGTCAAAAGGGTTCTTGGTTTTGTGATAGAGTACGCTTGAATTTCTAAGCTTTTGCGTGACGCGGAATTTACATGACGGCCAAGAGAGCTGTCATGTAGGTTTAAAAAAATGACTTATTTCAGGAAATTTTGCCATCTAAACAGTTCATGTACTGGAAAAAGTATTATTTTAATGTTTATGAGTCTCTCGAAGAATAAATTCACGCTTTTGTAACAAAACTCGGTAACAGATGTTTCTGTTGGTTTCCGTCCGCCATGTTGGAGTTCATCCGGGTGAGCACCAGCATGGCGTCTCCATACAAATCTCTATAAATTTGGGTAAAACATTTCTTCGGATATCTCGTATACGAAATATTCCTCTGACCTGAATCTTGGCGAGGGTCTTTGCATATGTACCTCCTTTCATTTCCCAGATTCTGGACTTTATCTATTGAATGGTTTTGATTTTTATTTTCATCTATTTTGAATGGCGTGACACTGAAAACCAGCAATATCCGAGGGGGCTTATAAACGGAACAGGAACAGTGCTTCGAAACAAGCTATAGCAGTGCTGATTAAAAATACGTTTTCATCTACTGGTTTTAAATGAAGCTTCAAAACTTTACTCATTTAACTGTACAAAATACATTTACTTACCAAAGGCGACTCATTCCTGCTGTAGTTATTTTTCATATCCAACGATGAGTAAAAAATGTCTGGGTGATTCCAAATCTACAAGGCAATACGACCCAAAAAATAATTTATTCCGGCAGTTGATTGCACAACTGGCACACTGTTTTCTAAATTAAACCGCATCAATTACTGAAATAACGTGTTTTGTTTAAGCATTTGGCATAGTGTATGGCTGTCTGAACTAGATAGGATCAAAAACTCTCGTTTAATAAGTTTCAGTTCTGAAAGAATTGTAGCTTGAGAAAATAACCGATATTTCGCGACTCCACCGATGGTTTCCACGCGAAATGACGTCAGACAAACGAGCGCTGGTCGTGCCGCGTGGAATCGCTTCAGCACTAGGATCTGGGTAGTGAGACACGTCATCAGTACGGAATTTCTGCGCTCGTTTCTCAGAGGGTGTTTACATGAGAAAACTCGCACCGGCGCGAGTTTCATACCGACATGACTTTTTGATTTCGTATCGCGTTTACATGATGACTGGATCATTTCACATCTCGTTATTTGAAGGTACACTTCGTGTTGATAAAATGCACATGTGATTCAAAATCGCGAACATTACGCATGCGTTACCCGTTCCAGTCTACCGCCATACCGACTTCACACCGAAACAAGTGGTCGTTTCGTTTTTACATGATACCGTTGCGAGATTTCGTACCGGAGTGAAATTCTCGCCCCGGTACAAGAACCGGGGTGAACTCACGCCGGGGTGACTCGCGCCAGCATGAAATTTGTGGTGGTATCATGTAAACAAATATAGAGCCATGAGATGGAACCGGAGTGAACTCGCTCCGGGGCGAAAGTCGTCCGGGCGTCATGTAAACACCCCCTCAGACGTCATTTCACGGGGAAACCAGTGGTGGCGTTGCGAAAACTGCCCACCTACCCCTCCCCTAAGCTAACATTAACACTTACTTCTCACTCTGGGCAAAATGGTTGCTTAGGGGAGGGGTAGGTGGGCAGTTTCCCAGAAACGCGTAATGATCCTAATATAGATACCTTGGTGCAGGTGTGGAAACCCTTGATTGGATTGACATGTCCCACTGAACCTAACAGACCTTCAACAAATCCATTGTACAGTTCTTTTTGGATTGGCGACATGTTCACCAAAATGATATGTTCTTCTTTCTTTGGGAGACATTTCGTCAGAACAGCTTGACTCCTCCTACACAAGGAAAAAGGCATAAGTTTATGTATAATGGTTTATCACTTGACTATCTTGAAATTACAGAAACCATCAATCGATTAAAATTAAACTGGAGAGTTGTTTTCATGTAATGGTGTAATACTGAACTTCTTTCAGAGCTCTTAGTGATTTCAGTGAACACGTAGGATTCAGCTTTACTTAAGCCAGCTTCATAGAGCAGTTTAACGAGCATGCTGAAAAACGTAGTTGGCATGTTTAACTTGACTGAAATGCTAACATCTAACTAGTACTTTGAGCAGGTTTACTTAAGCAATTTCGGACGACGTAGCACACGAAGAATAGGGTTCTTCTCTCTGGCTTTGCCGGCTCGCAATGATGGCTCTGCTGCCAACATTTTCCCCAAAAACGCACAAGTAAGCCTGCTTGCAGGCCAAGATGTAGCTGCAAAACAAGACTAACCTTTGGACAAATCCTTCAAGCAAGCTGTGGAGAACATGGGCTCTGTATCGCATTACCTTTACATCCTATAAAAAGGCAAATTAATGAAGAAAACAAATACAAAGAGTTGCATGGTTAACCTTTTAAGCCCCAATATCCACATACATTGTACCAATTCTCCAAACTGATTGATATTCATTGATTTCTTTAAAAAAAACTAGTTGAGAGAATTTGATAAAACATCAAAGCACTTTCTCTTTGGTGATATTTTATCAATTCTCATAATCTTTTCTCTTGACATTCCTTGGATTATTGTTAGGAGACATTTGATGTCAGTCACTATTTGGACTTAAAGGGTCAATGCATTTCAGGGGTACCCAACGACTGTTTTCTGTAAAATATTTCTTCGGAGAAGCAAATATTGCCTGGAATTTTCATTCACTTGAGGACAGCTAAAAATTTCTAAATGATCGTTCCATTCAGGTACAAGTTTCGAAGCTCATTTAGTAAATTCCCTACGATTTTATGAAGTTTAATTTTTCACATTGCGCTTAACGGGTCAGGCTATTTTTCCTGGAAGAAAGGAAACATACAATTTTCGGATTCAAAAATGTGATGGAGAGAGGAATCAGAAAAAATATCACTTTCGTACTACATTACATTGCATCTACTATTTTCAGGTAAATGATACTGAAGCCCTCGTAATTTCGCTTAGCATGCATTTCTAGTGATCTCAGAGTACTCTGGATAGCCTAAAAAGTGTTTTCAATGTATTTAAGAGGAAACCGTCTTTGGGTGCCCCTGGCATTTGGCCACAAAACACCCGTAACCGCCTGTGCAAATCCACGTCCCTTCTACCACTTGTGAAGTCATCAGTTTTAACCCTTTAAGCCCCAGTATCCAGAAACAAATTCTCCAAACTGATCTCCATACATTTCCTTATAGAATTAGTTGAGAGAATTTGTTCAAAGATCAAAGTATTTTCTCTTGAGTGATCATTTTATTGATTCTCATAACTTATCTCTTTACAGTGTATGGATAATTGAAAGGAGAAAATTGATCTTGGACACTATTGGGACTTAAAGAGTTAACAGTCACGGACAAGTTTGTCAGAGATCTCGACCAGGGTGAAGAGATCTTTCAAACCATACAAGAATGGTATGATCCCTAGGAAAGATGAAAAACCTAAGCTACCTACTTCTTTCAAAAAAAGTTCTGCTGATGACATGTGTTCAGTTGAAGTTGAAACTAAGGACCAGGCACTCATCATTTTGTCAGAACTGGCTGTACAGACCAGTACCATCATAAGGAGAATTCCTCTATTAATCAGGACTGTCCAGCCAGATTAGTCTACTTGTAAATGGTATACACGGCCATGATGGGTTTTAGGAAAAATTTCACAAAACGACTAATATTTCTTGTCTTAAATGATTGGTCGGGTCGGCCAGTTCTAATATTTGGAAAGCACACTAAGCTTTTAACTTTGAAAAGGACCAGGGAACCTACTGTATTCAATGATTTTGAAATATATAATGCATGAAACTGTCCGGCTACCCCTCCCCTACGCCAACATCAACACTTACTTCTCACTTAGGGCAAAATGTTGGCTTAGGGGAGGGGTAGGTGAGTAGTTTCCCAGAAACGTGTAATGATCCTATATAACTTACTGATGGAGTACTATCAGTGCATTGTCCATTAAGTATTGGCCTTTCAAACATGTTGCAAAATTCCTGTTTGTTGCCAAGAAAATTGGGTCGCACAAAATCCACCATGCACCAGTATTCCTGGAGGTTGTTCTGCAGTGGGTATCCAGTTAAGACAACACGACGCCTAAAAACATAATAAGCTTAGTCCCACTATTAACATTCACATTTTCCTTGTTGTTCTTCACATTAACACAGACATTTATAACAACTCCCCACCTACAATGTATCTTGAAATTTTGAAGAAAACGTTTTGGTCAAAAATGTTTCTTAACAAAGTACATCTGAGTAAAAGCTTAGCTTTGCATTCAACTCATTCAAACCTCAACCACTCATGTGCAACCTGAGTTCCCTTGTACTTCATGAGCTGTCATTAATATTCTAATGAGGGGTTAGGTACTATTGTCTTTTTTCTCAAGATAATCAGCAGAAAAAGGCTCAACCAGCTTCAAACAAAAGGTGACCAAAGTTAAATTTCTCCTAACCATATCAATACATAATCTAGAGAAAATGTTGTGAGAATTAATGAAATGATCACCTGATGGGAATAGCTTTGATCAGCAAACAAACTCTCTCAACCAATTCTTTAATGAAATGTATGGAGATCAGACTGGAGAATTTGTATTTGGATATTTGGGACTTAAGTAAAAAACTGTATCACTATGCAACAACGATACACCAGTAACCCTTTAAGCCCCAGTATCCGCACACAAATTCTCCAAACTGATCTCCATAAATTTCCTTAAAGAATTAGTTGAGAGAATTTGTTCAAAGATCAAAGCATTTTCTATTGGGTGATCATTTTATTGATTCTCATAACTTCTCCAGCACTTTTCATTCAATTAATTGTGTGATCACTGTATGTATTTTGTCTGTTTAGAGATGTGGTCACTCATTAGAAGTCCTTACGCTAAATTCATTTTCATTTTAGGGGTTGCAGGGCCGGAAATGAGTGCCATCCAGTACCCAGCAAGAAAATCTACTTGTCCCACGCTCAGTTACTTTTAAAGATTACTAGCCCAATAGTTAAGAGTCCAGGCAAGTCATGCTCTCCAAAAAGTATTAACTCTTTCACTCACAGGAGTTACTAAAGTCACATTTTGTTTAAATTGTCAATGTTTTCACTTTGTAAAACGCCGAAAAACCAATAGCACCATGTAAAAGTACTGCCAAAAAGGTTTCATTTGAATGGTCACACCATAGGATTTCATTGACAGACTCTAAAGTTAGAACTACATACTAAATATAGTACCATGTGAAAGTACTGCTGAAGAGGTTTCATTTGAATGGTCACACCATAGGATTTCCTTGACAGACTCTAAAGTTAGAACCACCTTAAACCCGGAAAGACTTCATCATTCTTTCTGGTGGTGAAAGGGTTAACTAAGACAAGTAAAAAGTGGCCCTGGGCCAGCCCTGGAGTAGGTGTCATTTTTTTTTTTTGAAAACTGGTCATGCATAGGTGACCAAAAATGTATCACACATGGAGGAAAAACTGTGGTAACATGCATCTCTGATGCATAAAAAGTGCCAAAGACACAAAATAATTCATGGCAAGCGTCCCATGGGATGCAAAGGTCGATTTATTGTTCTGAAGATGTGTTTGTAGAATATTCTGTTCATCTGATTTCTGTGGCAGTTCTTATGGCTGTTGTTTAACGAGGTATATTTCTCTTAGTCTCTATTGTGCTTTACGATGGAAGGAGTTTCTTTATTCCAGTAAACTGTAATACAGAGTTTTGGAGTCTGTCTTCAGATAAAATAATTGTCTGCATGATTACATAAGAGCCCAAAGAAATTCAGTACGGACTCACTGTTTTTTGAACTGGGACTCAGTGGTTCTGGACTAGCACTCATGACTTTTTGCATGATGAGTCCCAGGAGTCACCATAACTATTTGTAACAAAATCACCGAGTTAACATACCTAGTGTGGATTTTTTTCAAGGCTTGTGAAGTATTTGCCTGATCATTTTTGATTCTGTGTCCTTCATCACAAATCACCAGATCTGCACCGGGCCTACAAAGAGCTTTCTGTACTCCTGAAAAAATATTACAATGAGTGTAAATGATAACTCTTTGCCTTTTGTTCCCAACAAGATTGTCTTAATGATGCTTCACTATTCTTAATCAAGAAACTTTTAGTAAGATGTAAGACTATAAGGAGAGGTTCAAATACCCAGTGTACAAAGTGATGTTCCATAGCCTAGGGATTTTGCTATAGGGCCGGTGGATGCTGTTCTTAACTTGACCACCAAGTTATTTTGGGAATTCAAATTACAGAAGAACTGTAATAAATGTTCATCAAAACTTTTTTGGGCTAGTACATACTAGCTACAGCTTGCCCAAATAAACCATCTTCCTTTGCATTTTAAAGGAATTATCAATCATTAAAGAATTAAAGCTGAAGAATTTTAGAGGTATTACAATATTACAACAGCTAAACACCTTTATTTTGTACCAATTTTCAGTTCAAAAGGTCTCTCTGTTTTGCGATAGAGGCCGCTTAAATTTCCAGGCTTTTACATGACATTTAGCTGGCCACTGGGAAAGCTCATATGTGGGTTATACAATTTTTTGGGAGATTTTGTTATCTAAACATTCCTTGTCTCAGAATACAAATTTCTTTGGTGTTTATGAGTTCCTTCAGTGATAAATTCATGTATTTGTAGGAAAACTCAAAGACAGATGTTTCTGTTAGTTTCCAATAGCCATATTTGTGGCCCTCAAAGAGACACAAACATGGCATCTCAATACAAGCTTTTCACACTTTTCCAAATATCTCCGTTATGAAATATTGCACAGACCTGACTCTTGGTGAGGCTTTTTGTATATTCATCTTCCTTCATTTCCCAAATTCTGGACCTTCTGTATTGAATGGTTTGCATTTTTATTTTTGGTGGCGTGACAGTGAAAACAGAGAATTTTGTCAACTTACAGCTTGGAATTGTTAAGGACCCGGTGTTCTTTTTAGGCATCCAGAAATCAAAACTGCAATGATGGACAGGCCAGTATTGTAGGGGCTTATTAGCAGAATTTCTGGCCTAGATAGAAAGATAAGGCCTACATGGACCATGGGTTATGGGATCCACTGAGACCAACATGGCAAAACGTGTATTGTACACACAGTCTATTGGGTGCGGGAGGCAGTCACTTACCATGTGCAGTACATTTACTTGAAAAGTGGGTACAGTCGAGCCTCCATTAACGGCCACTTTTTTGGTGGACAGTCCATACATTGACTCCTGTTTAAACCTCTTTACAACAGCCACCTCTATAGAGGCCACTGTCTTCTGTCCCCAAGGTGGCCGTTATGGAGAAGTTCAGAACAAACAATGTGCAGCAAAGTTTCTTGGTCGCAAAAACAATATGAGGATCAAATCCACATCAAGTTGCAAAAATATTGTTTTTACTCCAACAATAATGATTACAGCTCATGAATAATATCATAAAAAAAGAGCTTTAAATGTCACTATCCACCAATAACAACATTAGATGTATAAACATTTCTGCATGAACCATGTCAAAAAATAAGTAAGTGCCACATATTGTATCTGGGAAGATGTAGCACTTACTCAAGGAGGTGCTAAAAAAACATTTTTCTCCTTGAGGGCAGTACTAATTCAGGGCGGCATTCTTTTGAGCAAATACAGGAGAGAAGAAACTAACCAATCAGTAGCTCCATGTGTTTTTCTTCCTCATCCAAATCAATCACTTCAGGCTCGCCATTCATCTTTTCCACTGGAGTTGGTGCTTTCTTCTTTTTTGTGGCCATACTCTTACTGCTAGAGAGAGAAGGTACCACAGTGGAGAGAAGGCGATACAGCTCATAACCCATCAAAAGAACACCCCCGTGTTGGTTCCACTCACCTGAAGATAGAAAATTAAATAAATAAATGGTAAACTAGAGGTTACAAAACTAATTGCAAGTATGATGCTGCAAGCTGATGCTAGGCAGTAAAACATCATCTGAGAAATGATGAAATGGAATATACATTTTTTCATACAAGACATGTACAATCATTTGCTGGGCACACTAGATGTTACAGGTTCAGAGCAAAGGCCTCCCTGCAATTTTCCTTAGAGCAAAGACTTTTGGGTATTATTCCAGTATGACAGCCATTTAATTATCCTTACCTATAACTTTAGCTCGAGCCATTGTAGTCTTTTGACTGTCACCCAAGAGATACACTTCAAAATTCCTATAACGGAGTTTGTCTGAATCAGATGCCTCAACAAGAGTCCCATTGCTATCTGCAATAAGTCCTGGCTTTGGTGGGAGCCACATGTTGAACTCAGCTAGCCAGTTTTGTATTGTGTTTATTGGCACAATACACAGAACTTTATTTGCACTTGTGTGCCTCAGGTAAATGTCAATAAAACTTGACACCTGAAGAGTTTTTCCGAGACCCATTGCATGTGCCAAGATACAGCCAAATCCTGAAGTTTGTTTATGGCGGCTTAATGTTTCAACAAGGTTGTCATAAAGAAAGCGTATTCCTCCAACCTGTATTTTAAAAAAACAAAACAGTCAATGACAACAACAACAAGTATTAGCCACATAGGAGTTAATTTGCTGGTAAAAAATTACATTACATTGCAAAACTTTTCCCACGGGAATTACCTAAGGATATAAATATGCAAAAAGCAGACAGTATTTTCTTACCCTTAACCCTTTAAGCCCTAAGAGTGATCAGTATCAAATTTCTCCTTGTAATATCACACAGTAGTCATGAGAATTGAGGACATGATCACACAAGATGAATCTAATTGATACTTCAACAAATTCTCCCCACTTCTTCTATTGAAAATGTACAGGAACAACAAATGAGAATTTGAATTTTAATGTTAGGGCTTATGCACCTATCAATGTTAAGGCCCAGGGTGGGAGGGGGGGGGGCAGGCTACCCACAGGAAATTGACTGAGCGTGCCTTCCCCAGGGTCGGGAATTTGACATGGCCGCCATCTTGGAAGACTGAGAGAAACTGGAAATTAGTGACCTGCCATCTTGGTAATACCCAGAAGTCACCAGAGGTAAATGACCTCTGCTTTTCTTGAAAGTAACAAGACAACATGAGCGAAAGAATGGTGAGGAAATCTGTTTTACTTTTCGGTATATATGAACCATCACTTCTTTCATTGTATGATCGAATGTTTATAAATAGAAGAGTCCTTGTTCCTTCTGTTTCTGTTTCTATGTGAGGTTGTAAAAGACATATCCTTTCCAACCTGTCCATTATTAAGTTCTAACTCTGTTAGAAAAAGTTACCCCAGAGCCGGGAAATTGACATTTAGTAGGTGCCTGGGGGTGGGGAATTTGCCTCTGGCTGCCATTAAAATGTCAAACTCCCCTGGGTCTGCCTGCCCCCCCTGCCCCCCCCCCCCCTACCCCACCCTGGGGCTTAACATTGATAGGTGCATTAAAGGGTTATCAGAGCTGTCAAGAAGCTCAAACAACCAAAAATAGTTGAACGTTTATTGTTGGAAAGTCAAGTCTACTGAAGAAATAGTAAACTTTGGTGAATATCTGGGAGATTTCACACTCTAATCTGGAGACTGGGAGATAAGGTCCGAAAACAGAGAGTCTCCCAGATAACCTGGAAGAGTTGACAGCACTACCTGATGATAACCTAAAACATGTATTTTTACCCATGTAAAGAGTTCACTTTTTAAACCTCAGCATATTTTAAGGACATTATTAGAAGTGGTATTGCTATTTACACATTGAGTGCTAAGTTGGATCATACCTGATGAGGCTTGATGACTTTTGCTACTTGCGGAGCCAGAAAAATATCTTCTTCATCAGCTGGGTGATTGACATTAACAAGAACCCGCCCTTGTGAATCAGCTTGATTTAAACTGTCATCAACATGCAATCCACTATTTTCATAATCAAGGTCATGTCTAGTATGAGAGCCAGAATCGTCACTGTCATCATCACTTTCATCGATTTCTACCTCAGAATCGGAACTGATGATTTCAATGAAATTACCATTCACTGCCTGTGGTGGATGACAACAATTTAAACTACCAGTAAATGAAGATGATGTGTCCCCCTCATCATCACTATCAATGACAATAACTTGCTGGTCCTGTTTTTTCTCTCTGGTATCAACAGACAATGGTGATGAGGGCTTTGTGCTGCCACTTAAAGGAATGGAATTCTCTACAACTTTTGAAACACTTAAGCTTGCAGCAGCAGCTGCTAAGCTTCGCTGAAGTTCAAGACGTCTCAGACGTTCTCTCTCCTCCTTTTGCGCAGAAATTGTTACTTCAGTAAGCTCATCGTCTCGAAGAATCCTTCGAATTTGTTTTCGTTTCGTAGGATCGGGTTGTTTTCTTTTCCTCTTCGCTGAAACTTTCCCATTACTTTTTCCAGCTTCTTTAGAGGCGTCAAACTCTGCGTCGTCCTCTTCTACATCTAAATCATCTTCGAAACCAGCTAAACTATCGTCGTCACTTTCTTCCAAACTACCTCTGGACGATTTAGCTTCAGTAGTAGCAGATATTTCATCATCTTCATAGTCACTTTCTACAAGAGCGCTCGCCATAACTATACAATGTACAGTTGGGAATCAAGTTGAGAACGATGAATACCTCTTAAGACGGCGAAATCACGATTATATAAGCGTACTATTGGTACAATAACACATGCGGGAAGGTGACGGCGGTTCGACTTGAATTTTCACGAACGAGCCAAAATCAATCTAAATTCCCAAGAATCAACTGAGAAACAAAAATATACGCCGTCACATTTCATCAATGCTTCATATGATAAATATGAAGGTACAATAAACCTTGTCTTGATAAGATCTAGACAGGAAAACGTAGCATTTTCCCTTGTTCTTCTACCGACCGCTAAAACAGTCCGCCATTTTGTTTTAACAATGAATGGTTGACACCAGTCCTCCTGCGCAAGTATTACGTCATTTTCGCGGGGAAAGGGTAGCCCGAGGAAGAACATTTTGAATTGGGTGTCTATAAAATACATAAGAGTGAGATTTTACAGAGGGTTAAAAATTAAGCCAATACAGTTGAAGATCTCCCAAGGGACACTCTCGTAAGCGGACAGCTCTACTGAAGGCCGCCTTCACAAAACCCCATTTTTCGCAACTCAGGCACAAACTCTATATTTTTTTACATTTCGGTAATTAAGTGGCTGTCCACCTAAGAGCGGTCCGGCGAGTTTGGGATCGCCAGTAAACCTTCCCTTTGTTTTTTGTGGGTGAAAAGGACTTAATGAGGAATGATTAAAATCGAGATAATTTTTTTCAAAATCTTTTTCTGGGCTCCGCTACAGCACAAAACTTCTTTTCTGTCTGAGAGCGCTTTTTCAACCTTATTCGATGGCCGAAATTCGGTGATTTTAAAAGCCGCGCTTCTTCGTAACGGATAAATATCGCTAAATTCTACATAGTACAATGGATTTAGCTGCAGTTGGCTTGCCCTATGACGGAATATGGAATAATTTGACGCAAAATTAAATTAAATTAATAAAATCAAACACAAGCCCCTTTGCGTTTTTTTTTCCCTCTTGACAAATTCTTCCAAAGTAAAAGCTAAAATCTCCAAAGCGGTACAAAAATCACAGGTAAAATGTACTTCACAGCAAAGATCTTACCTTATTCTGTCGGAAAATAAAGTCAAAGGTGTGGGTATCGTTCTGGGTTGGACGTGATCAAACGTTTTTAAGAGCCTCTTTTCGGCATTATTTGCATAGATTTGCCCGCTTAACGGTTCACACACACGTGACGACTTTAATTTAGTAGATATTTTCTCAGTAGCTGAGAATGTTGTTGTGTATCCTCAAAATAACGAACATGTGTTTTCTTTTCACTAGCCTTTTTAAGTTTGTATAAATGAAAGCCGAAAAAAATGCCATAAACTGACATTCTTGATCAACCCGTCGGATATGCAAATCGTGCTTGTTTACAGACAGGTTGTCCATTTCAGCTATGTTAAAATTTCAAACTACGTACGGTTATTAACTTCTTATCAAATGCAATCAATCTTCAGCTTGGAAACTCAGAATCTGGATTCCCTTTTTAAAATAGAAATTTGTCTCATATTCCATTTGAGTTTCTTTTTCCGTTTCGAGCAATGATTTGAATTTGAATTCCCACATCCGTGTTTATCCCTCATTTATCATGAACATGTCGGATTCTCTCACCTCGGGTGACTTTTCAGGGGCGTAGCTAGGGGGGGGGGTCCTGGGGTGCCCGTGACCCCCCCTTGGTAGGCCTTCTTTTGAGCAAACAACCTACAATATTCAGGTGGCGAAAACGCCATGACAATATCTTGGCTCTAAAAGCCATTGTTGAAGAGCCCACTTTTTTAAAATTTGTTTTTTTGTAAAGTATTTTCGTCAACGGCTCTTGTCTTTAGTTAATAAGGGCTTCATGCCGCGATAATACGACTGAGCCCGCTGATACACGTGGGGAAAGCAGCGGTATAAACCATATATAGTCGGTAATCCCCGGATGGTGATCTGGTGAGTAGCCTCTGTGACCCCCCCTTTGAAAAATCCTGGCTACGCCCCTGCTTTTCTCGTGTAGCTCTTGAGAAATTATTATGAATCACTTTAAGTCTGGGGAAGGGCATGTCTGTTGTAATATCATAGGTGACGAATAACTCCTTAATTTTGGCGCGAAATTTCAGCGATAATTTGTAATTTCACATGTGAAATTACAAAATTGCCATGGCAACCTTCCGTAAAAAACACTTTAGAAAACCTGAACACACGAAAGAGCACATCAAGGATTCTAACAGGTATTTTGTCGAAAAACTCTGAACTTAAGCCAATTTTAAGCTCTCAACGTTTGAGAGAGTGCAGGAGTTCTCATCGATACGATCCAGATGAGCATGTCAAAAATCCAAGATTGCTAACGTAATTCGTCACCCATTGATATTAATAGGTAATAAAATGGTATACGTGTGAAATTAGGGAATAATTTCACGCGCGTTTTGTCCAAATCCTAATAATTTCCCTCGACTTTTTTATTCCCTAATTTCACTCGTCACCATTTGATTACAAATACTAATATTTTTCCGAGTGCGGGTAATATTAAACGTTTGTCCCACACGCCTTCAGTCATATGCTAATTTGCATTTTTGTCACGCAATATACCTCCTGTATCGATTCTTTTCTTTGCATAAACAAATAAAGGGTAAACCATTACCTTATTGATAGGGGGTGGGGGGAGGACAAGGACACCGAGATTAAAAAATAATTTTACAGGGCTGGAAGGATAATGTATATTAATTTATACATACAAGGAAGTGCCAGAATGGTGTCCTCATCGATAGCGCTCAAAAACTTATAAGGCGATTTCAAAAACTTGTAAGGCGCAGATATCTATATATATATTCAAGTGCTCAATAGTTAACCTAGAGCAGTACAGAAGTAGACTGATGAAACTGGATTAAATCTTGAACATTTGTTGCTACCCAGAGTTTCTGTTCAGTCACAGTTTGCGAGGCAATCATCAGGCAACTGCCAAAATTAACCGTTACAATCAAAGATATAGGTAAAACAGAACAGTAAATACTAGGCGTGGCGCGTGGCTCGTCGCGCTGTTTATAATTTGTAAACCTGTAATGTCTACCCTCACGGCTGGACAATAGAAATGAACTAATCTCAGGCTGCAGGCACTCAAAGAAATTTCTACAAAACACTGTCCTAACTTGGTTAGTTCTTGTCGCAAATTTGACATGTTGTAAGCATCACTTAAGTACGACGCGCCACGCACCTACGCCACGCCTGGCATTTATTGTTTTGTTTTACCTGATGATTCGCCTCGCAAGAGGCATGACTCTCTGAGTAGCAATAAATGTTGAAGATATAATCCAGTCCCATCAGTCTACTTCTATTATATACATACATATATATAGCTTTATCAAGAAGCTAAAATTAATGCAGCCCCCACCCCCATCAATAATCGAACGGTCCACGCCCAAGAACACGTCAAGTGCCACATTACTTGTAATTAAATTGATTCATTACCAGAAAAAATTCCTAACTCCTATTATATGCCAGGGGCACCCAACGACGGTTTCCTCCTAAATGCTTTGAGAACACTTTTTAGGCTATCCAGAGTACTTTTAGATCTCTAGAAATGTATTCCAAGTGGCGCTAAAAAAACTTTTATCTTTTGGGTCATACTAGGGCAACCGTGAGTCTTTTTTCCCGAAAATTTTAGCTGCAATTTAAAATTTTACGAAAGTGAGGATTTTTCTGATTCCTTTCTGTATCGCATTTTCGGTTCCGAGAATTTTAGGTTTCCTTTCTCTACGAAAAACAGCTTAACCTGGGGTGTGAAATAGGAAAAATTAAACTTCAAAAAATCGTAGGGAATTTATTAGATTAGCTTCAAAAATTGTATATATGGAACGGTCATCTAATAAATTTTTAGTCTTCCTCAAGCTACAGAAAATTCTGGGCAATTTTGCTTTTCCGAACGGATATTTCACAGAAAACAGTCGTTGGGTGCCGCTGATATGCATTGGTCACTTTTTTACGTTATTTATGTCTTATTGTCAAAAAGTAAAGTGTCACAATAATGATCTTAACTCATATCTATAAGAAAAAATTCTATTAAAGAAAAAAAAACTGTCCTGCGGGAAACTTTTATCCTTCTGGGGCCCAGTTGTTCAATAAGTGGATAGCGCTATCCACCATGTAAATTACTATCTACTGGATAGAGCAATTGGTTTCCCTAATACTTATCAATTGGATAGAGATTCATTCCTGGGAACAACTGGGTCCTGCTCTTTTACTAGTATTGTAAATAAAGTACTGAACTAAAAAGCAGGTCACAAACTTTTAAGGGTTGATGTCAAGTTATAAGGATTTATCGTCTTAAACAAGCATACAACATACCTTGAAATTTAAGAGAAAACACTCTCACGAACTTAGAAAACTCGGCCCACCCCAATGCAATGGGGCAATTTGCCAGTCCCTGGCCATTTACGGGGTGGTGCGGCAGTAACTGCATTCTTTCACCATGTCTGTGATCGTCTTTGTATCTCAAGATTTGAACGACAGTTCAAAATATTCGCAGATGTTTCCACATTGAATTTTGAGAGTACTTCTTGGTTGGTCTGCTCGCAGATATCATGGCCATCGTGCCTGATAGGATGTATTACGCCCATCTTGTTGAAAATATGTTCGACCTCCTTGTCTCTACGTTCATCAATAAGAAACGCAATTTCTTCTTGCAAGAGCACTGAGAGCAGATCTCATTCGTCACTAGCCTGCAAAGTAAGCGTATTTTGGAGCGCGATCCATGAATTGTTTTCAGGAATAACGTTGTGCCGCCATCTTGGACGTTAATACTAATCAATGTACCTCCGAGGTTAGGGTTAAAAAACGCCTGCTCTGCAGGCTAATTCGTCACAAATTTCAACATTCTCGGCTTTGGTCAGCCCCTTTTTTTCCTGCTGATTGCAGACAGTCTGGAAAAGAATGATTGAACTTGTCCCTTTGTAAGCCATTCGTCCTGGAGCGTTCTTGAACTACCTGTGTTTCTGGTCGTTCTCATGTCCGTTGCGACCTCAGAAAGATCTGGTTCCTGCCTGTTTGTGTATGAACATCAAATCGTGCGGTGAGGTAAGACTTTACTTTCTCGCTAAACCTTTTTCCGCCTCCCCTTAACTTCTGCAGCGCCCATCCACTAGCCTCGAATTTACAGACACCACTAGGAGATTTGTTGGAAGTTTCTCGGTTGGCGGCAATTTTTACAGTCTGACCCCGACACTCTGTCACGTTTCAGCACAAGTGTGTTTTCCCTTATGGTCTTGATATCGGCATACTGTGAGGCCAGTTGGATTACCCCAGTCCTTCCCTAGGTTCGCACGATGTATCGGACATACAAACATTTTTTCACCTTGTTGGGTAGTTTTACCAAAATAACCAGCCAGCGGCAAAGTAAGTTCGCTCTCTGTAATATCATCTTTCGTTAAGTGACATCGCCTCGAATGAGCCGTAATAACGCTCACCTGTTACATTGACTAAGAGGCACCAACTTGCTTTCTCCTTTAAACTCTCCAAATCCGCTTTCGTTACGTGACAACAATCCTAATTAGCATACTGACCATGAAGAAAACCCAAAAGGAAATTGAGCTGAATTCAGTCTTTATTAAAGAGTCTTTTAGTTGCTGAGACTTTAAACTCAAAGCGGGCTTCGTTTGACCAGAAGTGAATTGTATTCTTTACGATTTTGAAAATTGCTGAAATCGACAACCCCGCTGTAAATGAGCTTTTAAATTTGCATAATATACGAGTAGATAAAGAATTCCTACATGTATTTTATGACATTTTATGCCGGTTTACAGGCCTAAGATGGCTTACAAAACAACAAATGTACGTTATTTTGACGAAGCATACCAAGATTCTGCCCTGAGGGAAAAATATCAGCCTTGTCATACGAGTTTAAGTGTAGGCGCCAAACGTGCAATTTTAGGTAAATATTGACAAAAGGAGCTCTCAAAAACGCTTGTTCGCGTCCGACACAGAATGATACCCGCACCTTTGACTTTATTTTCTAACAGAATAAGATAAGATCTTTGCTGTGAAGTGCATTTTGCCTGTGATTTTTGTACCGCTTTGGAGATTTTAGCTTTTACTTTGGAGGAAATTGTCAAGGGAGAAAAAAAACCGTTAAGTGGCTCGTCTTTGATCTTATTAATTTAATTTAATTTTGCGTCAAATTATCCAAGATTCCGTTATAGGACAAGTCAAATGCTGCTAAATCCATTGCGAACTTTATCCGTTACGAAGAAGCGCGGCTTTTAAAATCACCGAATTTTGGCCATTGAATAAAGTTCAAAAAGCGCTCTCAGACAGGAAAGAGGTTTTGTGCTGTAGCGAAGCACAGAAAAAGATTTTCAAAAAATATATCTCGATTTTAATCATTCCTTATTAAGTCCTTTTCACCCACAAAAAATAAAGGGAAGGTTTACTGGCGATCCCAAACTCGCCGGACCGCTCTTAGGTGGACAGCCACTTAAGCAGCCAGCTCCAGATACGGACACCTTTTTCGCGTCCCGAACCGCCCAGGGGTGTACTCCGCATTTCATGTGACGGGGATGATCGAAGGATCTTTTTGGGTTTGAAATTTTCGATTTCGGGATTTTTTTGGCTAGAAAAATTTTGGCAAGTATTTTTTGGGTAGCTTGATTAAATAAGTAGGGATTTTTTTGAGTATTCAAAACAGTTTGAAGCTTCGCGATTTTCGTAATCCCGACTGTGTAGCTCCTCTGGAAATTTTTATGGCGGAAATTCGGCAGGGGTTTTTTGGGGGTTCGTTTGAAGCCCTAGGGATTTTTTTGGGTTTCGACTTTTGCCCCCATTCCATCATCCCTGTCACTTGAAATCTAGATTAACCCCCCCCCCCCCCACCCCTTATTTCTCCCCCACCTGGTGGAGAAATGAATGCGTGTCGAACAAACCCCACAGGACGTCTGCAGGGAGGCTACCCACCCCTGGGCCCGAGACTGTTCACTTACGAGAGCTTCCACTGCGAGTTTACAAGGGTTTGTATAGAAAACCATTGAACCGTAATGTGACTGGGTGGCAAGGCGCTTAAATTGTAGCTCTCATACAAATTCCTCTAACGTTTCGCTTCTGTAGCAATTTCTACCCACTGTTTACGTGTTCAGGGAAACTAGATCGCGTGATCAAATCTTGCCAAAAAAAAAAAGGTGAGAGACCTATTTAGACCATAAGAAGACACATTGGGGGCCAGGGGGGGAGGTGAAGTACAAAACATATATTTAACAATGGAAAATTAAATAAAAAAACTCTTACATGCCAAATAACTCTAAAAAATATTCATGAAAGGCGAAAATTTTTTTTGAAAAAATAATTCGTGCGGCTTGAAAATTCCCCACCCTCCTCATAACTTTTCTAATGGACCTTTCCTTAGAACCCCAGATCGAACAGAAATAACGAAAGTTTTTTTCGGATAATATATCAGACAGGAGAAAATTATTAGTAGATGGGCAGAGAAGGGTATTGTAAAACATCAGTGGGAGTTGATGTAATGGTTTGTTGTTCATATTATGTGTACTTTACATTGAAACGTAATTCTTTCTTTGCGTATTTACAATCTTCTCTTAAGAATACGTAACAAAAGCTATAGTTACTTAACTGAATCTCATTTTACATCGCTGATGAAGTTTGAGCAATTAAAAACAAAATATTTTTTTAAAACTTTTTGTGCTCTGAGTTTTGGAAAAAAAGTTGTTTCTAACTTATTACTCTTTGAGTTATTATACATTATAAATTAATAACCTGTACGTTATTTATCTGTTGTTCTTTAACCAAAACTTTTAAAAGTGTTCTAAGTCAATATAGTCCATTGGTTCTCAATTTCTCATAATTAGGGCTAGCAGACAAAGGAAATTGAAAATCAAACTACCAAAGTTCAAACCATTTTAACCTGAATTTTGACCTACAACAGAAACATTACAATATTTCTCTCATATAGTAGCAACTGGAAAGCAAACAGATTACAAAACCACAAAAATTAATTTGATTAACTAGTAATAATTACTATTAACAACAATATTCCACATTTATCAAAAGAAACATGTTTCCCATTCTATTGGCAAATTTTGTACATGTTATGATTACCAGTAAAGTTATAGATGCGGCAAGTACTGGTATTTTTTAGGTGGCTTGATTTAAGTAGGCACTTTTTTTTGCCTATTCAGAATAATCTGAATATTCGTGGTGGAGAAAGCATATCATGGCCGCATAGTTCTGCGATTAAAGTTCAACCAAAATAATTTTCCTTTCTGGAGCTCTCTCCTCTCCAGAGGCACCCTCTATGGAGGTGAGAGTTTCTGGAGATTTCAAAATTCGGCATGGGATTTTCTGGGGGTTAATTTTTGGTCCAGGGATTTTTGGGGGGTTTGATTTTTGGCCCCATTTAGTCCCTGTCACTTGAAATCCGGAGTACCCGACCCCCCTCCCCCCCTTGGAGTACAGCACCTAGGAGTACTGAACGGAATATAATGCCAGTTTATCACAGTATTACCTCAGTACTATGCCAATGGTACCCATTTAAACATCTGAGTGACAAATCAGGTTGTTGAAAGTTGAATGAATACTGACTTCTGATTGGAAAATTATACAGGAGAGTTACATGAGAGTTACATGGGAGTTACCTCATTGCTGCAAAACAAGTTTGACTTGGGGCGCAGGTATAAAATGCACAACATGCACTGACAGATTTTCTTCTTAACAGTAGAACTATTCTCTTTTATCTGAAACAACATTTTGCAAGCTGTGACAACTTGATTTGTTGCAAGATGGGTTTGATTTGTGAATGGTAAAATTACCTTGTTTTGCAGCAGTGTCCAAAAACAAGTTACACGTTTTTGTTGTTTATTTTACTTTTCCTTAAGTAACTTCTATATCATATAAAGAAGGCTCAGCATTTTGGAAAAAATACATTTAAAAAGTTCGACTGTCTGTACAGCTTAATTATCTCATTACTAGTGCATGCTGATATATTTCTCCAGTGTTTTAGGTACCAGCCCCAAATAAGGAATTCTAAACTTTTTGACAACTCTGGCACTGATACACTTTAACTCCAGTTTTCTTTTCTCTGAAAGAATCATGTGAGCTTCATCAGTTTTAGCCATGTCCATGGGTGTCTTGCCATGATTATTGACAAAATCATAATGAGCACCTCCCTCTAACAAAACATGCAACATGTCAGTCAAAAACTGGATCTTTTCACCATTTATAGGCAGAAGTTTCACAGCCCTGTGGAGTGGAGTATCTCCATCAATGTTCATGGCATTTACATTAAAACCAGCACTCAAAAGAAGCTTTGCTGCATCAAGACAAGGAAATAACTCAGTTTCAGAGATTTCAATGAGGTGTAACAATGTGTTTCCAAACTGATCTCTGGGATTTTGATAAAGAAGTTTTCTAAACAGTTCTGATACACACAAAGTCTTGCTCTCTTTGCAGTATTTGAATTTAGAAATCATATGCACAAGTTTCACTGTAGAGCCAAAAAGTATATTACACTCGTCCTTACCCAGCTTAATGCCAAATTGTTCTCCCAGCTTTCGTTGGTACTTGTATTCAAGAACAGTTTGATCAAGCAATTCAAGTAAAATCTTTCCTCTTTGAAGGTCACAATCCTCCATGTTACCATAAAGCAAACACAATGCTTCATATAAATCTGAAATTGCTGATTGATTGCAGCAATGTGCCATTCTTATGGCATGTTGATACAATCCTATGCGTACAGCAGCCCACATTACCGGCACCGTAGCGCTCCATCTTATTTGAGGAAGTAGTTCTACATCCTTTGTTCCAAAGAATCTCTCTAAAATTAGAAGGCTGTCTATGACCATAGCACTTCTGTCCCCATCTATCTGAGCAAGCTGTTCAAGGGTCTGGCACTCCTTTCTATTCTGATAAGCCTCAACAGGTTCCATTGGTTGTTTTAACAAAGGATTAGAGGAGTCTGAAAAGCGTTCTTCCATTCCACGCTTTATGTACTCATTGACGGATCCTTCAGTAGCACGTTGCCAAATGGTAAGAGAAGCACCAAGAAGCTCCAGGGCATCAATTCTCTCCTCTTTCATTATCTCTGGTCTTTGGATTAATTCTTCCACCAGAGAATGCTTCAGCATGTAGCTGGCAAAAAGAAGGGGAGTCAGCCCTTTACGGTTTCTTAAATGCGACGCTCCAAGAGATAAAAGTCTGTGAACAACTTCAGATGAGTTTCTTGTAGCACATACAGCATAATGAAGAGCTGTATCTCCAGCTTGATTCTGTGTATCCATATTGGCTCCATTCTCAACAAGGATAGTTACCACATTCACAGAACCGCTGAAACTTGACATCATAAGAGGACTGCATTTGTCATTTGTGAGAGCATTGACATCAGCTCCATTTTTAATCAAACTCCTCAAAACAGTAACTGAGTCATGGTCCACCACTGTGATGGAATAATGCAAAGCTGTTCGACCATATCTGTCTACAAGATGAATGTTTGCGCCATGTTGAATAAGGCTGTTCACTACGTTCAAATTGTTGCAGTTACTTGCAATTATCAAAGGAGTGAATTTGTCATTAGTGAATGCATTAACATCAGCACCATTTGTGATTAAAAAGTCCAACACATCGCATGAATCTGAAATGGTACCAGCTGCATAGTGAAGGCTTGTATAACCTTCCCTATCTTGAAGATCAACATTAGCCCCGTGATCAGTAAGAGAGATGACTGCATTTAAGTGGTTATTTTCACTAGCAATCATCAAAGGAGTGCGGCTGTCATTTGTCCGAGCATTGACATTCGCCCCATTTTTGATTAAACAGCTCAGCAATTCAGACGATCCAAGATCGTGAGTAACTGCATGATGAAGAGCAGTGTAGCCAAGGTTGTCTTTGTGATGAACGCCAGTTCCATGTTTGATAAGAAAGTTTACTGCATCTAGCTGACCAAAATAACTTGCTATCATCAAAGAAGTGAATCCGTCATCTGAAGTACCATTAACATCGGCTCCATTTTCAACTAGACACCTCAAAACATGAACATGTCCATTTCCCGCTGCTGCAATCATTGGGGTTGTAGACACGTCTGGATAAACGCTCTTGAAGAGAAAAAAACGGCCTTGACTTTCGATATCCGCTTCGTATTGCAGTAAGATTTTCACACAATCAAGATTTCCATTTCCTGCTGCGACTAAAAGTGGGGTTGATTCACCTTCGTAGGCTTTCAAACTCGCGCATCCCAAGTCCACGCCATGCCTGAGGTTAAGGTGCACACCTTCATGGCAAGTCCTTTCTTCTAAAGCGTAAGCTCTTTCGTCACATTTCAATTCCCTGAGAATTTTACCGAGTAAAACAGCATCTCCAGACTTAGAAGCTTCAAACACCTGAGACTCATCGTGATATTTTCTTTCTTCGTAATGTAACTGTTCCATAGCGAAACACACATCCACGCACGCCTGATCTTGTTCACGTTTCTTCGATCTACAACGTACATGAATCTACATGACGTACCCAACGATGGAACTGCAACCGCTGCCCTGGGGAATGGGAAGTTGATCCAATCTGAACGTTGGGTCATATATTGCTTTGGAATTGAGAACACGCATCATCCATTCGTTATCTGACGAGCTTGTTGGAAAAGTAAGTTGTCATCAGCGCTTAGAAAGTCGTAAGGCGATCTGCAGTAGAGTTCTTTGTGCTCCCTTTGGTAAGGCTTAAAAGGACATCACTCAGTCTTTGCAGCCAAGCGCTCTAGTTCTACGTTGGCTTATATGACGTACTTTGGAGAGCGAAAAACGGCCATCTGCTTGGAAATTTCATCATGGCCAACTCAAGGAAAGTGACTCGCGAAAATCGATATAGAGTCTTAAGCGACATAAGCTTTAGAAATGCTCTTTCTCTTGATGAACATCTTAGAAACATGAGTGGTAGTGAAAGATCCCTCGCGTTAAATGCAGATCAACCGGATACTTTCAACATATTCAGACATATTCGAGGAGCCTCCGTTAATGTCAGCCGTCAGGATATCTTGATGTTGTCGAAGTACTTCTGAAGTACAAAGAAGAGGTAGATATTGAAGTTGGAGGAGGATACCTTAGAAGAGGGATACCATTATGTACTATATATGCAATTGGATGACAATCGTTTCTTTCGGTGTTCACCACATTTCATTTACAGGTTGCACTCCATTGTCTTTAGCACAGGTGGCCCAAGCGTAATATGAGAGTTCATATGGGAGAAATAGAGTTTGAAACTTAGATGAAATAAATGAAGTAAAAGCGATAAAAGTTGTCAATAAAGTGTAAATATTGTTACCTGGAGTCGTTGTCTTTGTTTTGACGAAGTTTCAGCCCGATTTGAGTACTTTTACATCATCTGACCTGACAGTGTAATAACAAGAGACAAGGTAGGACAGAATCGCTCGATCGACCTTCAGAGCTGCTCAGAAGCAGCTCCAAATTTCACGCGAAAAAACAAACATACTTACATTTTACGCCACCGAATCCACAAAGTGGTACCTTAAGATCACCTTCCTACATCCGTTCCGTTATTCGAGGCTGGGCGCTTATTAAATTTTTCTGCCTTCAGGATGGGCGCTTGTTCAAGGTGGGCGCTAATTCGAGGTTGGACGCTTATTCGAATAAATACACCGCGCTCAAAACTACCGTATTTATTCGAATAAGCGCCCACCCCCACCCCAACTCCCTCCCCCTCAAACTCAAACTCAAATAAGCGCCCACCTTTTTTTGTCTTCTCCCCTGCTAAAGGAACCCAGAATTATGCAGAACTCTGGAGTAAAATTCCTGGGTTTCTGGAAGAAGCCTGGGAAAATGGGAGTGTCTGGGCTCTCTTCATTATCCAGGAATTCCTGGAAAAGCCAAGAGAAAATTTTCCACACTTTCAGTGCTTTAACTTACGAGCAAAAAAGCCTGCAGCGTTTTATTTGAGTAATTTCTGGTATTCCTGGCTGCTCCTTGATTTTGTGGTTTCCATGCTTTCCAGGCATTTTTTATGTGCAAAAAAGCCTGGAACTGCTCCCAGGGAATTTCTTGCTGTCCAGCATTTCATTTTTGTTCCAAGTGAATGACTAGCTATGAAGTAGAAGTTTAGTTTCAGTTACACTTTGATTTCATAATCATAAATATTTCTTTGTTGTAGAGATTTATATCTACAGTGAAACTCACAAAACCAAGACCACCAGAAATATGTATGGAATGTTATTGTGTTGCGAGAAATAAGCCAATAAGGCACAAGATAACTAAATCGCAAACAGCAACGGTAATTAGTTTGGGGTTTTGAGGTTTGCTCGTGTGTCCTGAACTTTTCAGGTGTTCACGGGTTTTCTGAGTTCTGAGTAATCATTTCACGGGTTTTCTGAGTTCTGAGTAATCATTTCAATGAACATATTTCCTTCTGCAATAAAAGTATTAAATATATGATTTTGTTTTGTTAGAATGAAAGGGCATGTATTAAAACCCAGTATACTAAGTTTATGCCTATATTATTTTGTGTTCCGTCCGGCCCTTAGCCTCCCCCGCAGACAGTCTTAGTGGTTCGTCACGCAATCATTCCTCTCCCCACGTTCGTGGGGAGAGGAATGATTGCGTGACGAACCACTAAGACTGTCTGCGGGGGAGGCTATCCGGCCCTCCCATTTGGGGAGTCCTCCTCTGGGAAAAATTGTAATTAAGTGCATTCCCTGGGATGTAGCTATACAGGCAGATCCAGGGTTTTTAATAAGGGGTTGGCTGATACCAATCACACACACACACAAAAAAAAATTGTCAAGTTTAATTTTTCCCATGGTGTTGCCAAATTATTGAGGAAGGAAAAAAAGGAATCTGTAACTCCTCAAATACTATGCGAATAAAAATCCTCCAAGAACACTTTTTTCCGGAAAATGTGACCAAGGTGACTCTATGTAGGCTTTAGCCTGTGAGCAAGTTCTTCGGGGCGGAAAAAGGAATGAGAGCTTGCAACTAGGGCTCTGGAATTCGAATTCCCCCTCTAATTCCCCTATGGCTCCTCACTGACTTAGCTGTCAGATTTCCGCCAATCATCACGAAGTGGAAATGAGCGCAAATGTGAACAAACATTGAGAAACACCTGCCAAGGGTAATGATGTCACTACTAATGTCATCTCCGCCAATCAGCATTTCGCATGGACTTTTTCGATGCAGATATTCAAATTCCGGAGACGTAGTTGCAAGCTCTCCTTCCTTCTTCCACCCTGCCACCAGAACACTCCAGAGAGCTTGCTCACAGGCTACGTGACACATTTAATCGAGTGGAACGAAAAATGGCTAGTTCCTCTACAGGTGGCCCCATTTTAGCCGATCTCGACAATTTACCACAAGTGGAACCTATGGAGATGGTAAATCATCAAGATCGGCTTAAATGTGAATAAAATATAAGGAAAACAACATCAAAAGAAGGTAAGTTAACTTTTATTGAAAAATTAGCCTTCTCTCTTTTTTTAAAAAAATTAAATCAATCATGATCTCATAAATTTTCTGTGGCCCGGGGATAGGGGGGAGGGAATCTGTCAAGTGACAGGGATGGTTGAATGGGGGGAAAAAATACCACGAATTAATACCCCAAAAAATCAAACCACCCAAAAAAATACTTGCCAAATTTACCAACCCAAAAAAGTCCCGGAATTGGAAAATTTCAAACCCAAAAAAATCCTTCAATCATCCAGGTCAATCATCCCTGTCAGCTGAAATCCCGAAACATCCCCCCTCCCGTAGTCATTGTCCATTCTATTAATTTTGTTTTAATAGACTTTTTTGCCTCATAGTTACCCTTGGAAGAAAAGGCAGTTATACCTGGAAGAGTCTGATTTCTTCTACAACCCCATAAGTATAATTTAGCAATCAGTATCAAATAATTCAACAAAGGGCAATTTGTAGATAATATTCCTGCACAGTCAGGGGTTTCAAGCTGCCGTACAGAAAAAGATAGCAGGTGTACATTTTACCATGCCTAATTTCACGTTTTGTGTAGGAAATAAACACAAATCCTCTCGAACCTAACACGGCCAATTACACATAAAGTCACAATTTTTTTTTTGGGGGGGGGAGGGGCAAAATTCATCCCTGTAATAGCAATATTGCCTATCCTAGGTTTGAAGTTTATAAAACCTTTCTGTGCATTTTTATGAGCAATTTTATGGTTTTCATGCATTAAGAACTGTGGGTAAATGTACCAGTTGCCATCTTTTTACGTACAGTGGATAGGCACCGACGACCTACAAAACACATTGGCTACTTTCCTCAGAGAAGGTGGCTTTGTTTTTCCCCTAAATTGGAAGCCAAAAATAAAGTATTAAATTAAAGAGAGATTCTGTCAAAACTTATATAATAATAAAATTCAATTTGTTGGACCTAGAGGGACTTCTTGCTTCAGTTTCAAAAAATGTAAAACAAAAATTGGCACTTGATGTGCATAAAATTACTTGTCCAAATTGATTGAAAATACATTATCTTTTGTACTCAACTTAGTGCCTAGAAAGCTGGAAATCGAAATTCAGGGCATTGAAATTTCGAAATTTTCAAGGGGCGCACGCCTCCAGACGCCTCTAGAAGAAGGGAAGTAAAAGCCTCTTTTTGATACAGTTGGTTAATTTTCTCAAGCCTCAATGGAACTTCAATTTAATGAAGTGCCAAGGAATTGGAGAAAGTTGTTCGTCACTTCTCCATGATGGCAAAAACCACTAAATTCCATCCCAACTACTAGAATAACCTCTCTGCAACTGCCATTTCCTTGAAAGCAAACAAACTAGGAAATTTTTGCAGTCTTGAAAAATTATTCTCTTTGTTTTATTGCTAACGTTTTTGTCCTGAGCAATATTTTGGTTTCCACTTTAGGGGTATATTCTGATAATCTTTCAAACTGATATGCTATTATAAGTATTTTTTAAAAAACAATACAAGATGTATATTTAAAATGTTTTACCCATCTCCCCTCAATGGTGTCATATTACATCCCTGGGCTACCCCCCATAGTGGCTACCTCTCTACAATGGCCCCTTCTCTCTATCTGCAAACAGACCACTTTAAAGAATCTTGGCTGAATTATTTTGAACACCAACATTACAGCATGCCAATGTCAATTTCACAAATTATTTTAAAGTAAATTATGCACTTTAATGCATGCTAACATATTTCTCCAGTGTTTTGGGTACCACCCCCAAATAAGGAATTCTAAAGTTTTTAACAGCTCTGGCGCTGATACACTTTAACTCCAGTTTTCTTTTCTCAGAAAGAATCATGCGAGCTACATCAGTTTTAGCCATGTCCATGGGTGTTTTACCCTTATTGTTGACAAAATCATGATGAGCACCTCCATTAAACAAGGTCTCCATAACACTAGTCAAAAGAGAAAACTTGTTCTGCTTGGCTTTTAAAGTGACGGCTAAGTGAAGTGGTGTATCTCCTTTTTCGTTGACAGCATTTACGTCAAATCCTGCATTCAAAAAAAGCTTTAATACATCAAGCAATGGAAATGAATTATCGGGTATGTAATACTTGACAAAAAAATGTAAGAGTGTATTTCCAAATGCGTCTCGAGGATCTTGTCTGCGAAGTTTTTGCAGCAATATTGATGCATGAGATGTGTTGCTATCCCCACAAAATCCATTTATGGCAATTATTGAGATCAGTTTTTCTGAACACAGAAACAGATCCACATCAGCTTTCCTTCTTATCTTCTCAGTATTTTGTTTCTTATACTCCAGAACTGTTTGCTCAAGTAATTCAATAACTTCCTTTTGTTCTGGAGGATGATTCCTTTTCAACAAATTGTCACTTATGCAATACAAATCAGATGTAGATGATACATTTGAGCTTTGTGCTATTTTAAACGCATGTCTACATAAACTGATACATGTGGATGGGTCATTGCTCCCGCTGTAAAAGGAAGCAACAAGTCTAATTTGATAAAGTAGATCTGCATTTTCCTTTCCAAGGATTCTTTCTCTTATAATGAGACTTTCCATCAGCAGGGCATATATGTTATTCTCTATCAGAGCAAGTTCCTCCAGTGTTTGACTCTCTTTTCTCTTGTGATAAGCTTCCACAGGTTCTATTGTTGGTTTTACCAAAGGTTGAGATGGATTGGCAAACCGCTCTTCCATGCCACGTTTAATGTACTTGAATCCCATCTCAATATCACGCTCAAAGTGACCATTTGTAGTAAAAATAGATGCACCTAACAGCTCTAGGGCATCAGCTCTTTCCTCTTTTGTTATCTCTGATCTCTTGATGAACTCCTCCACCACCTCACTTCTTCCTGTACTACTTGCTAGAAGAAGAGGGGTTAGTCCCCGGTTGTTGCACATACAGGATGCTCCCAGAGTCAATATACTGTCAGTAATCTCAGGTGAATCAGTGCGCACAGCATAGTGAAGAGCTGTGTCACCACTTTTGTCCTGAAGATTCATGTTAGCACCTTGTTCAATAAGAAAAGTTGCTTTAGTTACTTCAGCCAATTCTATTGCCTTCATCAGAGGAGTACGGCCCTCGTTTGATTGTGCATTCACATCAGCTCCATTTTGAATGAGATAATCTAAAACTTCATTTGATTCGTGGGAACCTGAATTTTCTTGTATGGCATAGTGAACAGCTGCATTTCCATCTTTGTCTTGAAGATTCACCATAGCTCCTTGTTCAATGAGAAAGGTAACTACTTTTGTGTCCCCCCTTTGGGCTGCTATCATCAGAGGAGTGCAGTTGTCAAATGTTTTTACATCAACATCAGCTCCATTTTCCATCAAACAACTCAAAATCTCACATGCTTGAGATCCACGCACAGCGTAGTGAACAGCTGATAGCCCATCCCTGTCTTGAAGATACACATTAGCTCCATGTTCAATGAGAATGGTCACGGTATTTATATGACCATACTCACAAGCTGTCATGAGAGGGGTGCGGTTGTTATCTGTGCTTAGATTAACATCGGCTCCATTTTCAATCAAACAACTTAAAACCTCGGGTGAGCAGTCATGATAAATAATACATGCTTTGTGAAGAGCTGTATAACCGTATTTATCTTTTATGGCCACATTTGCTCCATGATCAGCGAGAAAGGTCACTAAATCTTTGTCACCATTTTCAACTGCTTTCATGAGAGGGGTGCAGTTATAATTATCAGCTGGAAATGAATTTATATCGACCCCATTTTCAATCAAGCACCTCAAAATATCAATATAGCCAAAATCAGCAGCCCAAAACAATGATGTGCGAGTAACTGAAAACCAGTTGTCTCTGAGGTAATCTTCTCGAACTTCAACGTCTGCTTTGTACTTCAAAAGTACTTTAATGCTATCAAGATCTCCATTCCGTACGGCAGTTACTAGCAGAGACTCCGTTCCTGATCCGTCTTCACCCTGTTCATCTTCATCCTCTTCGCTGTCTTCATCAAGGTCGACTTCACCAGAGCCATACTGATCCGAAGTTAACACGTTAGCTCTTTCAGTACTGGTCATTTTTTTGAGAACGTCATCCAGTAAAACAGAGTTTCTAGTCGTGATAGCTTCAAAGATTTCTTCTGCTTGATCGTCGGCCATACCGAGAGAATCAGAATCACAGAGGACTTTATACCTATAGGTAGGGATGGTTCGTCATGTATGCAACACAGAACGTAGTAAAACAGCCCCAGTCCCGGTCCCGAAGGGGAACAACAAGGGGAATGGCAAAAAGGTATTCCGAGGTTGCTACTTACTACTAAGGTTCTTTAACGCTAATAAGGTCTCCATTCTGGCGGGAGTTATGTTGGAAGATACGCGTTGAAAAAGGAGGAAAACCAGACATTACATTGAGTGTGTTCCTTTGAAAGTGGCAGGTACAAAACAAAGATTGCAGGTCACAAGTGCAGTTTAGATAGATAGATAGATAACTTTATTTCACCTCGGGTTGATGAGGCTGATTAGGCCTCTAGCAAGATTATGCTAATTTGCCGAGAAAAAAATATAAATAAATAAATAAATAAATAATATTAAACAATAAGAAATTTGAAATTAAAAACATTACAAAATATATATAAATTAGCTAAGTCTAGTTTACATTGGTAAAATTAACATAGATCTAATTGTAGTCTTGAAATCTTTAAGTGATTTCATAGAACGTAGTTTATCAGGAAGAGAATTCCAAGTTTGAAGTACAGGTCACCATGCTATGGTGAATAAACAACTCTAAAAGTGTCTCCTGGCTCTAATCACAATCGAAATCCGAAATACCGTAAAATTCCGAAAATAAGCCCCTCCATGTATAAGCCCCTCCAAATATAAGCCCCCCAAACCGGTAACGCAAAAAAACCCTCCGTTAAATCGCCCCTCCAAATATAAGCCCCCCCGGTGGCTTGTACTTGGAAAATTGCCCTCAAATACAAAGCAAAACAAAGCAAAAACGGTAAATGTACTTCCAACTATAAGGCTAGCCCAATCGATTTTGAAACGCAAATTTCCCTCCGTAGATAAGCCCCTCCAAAACTAAGCCCCTCAAAAAGGGCCTTTGAAAAATATAAGCCCCGGGGCTTATTTTCGGAATTTTACGGTAGCTTTAAAAACTTTGACAAGCTAATTACGTTGCACAGTTTCGTATAATTTTTGTAGCAGTTGTTTTGGGAGGCGTTTTATCCTCCTGTGCAACAGATCCATGGAATGAGGTCCAATGTGATCCTTCATGTAAACTGAAACTCTCTATTTTAAGTCCAGTCAATTCATATTAGCGGCGTTCTTTTGTGCACAAAGTTATGTCCCAAGAAATTATGGTTATGACCACAGGATACCCAGACTCAACACATTCTACTAGAAACCTACTAGAAGCCAAATTTTCATCAGAGTTACTAGAATGGGTGGTACGTACATTTTCGGGATTTGGGTGATAAGAAAATTCAGGTAGGTACGGATTTAAAAAAAAGGTTTAAACAATGAGTTATTCTTTTCAGGATGACCTTGATAAAAGGCTTTATAAGGTAGATTCGTAAACAGAAAGATACCAAGTTGGGATCACGAAAATTACTTTTCCCAACGGTGAGTAAGATTCGGCTCTATATTTGGGCCCAGAATAGACTATAATGAATGGGGTAAGGGTTTTGAGAGGCCAGCGGTATTTGGGGGGTGATACCTCACAAGTTTTTAATTACGTCGCCATGAGTAAAGATATGGAAAAAAGATTACCACAACTGTATTATATAAAGATGAAAATTTCTTATGATCTGGGTTTTATTGCAATCGGAGTCGCCATGGCAACGTAACGACGCCATTACGTTTTTTATTTATCTTTGTGTTTCTCTGTACCAGGAGTTTTTTTAAAAAATCGCTTAAGGGAGTATGTACCTGCCATAATTGCCTCAATTATGGCAAAGTTTGGCAGTTCCCGGTCATGAACATATTTATTTTACTTTTTCTGATTTGAATGGCAGTTCCCGGCCATGAACATATTAATTTTACTTTTTTTGTTTTGAATGGCAGTTCCCGGCCGTGAACAAATTATTTTTACTTTTGCTTTTATTCCCTTTTATTCTTATTTTCATTTCATAATAAAAATATTTTGTTTTGTTTTGAAAATAATAATAAAAGAGAATCTATTTCCAGTTCAATAAAAAACAAAATGTTTTTACATTGTACTTTCACTTTATTTCCAATACAAAATAATTAAACTTCGATCTAAAATTAACAAATTTACGTGCTTTTGACGAATGGCATTTATCGGCCACCACACCCACACCCACGACCCACGACTTGTACCCATAGTCTAGTGACCCTGTCACACATGCATTGATATTAGCTCCCTTTTCAATGAAGCACGTCAAAACATCAGATTTCTAGCGGAGACTTCACTGGAGCCGTATTGATCTGCGGATAACACTGAAACTCTTTCACTTCCATTCATATTTTCGAGAATCTCGTTGAGTAAAACAGCATCTCTAGCCTTTACGGCCTCAAATATTTCTTTGGTTCGATTATAAGCCATATAATACGAGAGTGAAAATGACCATTTAACGATCGGTCAGTATAAAACATGGACTGTGGACTGGATATAAAATACGGACTAGGTATAAAACGCGGACTACGGACTGAGTATAAAACACGGACTAGATAAAAAGGGCTGACTACGAACTATGTATATAAAAATTAACAGCCTTAGAAAGGTAAAAATGAGAGAAACGGAAAGCGGGCTTGCATAAAACAGTAGTTCCAGCTCCTTGCCTCACACAAAAACATCCCGTAAGCCGGTCACGCAGTCTATATCCCTCATGTGGAGAAGGAAAGCATACTGCACGGGCAAGGAAGGTTATGCCGCTATTCAAGGCAACTGAAATTAAACTCTGAACGAATCAGAGAAGCACCGAATAAAAGGAATAGTATTGGTGTTAGCCGAGTCAGAGAAAAATTCCTAAAGATGCCTCTATTCCGTTTCAAATAAATCCTTGGGAATATGGAACGTTTTTATAGCTCGAATATGAGGAAATGAAAAACTCAGACGAGAAGGTCAATATAGGGGCATTCCGCAAGGTAAAAAGCAGTTTTTAGGCGGGAGGGATTACTCACCTACACGTCAATAATAACCGAAATGAATCATCCAACCCAACGTTATATTCTACGCGATGATTATGATGACATGATTTACACCCTGCTCCTGAACCCCGGAAGGGGGTACTGCTAGGAATTTTTTGGTGGGTTAAGCCCCCTGGTTCTCTAAATCCTTACCCTATTTCAGAATAAAAAATGACATTTTCCACACCCGTTTTCAGACCTGATCTCTAAAATCCATACCCATTTTCAGGCCTGGCCTAATTTAGCCTGTTCCAGGCTCTCAAATAAAGAGGAGACTACCCAGTTTACTCTCGTTGTATTTTCGCACTTTCTCAATTTAGCGGACCCAACTATCTCGGAGCCTGGAACAGGCTAGGCCTAATTAGGCAGAAATTACGTCATCGTTATAAATTTATAGATTAGAGCGCAACAGTAGATCATTCTCTCTAGAGCGCAAACAAAAAATCCTTAAAATGCATTTCAAATTCGCATATTTCTATTTCGTTCTTATTCATCTAGAATTGAAAACGATAAATACATTCGCACATGTACGCTCCCGTAGTTTCCTCGAAAACCATACCCGATTCCAAATCAAAATAGGCAAAGTGTTTTCAGACCACCAAAACGGCCCATATACCCTAACACCGAGACCATGTCTAAAATGGGTGAAGAAGATAGCGTTTTTGTCAGGCTCTTGATTCAAGGAACCTCCACCAAGAATTCCTATTTTATACCCAGTCCGCAGTCTGCAGTCCGCGTTTTATACCTAAGTCCGTGTTTTATACCCAGTCCGTATTTTCCAGTCCGCGTTTTATACCTAGTCCGTATTTTATTCCCAGTCCGCAGTCCGCAGTCCATGTTTTATAACGATGGATGTGCGGAAATATTTACAAGCTATGCGCGCATGCTCATGCTGTTTGAGCAAAACTACTTACCGCTGACAAAGTTTGGAATTTTAGTCCCTCCATCGGCGATTTACGGTTTCATTTACAAAATACAGAAAATTGTCATGAGTTCTGAAGTGCAGCAACAAATTCAGCAGGATTGGGATAACAGAGAATTCATAGAAATTGTCTCTGAGGGAATAAAAAAGATTGCAGAGTTTCTAAATGACTTTGGTAAGCCAAAGATTTTCTCACTTAGTCTGACTACTGCAATGAGCAATATTGTTTACTACTTTAAAAGTCAAGTTATGTAGTGGTAGTGTTAGAAACATAAACTGTTATGTCTGCACCGATATGTGCATGTTTTGGGGTATGTTAAGACTAAGTCCTAAAGTTAGAACCAGTGGACATTTTTTAATACCACATCTATTTAACTATTTCATGGATTTACTCATTCACATGCCAGATATGTCATGCAGGTCAAGATTAGCGAAGATAAATGATCAACTAACATCACTGGAACAGAGAGTGGAATTTATTGAAGCCAGAGTAAGTAGCCCCTGGGCCTAGTTTCAGAGATGCCAACCTCTGGAGATCTAAAATCTCGAGACTCTCTCTCTCTCTCTTACACTACCCCCCACCCCTTGAATTTCAGTGTTCAGACCTCCCCGCCTCCGAAAAATTGACCCAGCCCCCAGTGGGAAGGGCTTAGGACATTACTTGAAGTCTTACATGAGGAACATTCTATCAAATTCGCAATCACTGTTTTTATTCCAAAAGAATCTTTGTCAGTGGCTAAATACAATGACTAACCCTTTAAGCCCCAGTATCCACGTACAAATTCTCCAAACTGATCTCCATACATTTCCTTAAATAATTAGTTGAGAGAATTTGTTCAAAGATCAAAGTATTTTCTCTTGGGTGATCATTTTATTGATTCTCATAAGTTATCTCTTTACAGTGTATGGATAATTGTAAGGAGAAAATTGATCTTGGACACTATTGGGACTTAAAGGGCTAAATGACCAATGTCAGTGACTAAATGCAATGCAGTGTACCAGAAACCACACTATGAATAAGAAATTCAAATTTTGAGGGGAAAATGGACTAAATCTCAAACTAAAGCATAGAAACGATCAAAAGATGATTTTATCCAGGAGATTTGGTGGCCCGTATGGGAGAGCAGGAGATCGGTGCTGTATGCGGGAGACTCCTGGATGATCTGGGAGAGCTGGCATGTATGTAGGATCATTTTACGTTTCTGGGAAACTGCTCACCTACCCCTCCCCTAAGCCAACATTAACACTTACTTCTCACTTAGGGCAAAATGCTGGCTTAGGGGAGGGGTAGGTGGGCAGTTTCCCGGAAACGTAAAATGATCCTGTATGTAGGCGTTCAACCCTTCCAGCAGAGCCTTTCATTTACTTGCTCAATGTCAGAGTACTTGAGAAAGACTCTACATGAATCAAGTAAGATCTTTGTGGAGCTTGTGCTGCTTGTGTCAGGGAAAAAGTTTTGAAGTCAGACCCAATAGCTGGGTGATTGGTATAGCTGTCTCAGTTTACCCCTTAATTTTGTCAAAAAGTGGATGGTCATGCTTGGAAAACCTGTTTAAGGATAAAGTACGAGATTGACTAGTTCCAGAAATTTGGGCCTTTGGGGACCCCAGAGGTTTGAAGTGAGACAAAAGGAGGCTCTAATCATGAGCTGGAGTTGTTCCAGCCTAATGTGCTCTAGTCCTGGGTTTTCTTTTCTGGATTTTTTCAAGTTTTTATGGTAAATGTAGCCCAGGATTTGCACCTGACTTAGTCCTCGAAAAAAATTTGAGCTTTGAGCACTTTATAAAGCACCGTGTCCTACAATTGATTCAACATCATGTCTGATTTAGGAGAGTTTTTAGGGTTGTTACATCTTAACCGGAGTTCTAGTCAAATATTTGAAACAGGAGGCAAATACAACACAACCCCATTGTGCTTTACATAAAAATTTAATACTTAATTCTTTGAATAATAGCTGTCCATCGATTAATCGCCTACCTCGAATAATATTATTGCTCCCCTGGTTAAATGGAAATATTTGAAATAATCGCCTCCCTCAAGTTGTCCCCCCCCCCTCCCCACCCCTCTCGCCATCTTCTCTTTGTTTTATCCCCTCCCTGTCGAATTGAAGTGGAGACTGTTCCAGCTAAACTTATTAGTGACAATTCAAGCTTGGATGCCGGAGATATTGCCGGACATTAAGAACCAAATTTGGAACGCTTAAAAGCCCATGTTCAGTTTATTTGATGTTATCAGTTTTTGGTTAAATGGAATAGTAAAACAAAATATTTAGGGCATGACTTCCAGTGAGCAATATTTGAAATAATTTATTGCCTCCCTCGAGTAATTGCCTTCCCTCAAATAATCACCTCCTTTTTGTGCGGAAAAAATAATAATTGCCCTTGACTATTATTCGAAGAAATATGGCAATTGCTGATGCTGAGAAAGAAACATGAGATACTTAAAAATACAATAATTGAACCTCCATTAAGCAGTCAATAATCATAGTCCCAAAATATTTGTAGAGAAGAGTGGGAACTTAAACCTCTATAAGCGGCCACCTCCATTAAGAGGTTACAGCCGCGTTTTGGCTTTCCCAATGAGAGTTCTCCCATTGTTTTCACCTCTTTTAAGCGGCCATTAAGCATCTGATACACTTGTCTTTATTTCACAAATGTGATGAAGAAAAATACAGATGGAGTCCGAGATAGAAGGTAGGGACTGATTGTGGAACAATAACGCTGCTCCCATCACGTGTTTGTTTCAAAATAAAGGGATGTTTCTGCTAAAGGTTATGCTCTTGTAGAGGAAGAGAAGCAATGACCGGAAATACGTCTGCGGTTCGCATGCTAATGCTCATGTTTCACATATGCTAATTTATGACAAACCTCTTTTCAGTGGTTATGCGGCCACTTGCCAATACCCCAAGGGTGGCTGCTCAGTAGAGGTTAAACTATATTTTGTTTAGTTATCTCATTACATTGCCTGTGTTAATTAATCTATTTTCTTTTTGTCAGGTCACAAAGGGTGAAACTCTATCATAGCATTTGATCAGCAGCAGTGATGAGAAATTCAATCCAAGGACATTAATGCATATTTTAGGGAACTATAAGTTCAACCTAGTGTAGTGAAAAATAGCATACTTATATTATAATGAGGTCATTTCAAAAAAATTATTTGCTCATACAGGCAAGTTTTTGCGCTTGATATGTTATTTCAGTTTGTATTTTGTATTCATTGTACAGTATTATTTTGCAAAACATGCAAGTTTGTATTAATAAAATCATGGCTACTCTATGGTTTCTAATTTTAATACCATTCATGTAAGAGTGGGTAGTGGTTAAATACTGGAGTGTAGTAATGGTGCTCAAGGTGTTCTCATGTCATGATCTCAGTTGTCTGTTGAAGAAATCCTATGGAGTAATCATTCCCTTTTCTTTGTTTGTGCATGTAAGAGTGGGTAGTGGTTAAATACTGGAGTGTAGTAATGGTGCTCAAGGTGTTCTCATGTCATGATCTCAGTTGTCTGTTGAAGAAATCCTATGGAATAATCATTCCCTTTTCTTTGTTTTGTGCGCCGGCCCCCAACAGGTCAGCACTCAAACTATGTAAGAGTGGGTAGTGGTTAAAATACTGGAGTGTAGTAACAGTACACAAGGTGTTAATTTCATTTGACGATGTCAGTTGTTTGTTAAAGGAATGCCAGTGATGTACATCGATTTTCTCCTAACATTTTCCATACACCATAAAGAGAAAAGGTTAGGAGAATTAATAAAATAATCACCAAGTATGAACTGCTTTAATCTTTAATCAAATTCTCTCAACTAATCTTTCAAGCAAATATATAGGGATCAGTGTGGAGAATTTTCACATGGATACTGGGACTCAAAGGGCTAACAGATTAGCACTCAAAACGTCAGTTTTTAAACACGACTTCTAATGTTCAATTCCCCGGGTTGTCATTGGTCAAGTCAGTTTTTAGATCTGCATTTGCCCTCGTCACTGCTGCCATGTTGTCTTTGCTAAATCTGCCTTATGTCAGCAGCACTAGCCTGAATTTCAGCCACCTCTTCCAATCACTTAGTTGCTTGGGGAGTGATTTAGCAAGCGCAGAAGGCAGCTGAAATTCAGGCTGTGACACTGCAAATGTGAGAGATGTAACATAAGGCATAAACTCAACTTTTTTAATGTTATCATACATCATTATGGCATTAAGTCAAAGTGTTGGTAGGGTAAACCAGGCTTTCATAGAGTAAAGAGTAAAACCTGTATGTCATAGTTACGAACTAAAAATCACTTGCTCACAATGTGCCAAGCACAAATAACTGTATTTTATTAATCTCCAAAAAAAATGCAGAAATTAAAAACTAGCATAGTTGTGAAATATTCTTATGCCATCATCTGAGCATTACAATACAATATACTGTAAAAGGAAGTTATGCTATCTACATCAACTTATTATCCATTGGCAGTTGCCGTAGCTTTAAAATTTATCTCAGTTTTACCAGAAAAAAAGCACTTTCTTGCAAACAAACCTATCTCTATGAAATTTTAGTCACATACACTTAAAATAGTGAGTTTCAGTACCACTATGTAACAGTTACTTTGTCCACAAGCCAAGACATAATTATTACCTTCACTTAAACCAAAAGTACACATCTTATGCAACATACGGACAAGCAATCACTTTCCTTATCCCATGTATCTGACAATCACCTTTAATAATAACTATACCACAAATTTTTGCTTTGCTTGACAATTAGAATAGCTCTTACTTAAACATTAATATTTACAGAGCACCAATCATGGCTTAAAATAAGGAATGTGACAGGCAACTGTCATGATTAGTGTCCTGAAATGGGACAGGTAAAAATCTTGTATCCCTTCACTTTCCATAAAGTTAATACTTTCACAGATATTTTATTCAAAAATTAATGTTGTTATAGGTATACATGTAATTGGGAGGACTTCACTTTGCCCAGTCCACTGAACATCTGAACTACACAGATGTTTAATGGGGAGATACTTTGTGTAAAACCCTACAGGAATACCTTTTATAAGTTGGTTGACTACATAGCTTTGCAAATAAGTATTATTTGCAAAGCTATGTAGTAAACCAACTTACTTATCAAAAATACTTTTTATTACAGACTGGACTGAACTTTTCTCAGAGTCATGTTTTATAATAAACCTTCCACTTCCTGAGTCATTAATAAACAATATTCATTTATTAGATGAGGTTTCTGTGACATCCAGAATAATCCAGTAACAATATCGAGACGAGACGTATTTTTCCGGATTATATAATAACAAAAACCAAAACTAATGATCTTTTTTGTAATGTTAATGCTTTGAAGAAAATAGTGACATCATGCATTTCGTGTGCAACCTACAGAAGTCAGTTATCTGCTAGAAGGGAACTAACTAATCTCAAGATTATGCTGAGTTCCAAAATTAGCCGTAGGCTCTAAGCCAGTGGTAAGACAGACAGTGAGTACAGTATGACAAAAGAAAGAAATAGTGTTATCTAAACTTAATCATCTATGGACAAACTTCTACATGGTGACCATTCAAATAACTCCTGTTCAGCAGGCAGTATATTTGTCTGGTGCTTGTCCATCAATATCATTGCAAGATGAGATTTGGGATTTTTTAAGCTGATTTCTAGTTGTGATGGGAGTGAAATACAAAGAATGAGCTCAGCACAGACACAATGATATGTATTGCTACACCTTTCTGTAGAAAGAAATGTGAATACGATTTTAATATTCAACAGTAGTAACTTTGGTCTTCAAATATTCATTGAGGGCCTCCTCCCCTGAAATAGAAAAATATCAACAGTCTTGTGTAAGCTGTAATTGCATGAAATTTTTTGTGACACTTGAAGCATACAAATAATTACCATTACAGCTATTATACTAACACATGAGAAATTTCTGCAATTTGTATAGGTAATTTAGCATGATTTGTAGTGATATTTTTGCTAAATATCACGTACAAATCATGCTATTATTTGTTTATACTACTACCCGCAAAAGGTTTGTAATTTTCACATGTAGGTATTTCAAATTAAGCTGAAATACCACTGCTCTAAGCCAATCAAATTGCAGAAATTTCTCATGTAGTAGTATAAGATTGGCTTAGAGCAGTGGTATTTCAGCTTAATTTGAAATACCTACATGTGAAAATTTTAAAACAACCTTTTGTGGGTGGCAGAAAAACAAATAATAGCATGAATTGTACGTGATATTTGGTATAAATACCACTCGTGATATTTCAAATTGTCTCAAATTTAATATAACAATATTATTGTGGTATTTATGCCAAATATCACTGCTAATCACGCTAATACCTATACAAAGTATATTATTTTGTCAATGAATGGATAAATGAGTGAAGGAAAGAATAGATTGAATTATGAGACAACTTTCACTTAGCTATAAATAAATATTTTATGACCTAACTCTCACTATATTTCAACAGTGAGTACTAAATTGTTATTTATCCATTTTGCATCAGGGTGGAGGGAGACTGTGTAGTAAATAATTATCTTGACCATAAGAGTTATAACAGATGTATTGTGTCCATTTACACACTTGGTTTGATCAGTTTCCTTGACAATGTGGCCACTATGTGTATGGAACTAGATGATAGAGAAAGGTCCTCATCTGAGAAAAGAAATTGATTGCATGGCCAGGGATAAACCCCAGAAAAACTATAAATCACCAAACACAATCAACAACTGTGCCTTAAAAAAAATTGAACTGCACAGGTAACCCACTTTTCCTCACACATAAAAAAATAGCCTGTACAGTCATCCCACTCATTGCTTCCATAATTATAACAAGGACTGTCAACCAGTACAAGATGTCTTTAGAAACAGAGTGACACCTGCTGAAGTGACATATAATTTTTTTTTGTTGGGTTCAATTTTATCCTTGGTTTTGATTTAATTTCATTTGAAACATTTTTAAGAAAAACACAACCAAGAATAAAATTGAACCACAACATGTACATGCATGTGCAGCAAAGCCACTGCCTCAACTTTTTCTAGGCTCCATCGGCTCCTTAACCCTTTAAGCCCTAAGAGTGATCATCATCAAATTTCTCCTTGTGATATCAATGCTTTGTAAAACAGAGTGGTCATGAGAATTACGAACATGATCACATACGATGAATTTGCTTGATATTTTATCAACTTCTCCCCACTACTTCTGTAGGAAATGAATAGGGGCAACAAATGAGAATTCAGATTTTGATCTTAGGGTTGAAAGGGTTAACAGAAACCAGCCTACCTAAATCTTTTCCAAATCCAGACTGCTTAAAGCCTCCAAATGGAGCAGCTACATCAGTCTTGTTATAGGTGTTGACAAAGCAAGTTCCTGCATCCAAACCGTCGGCTACTCTTAAAGCCTGGAAAGAAAACAACTTATCAGTGACTAGCATAACTGCCATAGCTACAATAATGTAGCTGACTTGCAAGCATGAGAGAGCATAAAAGCTGTGTTCTAAAATACTGTCAGTAACAATAATTATTATCATTCAATGTTATTTTCATTACTACTTTAACTATGATGACCAAACTGGAAAAAGATTTTACAAGTTAGAAGTACAGTGGACGCTCTGGTGAGCAAACAACCTTAGGGCTCAGGACATGACAAAGGTGTCCGTAACTGGAGCTGGCCACTTATGAGAATGTAAAAATACAGATTTTGTATGGGAGTTGAAAAAAACGGGGTTTTCTGAAGGCAGCCGTAAGTACAGCTGTCCATTTACAAGAGTGTACGTTACTAGGAGAGATTCCACTGTACATGTCTTTCTTTGCAAGGAATGAGTAGTAAAATAACTGAAAAAAAAAATAGATGCTTTGAAAAAAATTAAACCAAACCTTGCTTAAATCCTTTGTAAATACACCAGAAGCAAGACCATACTCTGTTCCATTAGCACTCTTCAAGACACCATCAATGTCACTGAAAAAAAAATCATCATTGTAAATTCAATAAATTAATAATTTATATAAAATAAAAATTATAAAAGATTAGGGTATGTACTTTGGTTGGGTTTACTTTTACTTTCCGGTTTTACATTTAATTATTTTAAAAAAATCATGAAACATAACCTTTTAGCTGCAAGGTCTGCCTTACAACCAATGCTTTGCTAAACATACTTACCCATCTTCAAATTTAGAGATAATCATGATTGGACCAAATGACTCCTCTGTAGCTAAGAATGTGCCATCTTGAACATCAGTGAAAACAGTGGGCTCAAAATAGAAACCTGTAAAATCAAGCAACATTAACCATGATGCAGGACTGTTGCTGAGATATTTTTAAGTTATTGGGTATTAGTAAATTAGTACAGTGTAGATAGGGAAGTGAACAGCTATGAAAGAAATTTCTTTTGTTGTTATTCTCCTTTTCTATCACTGAAAGTAGTCGGGGGTTATGCTCATAGCAGCTGAGGGAAATCCCCAGCCCTCTGGCCCTTAGTAGCCTGTGTACAGACCTCCCCCTCCCCTCTGAATTTTTACTGAGGGGAGAGGGGATCTGTACACAGGCTAGCCCTTAGTAACAGCCTTGATGAAGGAACAGCACTGGATGGACAAGACATGTAAGGTGCCTTGAATAACTCCCTTGTGAGGTAAAAAGGAATGTGAGTAGTCTGCTACATGTTTATCACTCCATGCACTCACCTGGTCTGTCAATTTGTTTGCCGCCATAAACTAACTTGGCTCCTTCAGCGACTCCTTTGTGAACAAACTCCAAAAGTGAATCAAGATGAGCTCTGCAGAAGTTTAATGAAAGGTAAGAGATGGCTTCTTAAGAAATGTAGCTAGTATCTATATCTTTTCTCTTGAGATGGAACACAAAGCTACTTGGGCATAAGCAACACTAAAACCTAGTTGGTGTCATCATTAATAGTCTACTGTTGCACTCAGAGATAGTTCAAGACAAAAAAAAATTTGTTTGTAGAAAAGAAAAAGGTACTTGTGATTCTGAGGTCCATGATCAGTGGAACGATCGAGAGGATCTCCAATTTTCAACTTCTTAATCTCCTCAACCTATGTATCAAAATTACAAAAGCAATTAATAATACATGATTATTTCATATAACTAGGCCATGCAGGCATGGATAAGAAGAGGTAGTACATCTTGAGTACAACAATACAATAGCCCACCTAATTATTAATAAGTTATTAATTTTTAAGAATATCAGTAGCTTGTGAGTTACTCAGAACTAAGGAGCCAGAAGCGACAGAAGCAGCTAAATTAAACAAAAAAGCAAACTGTCTAACTTTTTTCAGAGAGGGTGACATTTGACAGTTTCCAGAACTGAATATGAACATGTGGTCCACTAAGTGTCTTTGTCTAAACATCTGTTGTAGGACCCACTTTCCAGAATGTTGGTTTTGACAAGGAGGGTGAACCAGAGTACCTCTGGAACAGAAGAGAGTTACACCAACAACAAGCTCAACCCACATAGGGTATTGATGCCACACCCAACTTGTTTGATTTCTGGCAGGACTTGAACCTGAGCCACATTGATGGCCAAGTGAGTGTCTTCACCAATGCAACCCAATACTGCAGACCCTATCATTCTGCTTAGACTTACCACTCTGTGCACAAACTCATCATGAATTGATGCTTCAACAAAAAGTCGACCAGCAGCGATACAATTTTCTCCTTTATTGAACATACAGGCCATCATTCCCTGCCAGTTAAAAACACAAACATGGAATGAATACATCAGCTAACCCAAAGCCCAGGTGACGATCCGGAGAGACTTCCAAATAATAATAATAATAATAACAGAGAAATAAAATAGTAGATGTGTGGAAAAAAGCCCCATGTGACAGTGACTTATGATAATTTGCTCAGAGATTCATTCTCGTTTCAAATTGCCTTGTGTAAACTTTATAATCAAAAGGAGAACTTAACATTACATCAAGAATCACTTTCTAAAGACTTATTCCATGCACCTCTTGTAGTCTTGCCTTAAGGGCTGTAAACTGCTGATTTTAATTGCTCTCATTTTAGGTGGTCAGAATGAAACAACAATATACATTAATTTTTACCCACACTTATATCACTAAGGGTTGTGCTACAAGGAAAGCAGAAATGAACAGCAGAAAGAAAGCATTCAGTGATACATTGTTATTGCAACTATTACCACCATACAGCTGTAGCTCGTACAGTATTTGCCTGTTTGTTAATTACAATGGTATCTTGTGGGGGTCAAAAAACCCTTATAAGGCACACCCAGATTGGTCTCTCTTACTTGTTAAAGTTCAATTTTTTAAGGAACATCCCCAGTCCTTTTATATGGGATTCGACCCCACCCCGCTGGGGTGGTCTTATGACCATGCAGTATCATGATTGTTCTAACCTGTCTCACGGCTCTATCCATGTCACAATCATGGAAAATAATCAGCGGAGATTTGCCACCCAGTTCCAAAGAGCACTTCTTCAAGTTGCTGACAGCGCAACTGTACATAAAAAGAATCAAAGAAAGACTATCGTCAACTCGTGGGTACGTTGTTTAGAAAATAATCAATTAGTTATCACCTCTGCTTTTCTCACGGTAAATTTTAGGAAATGATAGAAATTCAGATTATAAAAATTAATATACTATCCTTGTTCTGGAAACACAATACTTTTCTTGCTGCACAAAGTGCCAAGTAAAAAAATGGACAATTTCCGTGTTTTATACTATAAGCCGATCTTGCGACCCCTCAGTCTCTTGGTTTGCGGTCTACAGAATGTGTAACGAAACGACTAACGAAACTGTAACGCGAACAAAATAACCCAGTTTTTCAGAGGTTTTCGATGCGTTTTGATGTTCTAACGACAAACCCATCTCCTCTGGACCCTGTGACCATACTTAACCGATTGAAAAAACGACTCGAAGCAATCGGATGAAATTTAAGGCTAATTGAAATCAGGTTACTGACAGTAAAAAACAATGTAAACATATTTGATGGCAATGAAAGAACATATGCGAAACAAAGTCGACACAACTCCTCCGCGAAATAGGATGCAAAACATAAGCTTATGTTTTCTTATCTCGATTTCTGCTGTTATTTTAAAGCTAATGCTCAAAATCACTTCCATTTCCCCCCGTAATCTTAAGGAGTCCTTATAAAGAAGAAGAAGAAGAAGAAGAAGAAGAAGAAGTGCCTTTATTTATTATACATTCATTCATACACTACATTACTACAAGTTATGAGATCAAGCCAGCGTCTAAAGTAGAAGAGCAAATGCTCATCTTCTCCTCAAGTTTAACGCCTGGACGAGTCAAAGGCTCTTGAATCGTACTAATCTGAAAGATTCCTACCTCTATCCTCTGACCGTGCTGTAGCGCACAATGCACGTTCTAGGCGAGGAATTTGATGCGACCGAACTTCGGCGAGCGCGTGCTTCTTTGGAAACGATAGATCTTCGCGCTCTCGAGTTCGGACCCGATTAATTACGAAAACGTCTACTACGAGTGAGCAAGTGACTCATTTGCATATCCCTGTCCCTGCAATAACTCGTGGTACACTCGCGCGTACCCACGAGTTAAAAACTGGTGTCACTTTCTCACATTGATATCTCTGTCATCTTTCTTTGACCAAAAAATGGATGAAATTTACCTTTCCATGATAGATTTTCCAGTCTCTGTTGACCCAGTAAAACCAACTTTTCTAACATCAGGATGAGCACAGATACTGTTGCCAACAACAGACCCTGAAAAAAAGGGAAGACATGCAAACTTTTTACTGTTGGCTCTCGAAATTCGAATTCTTCCTAAGGTTTCACACCCTAAACATTTAACAGAGAGACCTTAGCCCAGAATTAAGCTGAGAAGCAGTTTTGTGACACAACAGTATTATGTGCTGTAGTATCACCTGGTGGCCTCTTATGCTTTGCTAACTTTTGGGCAAGTACGAAAATAAAAATCATAATTATGCTGGACACCCTGGATTTCAAACCTTCAGAGCACTTTGCCTAGGCGGTATAAAAATGTGAGCCTATTCGCATCTGATCAATATAAAAACTACTAAGAAATAAAGGTCTGGGATCAAGTAAGGCACATCTTTTACAGCATCAAGTTTTCTATTTTAATACCTGATCCTGGTAAGATGTTGATGACACCTTTGGGGAATCCAGCTTTAGCAGAGAGCTCAGCAAATTTGAGGGCAGTCAGAGGTGTAACCTTAAGAGAAAGAGGAAGAACAGATAAAAAATGTAAACAGTACTAAATACTTTCCCCACACCACTTACTAATAATAGTCCAATTCAAGAACAGGATTACGCTTTTTTAGCCTGAAAAACAACTCCTGGTTTCACTTTCAAACTAATTAACTACAGTCCAGTGGCAGATCCTGGGGAGGGCTCCCCCTTATTTTTAGACCACACTGAAGCCCGAGGGGCCAAAAAATTTATTTTTCAGAGACTGCCCCCCCCCCTTTCTGAGGGTCTGGATGACCGCACCTCCCCTCCCCTTATCTCAGGGTCTGGATCCGGCACTGCAGTCTCCTAACAATAATTATTACTCAAACCCTTGCTAACTCGAACAAAATCAATTTCCCCTGGATTTCCTTTATACAATCCATTTACTGTAATTTTACCCTCGGTAACTCAAACCCTCAATAGCTTGAGCGTCCCGCTTAAACTCAAAGAAATATGTATTTCTCTTCAGATCATGCTATAAAATTTTACCCTCAATAACTCAAACCTGTTTTTAAGTGCGTGAAAAGTTAAAAACAACAACAAAAAAATAGTACACTGCAGTTCAAAACATTGAATTTATTTCTTCAAATAATTTTTGAATTTATTTTTGTGATTTCCCTAGAAGGTTCGAGTTACCAGGAATCGACTGTATTCCTCATAATTTCTATCAGGCAACACCATGGACTTGTATGAAGTGCCTTAATGTGGAGAAACAAACTATACATAACATTTACCTGGGCTGGTTTGAGAACTACTGTATTGCCAGCAGCTAACAGAGGGGAGATCTTCCATGCTAACATCATCAGTGGATAGTTCCATGGCACAATCAGACCACACACACTACAACAAAAAATAATTATTCACATTAAGTTAAAAAAAGGAAATACATATTAAGCAAAAGTAAAAACACAAACCTTTTCATCTAATCCTTACACTTACTCCCTGGCTACAGTGGCAGCTCAAGGGGGAAAGGAGGGGAGAAGTGGTCCTGCTCCTTCCCCCACTGCAAATACACCATCAATCTCTAAAAAAACTCTTTTTAGTGAACTAAATGGTTTGAAACTGGAATTTTTGAATTTATTGGAAGTTTATGTGTAATGATAACTTAGTGCAGAAATCAAAGAATGTGGTACCATCAGTCCCACACAGCTGATGCCATCACCTGCTGAAGATCAGTGGTTACCGGTTAAAATGTGCAATCAGGAAGTGACAAATTGCGCGAAAAAAGCTTTACAAAACCTATCAGTTTTAACAGTGTGGCCCCCGTCATAATGACTGATATTCCTGGATCTACCCATGGACAAGGTAAAACTATTACCCTCTATTAATGTGTTATTAGTTGCGTACAAAATGATAATAATGATGGTGATGATGATGATGCCTAAATAAAAACATTAACTAATTAATAAATAATAAACAACTTCCTTTTTATCACAACAAAACGTTGCCATGAGTGGAGAAGGAAGAACAACCACTAAACAGAAAATGATACAACTTAACGTTTAAACGAAGAAGAACACGCCTATTTTTTGTTGAGAAAGCCAATCTTCTTATTAGAGCCCATTTTCTGGTCTTTGGTAATTTGTAATCAAATTTGAAAGGCGTAACAACACGTACCGGTAATTCATAAATACAGCCACACCCCTTTAATAAAGACACTAGAGTGACATAACTGAAAATACCCAAATGTTTGTACTTCCAAGAAATCATCATTTTAGAGGTACAAATAATTAGCAATTATTGGACGAGGTTGAGCAAAATGTCATGATTTGTCAGTGTCTCGCAGATCAATTATTTGCCTCAGCCTTCGGCTTCGGCAAATAACTGCTCGCCACTGACAAATCACGATATTTTGTGATAACTGAGTTCAATAAATTGTGTTATCATTCGATCACTGAGTTTGTTTTTTAATAAATAATTATCTTCGGAAAGCAGTTAGCGCACGCTGCCTTCCAGGAGTAATGACAGAGATCACATTTTCGAGCAAGGAGCAAGCGTGGTTTCATTTACGCATGAGCAGAATAGTATTTGCAGCCAAAAAAAGTTGAACGACACTGCGCATGAGCACACCATTATTTGTAGGCAGTTATTTGCAGGTCACGTGGTGGGGTCTCGGCCAATGAAAAGGAAGAAACATTTGCATTGAATGATAATAAATTTTTTTTTGTAACTGTGGGACCAAGTAAACTATTGAAAATAAAGACTTGCCCACCTGGAGGTGTCTGTAGACTGGAATCAGAATTTTATTTGCCCCAATGAACAAATGAACATTACTGTACCTTAAAATGTTCTATACTTCCTTTTTTAACAAGGCAAATGCCATGTGTGGAGAAGGAAGTGCAACCACATCAACACAGAGATCACAGCCATTCTGGCATTAGTCAGAGTGAAGCCTTCAACTATAACCTTAAAAAGCAATGTGGAAAAAGGGCAACAGCAAATTTTCAAGGGGAAGTACTGTACCAAGGCTAAAAATCAACCCTTAACCCTTTAAGCCCCAGTATCCACATACAAATTCTCCAAACTGATCTCCATACATTTTCTTAAAGAATTAGGTGAGAGAATTTGTTCAAAGATCTAAGTATTTTCTATTGGGTGATCATTTTATTGATTCTCATAACTTATTTCTACAGTTTATAGATAATTGTAAGGAGAAAATTGATCTTGGACACTATTGGGACTTATAGGGTTAAGTCCCACGAGAGACCAACATGATTTTTCACATTAGTAACATCAGCATGTAGTTATTCAAGGGAAATGGTTATGAGAGTTATGAGAGTTGATCTCTTATCAATTCCCCAAAGTTAACCTTTAAGGAAATGTATAGAAATCAGTGTGAAGAATTTGTATGTGGATATTGGGGCTCCAGTGTTTGGTGGCCAGTTGAGGCAGTTTTTCTAGAATTGTTAGCCAGTGGCCCAGGCCAAATAATAGTGACCCTTAACCCATTCACCCCTGAACCGCCCGTAACCGCCCGTGCGGATCCACATCCTTTTAACCCCTCGTGACGTCATCAGTTTTAAAGGTCAAGGCCAACTTTGTCCACTAACTTGTGCAGAGTGAAGAGATCTTTCGAACCATACCAGAATGAGCACAATTCAGTCAAGGACACCGGAGAAAAAGGCAAAAAAACCATGCAAGATTGACCTGTAAATCTCCATGAAAATCTTGTTCCATTGCCCACATACCTAATCCTAAGATCCTAAAAGCTTTCCTAAAAACTCTTCAAAATGAAGCCTACTAAATGCCCAGCAAGAGAAAAAAAAAATGAGCAAGAAAAGTGAAAAAAGAAGGGAGGAGAGAGAGGAAAAAGTAAAAGTCAAGACCGCTGTGTCACTTTTAAACCCAAAAACTATGTCGAAATTTTGCTTTCTGCACATGCCCAAACTTCGCAAGCTAATATTTTGCATCTGGATCAGAAGTCCGTGAAGTGTACGATCGGTAAACGGGTTTGTGATAAGTTTTAGCTCTTTATGGCATGACAGTGACCTGAAAACCACTCAACTAGCTTCAAAACGCGTTTTTCAGCAAAATCTCCAGGAGCGAATGGGTTAATTATAACTATTATTAACTTTAACTATTAACTATTTGGGTTTATTATAACTATTGCTAAAGTGATGCGACCTCAAAACGGAGCTCAAATAACCTGGGTCTTAGTTTAGAGTCAAGTGACAAGAACATCAAAATGGCAAAATCAGTGTGGATATTTACTGATCGGACTCATAATAAATGTACTTGTGAACTGCTTACAATTTTTCGCTTCAAAACTTAATATTCACGAAATAGAGTTGAAGAAAAGAACAAAAAGGTAAATAAGACTAATAATGACAAATTGATTACCCCACACTCCACAACATGGCAACCCTTTTGTATTGTAGTGGCACATATCAGGTAATCAAACCTCAACTTTTGGTCAGGTGGCCAATTTTTAACCCTGCTGGATCGTATTATAACATACTGATTACATGTCCATAATATTGGGAATTAACCCCTTTAAGTCCCAATAGTGTCCAAGATCAATCTTCTCCTTACAATTATCAATACACTGTAAAGAGATAAGTTATGAGAATCAATAAAATGATCACCCACGAGAAAATACTTTGATCTTTGAACAAATTCTCTCAACTAATTCTTTAAGGAAATGTATGGAGATCAGTTTGGAGAATTTGTATGTGGATACTGGGGCTTAAAGGGTTAAGCAACAAAAGATAAATTTATCTAATAAATTATTCAGGGTATCTTTAATTTATCAGAATAGAAGAATGCTACTATGGTAACCTATTGGAGAAGTAGCATCAACCATTAAGGACATGTACTGAAAAAGTCAATTAAAATATTTACCAGCCATCTTTACAGAGAGTCTACAAGTGTTAAATATGACCAAGAAACATACAATTTAAAACCTACCCAATAGGCACACGTTTGGTGAAGGACAGGTTTCGGTTTGGTTTGGCATTATTGATTGGAATTGTCAGCCCCTTCAGACAAAGGTCAAAAGAACAAGACAGTGATATCAAAATCTTGCCAACAAAACATTAGCTTTAAAGATATTAACCCCAATACTTTCCACATGGCTGTTCTCTTTAAATTTCTAGAATAGTACTGTACTTGGAATAACTTGACATGTTTGAAAACCAAGACTCTTCTACATTTTACTATGTACTATGTATTTGACTAAACAGTGCACTTATGTCCAGGATCGATCTTGTTGGCAAAAATTTGCTAGCAAATTGTTTTCCAATATTAGCAAAAAAGATTTAAAGAGAACTGCTATCAGAAAAGTATAGAAGAAATATAGCAAAGATTGCAAAAATCTCACAAGTAAGAAGAATATTTTTTTGCTATGTGGAAAGATTGATATTTGTAAGTGATTTTCTGACATAATTTTTTCTCAATTACAGTATTTCTTTTGTGACAATTGCGAAAAACATTTGCTAGCAAATTTTTGCTAACAAGATCGATCCTGGACATATCTCAAACAGTGACATTATAAAGGAGACATAATCACATGCTGGTCACCTGCAGCGAGCTGAAAAATAGTTAGGAAATATTTTTGAGCATGAAGGCATCTTTTTTTTTTACAGTCGAGACGCTAAAATTAGCAGGATTTATAACTTTTTGTGACACATCAAAAACAACTTCCTTGATGTGCTCACAGATGAAGGGTTTTGCTCATCCTCGGAGACCCAGGGGCAGATAGTGGGGACGAGGAAAAGTCTAAACGGGTGGAAAAATATATGGCACGAAGAAAAGTAAAGAACAGCGAGAAGCTTTACTTTTCTTCGTGCCATATATTTTTCCGCCCGTTTAGACTTTTCCTCGTCCCCACTATCTGCCCCTGGGTCTCCGAGGATGGGTTTTGCTCAAGCAGGGATGACTTAATTTTTGCCTTTGGGTGATCAGGAAATCTATAGTCTTGGTACAAAAAAAGCACCAAGGACCCTGAATTTCATAGATTCAGATGCAAAGTGCCAGGCATACAGTGTATACGCATATTCTCTTGATTTATTAGCACTAATATGAAGTTGCTATGAAATTGTCATGGAGTTGCTATGAAAAACTGCTGGTTGTTCATAGCCATATGAAGTCTTCATAGCAACTTCATAGATTTTTTTCTTCTGGAAAAACAATTTTCCTGTGGCTATGAAATAGCTATGAAAGGGAGCTGGCTTCATAGCATCATCTTAGTTATGAAATTGCTATGAAGTAGACATGAACTGGCTATGGGTTAATTGGCTATGAAGAAGATATCAAAATCCTATGAGATGGTGAGCTTTTCTATGAATTGTCCATAGGTACTTCATAGACAATCCCGTTAGTAGTGACTGTTGATTTAAGAAAAAAGTAGACAGACTGTTTTCTTTTTTTACCTGAATCTTGTCAGCCCATCCTGCAAAGTATCTCATTGTGTCAATAGACATGCCAATGTGAGTCTTGAGGGCCAATGTGTAAACTGCACCAGAATCCAGTGATTCTATTGTTGCCAGTTCCTCCTTGTGTTCTTCCATCAGTTCAGCCAGTCTTTGTAAGAAAAGTAGTAACAATAAGATCATGTTTTCAGGAAATAAATACACAAATGTGAGAACGCAAAGGGCTAGCAGAATTAAGTGTCTGTTCCGCGCGAGAGCTAGGACAGTAAGCTACAGCTCCAACCCTGTGGGTTAAATACTACTACTCTGCTATTGGGCTAAAGCTTACTTGTACATAAGGTGACCACGATCTCTAGCATTCATCGTTCCCCAAGGCCCATTATAGAAGGCTTCCTACAAAGATACAACAAACACAACACAGTCAAACCTCTTCATATAGACTCTTTATGCAAAGACACCTCTGTATAATGGAGAGTTTTTTTGGTCCCAAGGATAATACACCTCAAACATTACAAACCCTATCTCTATCACGTGGACAGGTCTGCAATGCAGACCATTAACTTTGTTCCATTTGGTGTCAAAATTTAAGAGGTAAAAATTCACTGTATTACTGTCTGCTGATGTGAAAAAAAATGACAGTCTGTATGTATTTGCTAGGATCTCAAGTAATCAGTAAAATATTACTACCAAATATGACCACATTGCACAACAATTCAACAATAGTTATGTAAAACGTATGGTTGTGTAATTAGAATATCCAACCTTCGCAGCTGCAACAGCTTTGTCTACATCCTCGGTAGAGGCAAAGGAAACTTTTGTAATAACCTAGAAAAAAATATCTATCTAAAATAAATTGCTCTGTATTTGATTGTCAAACAAAGAGAGAAGGTGACATTAACTAAGAGGTGATAAGGTCCTTATTTCACACGAACCTTTAACTGGCAACGTGGGCACAAAATTTAAGTTAGTCTAAAGAAATACCAGAAAACAATATTCCAATAATTATTACACATTGTTTATCAACATGAATTTATGAAAGTACTTACTGAGCCATCGTTTGGGTTAATGGCATCAAATGTGCGGCCAGTGGAGGAATCCACAAATTCACCATTAATGAACAGCTGATGGGGCATGTGAACTGTCATGTTATTTACTTCCATGTCAAACTGAAAGTAAAATAAGGATTATTGTTATGTCACAGATCATATAAGCTGTAAAAAACATAAAACACAAGAATGCATTTTCATGGAGCAGGGGATGAGTAATATTGGCAAAAATACCACAACAATGATTCAAAATAATTTTGAATTGTGATAAGTTATGGCAAATAATTAACTGAAAAATTGTCCTGCAAACCCCAATATCCCTCAGTTTAGAATTGGCACCCTTAAGTAACGAAAACAAATTTAAAGCACATTCATCAAACAAGATGCTGTATAGGAACATTTGTGGATTTTTTTTAACAAAATCTTTCACAACCATTCCTTTTAATCATTTGATATAGGAGTCTCAGCTGGGCATTGAGTAACATTCTCCACATGCAAACTTCACTTCACTTCAGAGTCAGTAGGTGCATAGTTTTAACCCTTTAACCCCTAAGAATGATCAGCATCAAAGTTCTCCTTGTAATATCAATGCTTTGTAAAACAGAGTGGACATGAGAATTACGGACATGATCACACAAGATGAATATTAATTTTTGCTTGATATTTTGTTAACTTCTCCCCACTACTTCTGTTGGAAATGAATAGGGGCAACAAATGAGAATTCAAATTTTGATCTCAGGGTTTAAAGGGTTAAACTTTAATGCCAAAGTTTTGGTTTTTAATGTACTTACAGTGTTACAAGTGAACTCTTGATGACCTCCACCACGAGAATGCAAGACAGCCAAGCGAACAAAATCTCCATACCTGGAATCAAAAACAACAAATTGGACTGAGATCTTTCAATTCCATGTTTTCACAATAAAAAATTTATACAGAGACAGGAGCATTTAAAACAGGACATGCTTGGGGTACCTTGACCCCAGCTGGTTTCTAGAAAAAAATAACAAGTTGTGTAGAAAAGGCCAATGAAAACAGTACCTTGTATTCATGTAAATATCTTCAGCCTCCAGAGTTATTGAGAATGCATCTTTGACTTCTTCAACAAGCCTACAAGTGAATAAACACTGTTATCCTACAGTTTGACACTAATTCCATTAATAACCAAAAAGGGACATTCATAAGATGCAGTTTCATTAGAGACAATTTCTAAAAACCAGTTTCAGAAAAGCAAGGTTTTCACCAACTGGCCTGGGATAAAATGCATGTCAGACTTCTTTATTCCTAGGATAACAAAATGCATAGTCCTAAAGTGTAACAATAATTTCAAATAAAACCTAATAAGCAGTGCTTTCTCACATCTAAACGTTTTCATGAACTGTGATTTAGGAAATTCTCTTGGACTAATTAAAAGGTTTAATTAATGGGCAGGAAAAAAGGGGAGGTGGATAGTAGAAAAAGAACTTGGTTGTCACAGCTGTGTGGGATGAATGTAATGTAATGTCGTGGATTAGAGGACAACAGAGACATACTCTCTTTACATTATATTTAACATGTTAACAGTAAGCTCTGGCATCAGCATATGAGAAGAAGCATGAAGAAACCTTGACCCAGAAAAACCCCACAACTGCTCAAACTGAAACCTGTGTATTAAAGAGAAAACAGTTCAGCAGGCAGGATACCTAGTAACGTCCATGGACCCAGCACCAGCTTTAAAGAAGTCAGTATCTTCTAATACATCAGGGTTTGCCAAAATTCCAGCCCAAATTTCCTGCCAAAAGAAAACAAATAAGTTGATGATAACCTGAACTTTTTGTTGGGAGAGAGGTTAAGGAATACTAATATACTAAAAAACTGAAAATGTACAAAAGCTAGCAAAGTGCCAATCACTGGATATAATCAAAACAGGTTGATAGAAAACGTCTGGGGTATAGATGGAGGAATTTATTGTTCGGGGGGGGGGGGGGGGGGGGGCAAACATATGCACCCCCTTGAGGACCTAATGATTTCTTTCCTTACTGACTGTTACACATTATTTTCTTGTGAACTGTGAGACACGAGTACATTATCAAAACCTAATAATAAATTATAGAATTTTTCAATAATTATTGTATTGTACTCCTAAAGAAGGCTGACGTGGCTGAATGTACCATACATTACCAGTTCATAAGAAATATTTATTAAATTTTTATTACATTTTGAACTTGCCATGGCCTCATATAATTATAGGGTTATTCACTTCTGTTAGTGCACCTTACTTTTGCAGGTCAAAATTAGTGCAGAGCAGATTTACAAGGCATTTTCTTTTAATTATTTTAAGATGGAATCCATCAGGACATTGAGTAATTTTGATTTTCAGTGGACAAAAATCTTGTACCAAAATAATTTTAAGCATATTCCGTTCCTTTTTCCTTTTTTCAAGGGCTAAAGATGTAACAAATCATCTGTATAATAACACCGAAGAAAATTTCTCATGGAAGCCCAGGAAAATGAATTTCAAGTTTCACAGAATTAAATTATACACATGAAATTTTTCAGAATTTTACCTGTGTAATCACAATTCTTGTGAAATTTGGCATTCATTTTCTTGGACTTCCATGAGAAATTTTCTTCAGTGTTACTAAAGATGATTTGTTACATCTAAAGCTGTTAACAAAATAATGTAAAAAAGAATGCAATATTCTTTAAATCATTCTGGTACAAGGTTTTTGTCCACTGAAAATTAAAATTACTGAATTTCCTGGTGGATTCCTTCTTAAATATTTTGAATCATTTCTTGTTGATCAATAATATTATATAAACTCAATCATGATCAACCCCTTACACAAAACAAAACTTTCACATTACCCTGAGTTTTGCTTCCATAGCCTTTTCCTCTTCAGTAAGTTCAATAACCTCTGCAGCCTCTTCTTCCTGGCCGTACTTGGCAGCTTGTATCATACGTCCATCCTCAAGTTGTAAAGTCTTCACAGTTAACTGGCAAAAACAAATTTTATGAATGAAGAATTCAAAGTTCTTCAATGTGCTTCTCAGAATTTTATTATAATATGCAGTCATCTTCATTGATAAGAGGGACACCCCAGAGTTAGAAGTTGCCATTCTTCAGCCATTTTCTTTGAAATGCTTTACAGCAGACACCTCTGTTGGATGGACACATACCAAACCATACAGTGCACATCTTAGAGAGAACTGATTAAGCTGTACATCACATAAATATTATTCCATATTATTCCAAATTGTTTAAGAAAGGTTCAAGAATTAATGGAATTGAAAGTTTCCAGAACTCTTGAAAGAAAACGCTATTCTTGAAATGCTCCATTCAGTCACATAATTATCTCCTTTATACAGAGGGCAACTTTGCATGGAGCCCTTCAATTACAAACCAAACTGCATACATGTATTTTTGTAACTCTACAGTCCACTTCAAAAATTTATTAGATTATGGTGACGTTCATGCACAGAGCACTTCAATTAAAGTCAAAAGTCACAGATGCAACCAACTACAATGCACTGATCAGGGTGCAAAGAAAGTTGGTTCTATGGCTTGCCATTTGGGCAAGTTGTTGCCAGTATGTACTAGACTAAGAGTCTTTTAAGTAGCCCAAAAAATTTTGATGAGCAGCATTGATTACAGTTCTTCTGTAATTTGAATTTCCCAAAAATACTTCACTTGCCCTTTAAGTTAAGAACAGGGTTCACCTGCCCGATTGTGAAATCCACCAGCCCTGGGCTATCAGACACGACTTTCTTTGCACACTGCAGATATAGTCTGAGTGACCACAAAAATTGGAGCGGACAGTGACCTACCATTTTTTCATCAGTTCCTGTCAGTGTCATGCCACCCTTGTGAACTATAGCAGGCGTGTCTAAGCCTTTGATTGTCACAGGGATACCTTCAGGCGGTGAGTTACCGGGTGTCAGTGAGGAGCCATAGAAAGTTACTTGCTGTTAAAAGCAGAAAAAACAAATTACTTTCATGCACAGCATTTAAATAAATCTCTTTAATTCCGAAACTTTTTTTTTGCACATGTAAATAAAAATCCCAACATGCAGAGTCAGGGAGAATATCAAAACCTATTAAAGGCCTCCAGAAATTGAACCAAGATGCATGCTGGTCTGATGCACTAAGATGTTTTGTCACCTGATTCACAGTATAAAAAATTTTATCCTTGACTCTGAAACCTCATTTATGTTCATATTTTGATATCACAGCATTAAGTAACTTGAACTTCGCTAGTAGATTTTTAACTATGCATATTTTAATTTTTTCAAAGAGGGGTGTCTATAGCAAGATTCCAGGAAAATAAGTTTCAAGATCGCTATCTATCAGAATCTTTTGATGGTATACAGAGGTGCTGAAAAACAAGTTTAATGAAATACTAATCCAAAATGTCAAACCCTTAAGCCCCAAAATCCAGAACAAAATTATCAAAACTAATCTTCATGATTGTATACCATGACAGAATTAGTGGAGAGAATTTGTTAAAAGATCAAAGCACTTTCCCTAACTTGTGATCATCTTATGAATTCTCATCACCATTTATCTTTATTATTATGTATTGATATTTTAGGAGAAAATTGATGCTGGTCGCTGTTGAATTAATCCTGACTTACTTGACCATCAATCATGCCCCAAGCTCCTGGCAGCTGTAAGATGTATAAAAGACATACGATTAGTTTGCCCTTAATTAATAATTTACAGGTTATTCTTAGCATCACTTATTTCTTATCAAGGTAACTACATATATTGGTAAAAAATATGGCAAATAATTATGTTGAAAAAATTTTTTAAAAACTCATTTACTGCTCTCACCTTATCATTTCCTCGAATAAAGTTGTGCAGTGCCTCAGCTGGTTGAGCAAAATTTATCTGCAGGAGAAGAAAAAATTACTGCAATGGCTATGTTTTTCATTCTAGGGCCCCTAACAGAACAAGGAAAAAGGAGCTACAACCCAGTGGCAGATCCAGACCTTGAGGCCTCATACATACATCAGGGTTGTCCTTAACCCAGCTTCGAACAACCCGGCCCTGGGGTCTACTGTAGCCTATAGTGTTAGGGTTAGCGTTGCAGTGGTCGATAAAGAGGAGGGTCCCCCCCTTATTTTTGGACCAAACTATTCATTGTATAAGACTCCAAATAAAAAACATGTATGAATGTATCAGGGTGGTCACTAAGATTTCAAGTTGGCGGGGAATCAAACAGCTGGGGATTTCCTTTGGTTCTATTTTTCTTCTATTTTCCCATAAAAATACCCGGGGGCCACACCTATAGTAGCCGGGGGAAATCCCCGGCCCCCGGCTCTTAGTGGGAAGTTTAAACTCAGATATGAGAGCTTAAAAAACAAATTCAGTTTAATTCTCTTTGCCTACAATTTGATGATTAGATACTCTAAAAATAATATAGAAAATTATCCGAAAGAGTGCTTTTGATGAAAAGAAAAAGAAGCCGGGTTAAAATTTAACCCTAGGTTAGTGTTAACCAGCATTCAAACAACTCAGCCCAGGTAACCAGCATTTACTGAAAACCTTAATGATGGCCACTAAAGATAATAGGGACCTTAAGCAAGGATGACAACGACAGCAGTGAAAATGTCAGTAATAATTTGCATTCTTTCATACTTGATTTGTGTTTTTTGGACCCGCTCAATATATCAAATGCAGGCGACTTTTCCTGGAGTTAAATTCTTAAGGATTTTATTCAGGTTCAAAAAAAGAAGGAAAATTTGTCGTTGTATGTCCACTTCCTCCATAAAACGGCAAATTAGGAGGTTTTACATCATAGCCGTGCAGTGGACGTCAAAGAAATGTACTAAAAAGAGTGATGCATGTGCAGAGTTGTTGTTTTGATAATTAAACCTATTGTTTTTTGAAGTTGTCATTGTGGTCGTCTTCGTAGTTGAGGTAGAGGGTGTTAAAAGAAATGGTTAAGTTTGATATCAGCTAAAGTTCAATTCAAAGTACTAACCTTTGCCACTTCTTTCTTTTTCCAGATTTTATCATATGTCGCTCCTTCCTCAGGCTGGGGTATTTTGGGAGCTTTTCCATCACCAATCAGGTCAACAGCTTCAACCTGAGTTAAGAAGACAACATCACTAAACATCAATATTTTTTAGCAGTCCTCAGAAACTAGAAAAAATACCTACAGTCTGTATCCCGGCAGTCACTTACGGGTCAGGGAAAGGGATTTCCCCCACTATTATGAGCATAACCTCCGCCTACTTTATGGGAAACAAAAGTAAAAATAAAATCTGGGAAACTGCCCACCTACCCCTCCCCTGAGCCAACATTAACCCTTACTTCTCACTTGGGGCAAAATGTTGGCTTAGGGGAGGGGTAGGTGGGCAGTTTGCCACAAACTTATAATGATCCAAACTTTCTATCTCTAATCTGTTCAATTCACCAGCATCTAACTGCATATACCCAGCAACATGAATTCTTGGCAACAGCACTAGTATGTGGCCTTGGCATTCCACAACAAAGACACTTGGTTATTTAACAAGGATTATGACTACACAGATATATAGATCTTACTGTTGATCCTGACACAACATGGCCTATGTTACTAACAAAACTAGATCATAAAATTATTCTGATAGTAAAATAACAGTCACATACCATGCCTTTGATCCCTTCAGGGTACAAAAAGCGATTATAGAGAGTATCCACAGTGTCATTGGGGTCAACATCTACACTCTTTTGAAGCAGGATAGGTCCTGTGTCTAAGCCGTCATCAGCCCAGAACACACTGAAACCTCCCTGCTTGTCGCCCTCCATTAAAGTCCTGAAAAAAAAAGAATCCACATCATATTCATAGTTTACAGGAGGAAGCATCACCAAGTAGTTAGAGCCTTGTAATTGCCACTGAAGGCCCCAAGTTCAAGTCCTGCACTATTCAATAGCTGGATATTTACTCATGGTACAGTCAAACCCTGTTGATATGGACACCAAGGGGGCCATAGAAAGTGTCCGTATTAAAGGGGTGTCTGCCCCGGGGGGGGGGGGGGTACTCTGGATTTCAAATGACAGGGATGATTGAAAGATTTTTCAGGGTTTGAAATTTTTCGATTTCAGGATTTTTTTGAGTAAGAAAATTTTGGCAAGTATTTATTTGAGTAGCTTGATTTAAGCAGGGATTTTTTTGGATATTCAAAACTTATGTTTCTATTTTTCGTGTTATATCCTGCTTTCTGGAAATTTTTATGGCTCGGAAATTCGGTATGGGATTGTTTGGGGAGTTTTGATTTTTGGCCCCATTCGATCATCCCTGTCACTTGAAATCTGGGGTACTCCCCCTGGGGTGTCCATGTTAAGCAGGTTGAATTTAGAGAAGATAAAGAGCTTTCCTTTTTGGGGACAAAACAAACAGTCTGTAATAAAGGGGTGTCCGTATTAAGCAGGGGTCCGTAAAGCAGGGTTTGACTGTAGTCCCAAGTTTAAACCTTGACCACACTTGTAAATGGCCAACCGCCAGTTCGGATTCTTACTCAGCTTTTCACAAACATGCAAATTTTGAAGTTCAAAAGCCAACTGATGATTGCATTTTTTGCTGCCGTCAATCATCTTAACGGACCTCTTAGGGAAACAAAACTTAACTTCAACAGGTTCAAAAGATCGTGGTTTTTGATTTGTGACTGGTGAATTTTGATCCGTCTTGTGTGTTTCTGTGTTTCAAGGTTTGTTGCTTGTGATCATAATTACGTTTGACGGCAGCGAAAAACGCAACTGTGAAGGCGCTTTTTGAATTTTAGAGTTTGCATGTTTGTGAAAAGTGCAGTAACCCTTTGTTTGCTTGGCCACACGAGCCTTTGTACTAAGACCATTGCAAAGGGTTAATACATGTAGAGGATAATTATTGCCCTTTGTATTCAGTTTGACTTCTTATCCACAAGGGCTGGAGTCATGAAGTATCAGAGAAGTGTATATTTCGGGGCTCGTTGAGCCTGCAGTCGTATATGCAAGCTAGCCCCACCAATCCAAAATATGCTTAGCAGTCCCTGATAATTCTCTACAATTGTTTCATAACGATTTTAGTCAAAAAACAAATGCAAGGTTGTAAAGGTGCCACCTCTGTGACTAAAATTCCAACCATAAAATCTCAGTGTTAAGTGTCAATCACCTCAAAATTGGCTTTCTAGTTAGATTATTTTCTCGTTTAGGTCGCATCCCATTACTTGTTTTGCACTATTAACACGTAAAAACAACAATACAAGAATAGTTATTGTAAATATATTTTTATCAGTTTTGTGTTTTGGAATGTCTTTCCCTTAACGATCCACACTTTATATAATGTATAAATTAATACCGATAGACCAAAAATGTGTACATTTATCTCAACTCTTTTGTCTAGTAAAACTCTTTATGAACTAAATATAAACATCAACAACGCCAAAACAAGATGGCGGCAGCAATATAAAAGGTCAAATCGGTAGGTCATTTCAACCATTTTATAAACAAGCAGCTCAATAAAAAAACAAACTAAGAGAAAAAGATTTGAATTACTGAAAAACATTCTGTAAAGAAAAATCAAGCTAAACAAATATGTATGCAGACGGAGAAATTAACATTTTTCTGCGGTAAAACGAAAAGAGAAAGTGATATTGGAAATTTCAAGGTCTTCGCAGCCGACCTACCGGCCGGTCCAGCTTCATTTCAAAAGTTCCTTTTTATCGGTACATTATCCCTGTTTGACTGGTTTGAAATTACCTCTTGCAAGCCTCAAAATTATCTGTTTATCTCATTCAACGGTTTGTTACAACGACAACGTGTTCAGTCCAACTATCAATGATCGAAATCAACACGCCATTCAATTGAGTTGTTTTTACTTTTTGACCTTTATTTTGACTGCGCAAAATTCCCTAGAGCATTCAGCTATGTTAAAGAAAAGAGCTATTGAACTTCTTAACAACAAATCAACACGTTTTGATTATAAATAACTTGAGCTAAGGGTAATGAAAATTGGCATCCCAAAGAATTAAAAGCTTGTGGTTTTCCTTGTACTTTGCGTGACCATGAACACAAGAAAAACTCACCAATTTATCGCAGAGGCACCTCTGTGTCTTGGAAGCAGAGAAGGATGGTAAATAATAGAGCCATGTTTGGGGAAGTCGATCACATTCATTGGTATGAACTGCGAGCAAAATGGTAGAACGTTAAGTTCCGCTCCGCACGCTTTGTATTCGTCGACCACTTCCTCGATAGGTTCTCCTTGGGAACGCCATCGTTTAAATTTGAAAACTTTGACTCCGTCTGCCTCTGCTCCCGCCGCTAAAATATCAGGCTTGCCTTTTATGTCAGGAACGGTGAAAACCCCGACGATTTCGTGACCTTTTGCGCGAAGGCTTTTGTAAACTTCCAAGCCAAACTGCGACTGTCCGATCACGGCTACTTTCAAAGAACCCATTGCGTAGCGAGTTGTGTAAATGTTTCTTGCCACTCTTACTGTTGTTACCTGAGCAAAACGAAAGGCAGATAGCATTATTCGCCCAGCCTTGCAATAAACTCTCGATTGGCAGGTTTAATGGACGTGCTCTGTCCACGAAAACCGCTCAATTTGCGATCAAAAACACAGCCCGGCTATTGTACAAGTTTCTTCTGAAAAACTTGTTGGGAAAATGAAATACGCGCCAATCACAAAACACTACGCGACATAACCTGAAAGACTCGTTTGGTGCAACTAACTCGGGGGCGGTTTGAGGGGTGTGTTAGCTCCAATTGTTCTCTCATCTCTAGATCTTCTGTTCGATTTTATAGATGATCGATCCCATAAAATTGCTACGTTTCGTTGTGAGACACATACCACTTTAGCATATAACATATAGACCTAAGCTTAATGTTTACAGTTGCTATTAAAATTTGCTATTAATAGCAGGTAGAGACACAAGACCACTCAAGTGACTCAAGTGTGACGAAAAGAACGTGAAAATATCTCAACCGAGGATCACGTCCTTCAACTGGGTCAATCACCTTGGTCAATCGCCAGCGAAAAAAGGAATGCATTTTTTCTTTATCTAAGAATGAACGCATAAAACCTGTCTTTTTCTAGGAAAACTGGTTCAGTATTCTCATGGCATTTAGAAAATGAAGGCATGCCTACGTAAAATATTTAAAAGAGTATTTCGTGACACAACCAAACAGATCAGATAACGGCAGTCTTGTTGCGTTTATCCTAAAACAAATTTTGTTTCGTGCTTTTCTTTTGATCCTTATTTAGACAACATCAATCACTGCAACCTGAAATCCACTTACCGAGATTGCGACCTGAGAAAACGAAATTTACGGCAATGAAAGAAGTGTCCTCGTTCGTGCGCTTTTATAATGCACTTCCCCCGCGATCACAATCAAATGTAAATGGTTCTAGCAAAACAGGTTTCCGGAAAAAAAATGACAATCACAGGGCCAATAGAGGGTCAGTCTGGGCCCTTATTATGAAGACTGATAAGAAACGATATAATAGTCATAACTCAGAAACATTATCACCAAATCGCCTTTGTGAGTGACGTAATTAACAAGTTCAAAAAACAACGCGTTGCAATAAATACCCACATGCTAACAAATTTTCGGAACCTGGCTACACATGAAGGTGCTGAAAGTTATACGAAGATGCATTTTTAAAAATATTTCATCTCTCTGCACAAAAAAGAGAATTTTGATAAACTCATTTTATGTTTGACCACACCACAATCGATTACCTTTTCTCATTTGGGGTAGCAGTGATGAGCATCTATTTTCTCCTTACAATACCTTTACTTAATCGAACATAAGTGGTGTGGAGAATAAGCATGTTAATTTTGGATTTAAGAAAAAAATATTGATTTAGCTTACCTTGGAAGTGCATAATTTTATTGCTTTTCTGTCCAATTAGTATCACATTTGATTTTGATGGGTCTGTGTAGGACCACTGGAAGGTTCAGTCGGCTCCATGTAGCTAACCGTGCATTCTGCCATGCTGACTCCTTTTAGTAATAAACAGAAGACATATGAAAGAGGCCATCTTAGGGGGTTACATATACCCCTGGAGGGGGGGGGGGGGTTGATTCCCATACAAAAGTGATAGGGATGCTTGTTGTCTCTCATTTAGGATGTTTGGGATAGAGAGTGTTTGTTTCAAAATAACACGATGTTTCTGCTAAAGATTATGATAATTTATGACAAATCGCTATTGACCGGCCAATCTTCAGCACTAGTTGGTACCCTTAGCTGTAATCATCAGCCAGTCTAAAAGGAGACTCACCAGAAGTCTTCTCGTTAGATGACAGCTGGGGACTATTGTTTAATTGCACATTTCTTTACAGAAAATAGTAACAAAATGCACCATCACACAGAACAATTAACACCTAACAATTGCTACCTGGGGGAGCAGTTACCAGGGGCAGATCCCAGAATTTTTTAAATTGGGCTGATACACTATTTGATTCAGAAACATGGTTCGAAAGTCATTTGCGGCAAATTACATCATTCCTCATACTACAATACCCCCAGCTTTCTCCCCACTTGCAGATATACACTTAAATCAATTTCATATCAGTTTCCTTAGTCCCTTAATATGTAGATGAGTTCTACTCATAAAGGATGTACCCTTGGAACATCCATCCTCCTATTGTGCTTGGTAACAAGGCTGTACTGAAGTTGTCAATGCCAGTGTTAAGGTCTAGCCTGCAAGCAAGCTCCCCGGGGTGTTCTGGTGGTGGGAAGGGAAAAGGAAGGAGAGCTTTCTACAAGGTCCCTGAAATTTTAATATCTGCATAAAAAAAGTTGATGTGAAAATTATGCTGATTGGTGGAGATGGCATTATTAATGATGTCATTACCCTTGGCCTGTGCTGTCACATGTTTTTCAATGTTTTTTTACATTATTTTGTGCTTGTTTATGCTTCACACTGATTGGCAGAAATCTTACAGCTCAGTCGATGGGGAGTCACAGGGGAATTGAAGGCAGAATTCAAGATCCAGAAAAATAGTTGCAAGCCCTCTTTCCTTTTTCTGCCCCTCTGCCAGAGCGCCCTGGAGAGCTTGCTCGCAGGCTTGTTAAGATCATGACGCAAGTGCATGAGTGCCAGTCCTGACAACTGCTCTTGAGACATCCTGTTTCTGAGATATAATTTGAATCTCCGCGGAATTTCAGTGTCAAACAACTAGTAAAAAACAACCACAGGAGTGACAGGCGGGTCTGGACCCTCCCCCCTGGATCTGTCACTGGTTACTTTTGTTTCCTAAGAACCTTATGGCAACTGCTTGCAAGAGATGTTCACTCAAAATAGGTCATCTTACATGGCTTCGACTGTAGCACTACTTACTATAGGGGTCAAGAGAGTAAAAAAGATGATAAATGTAGCTAAAATATTGGTCTATAAATTATTATAGACCAATATTTAAATATATCAAAATTTATACTTGGCACCAGGGCTTGGGGGAATAAATCAAGAAAAAAAAAACATGTAAGATAGGGATGAGTAATAAGATTCTATGATTTTATTTCCCCAGGCGTTAAAGTAAAGTATGAATTCGATTAATAGCATATGAAAATTGGCCTATTTTGAAACAGTGTACCCCACCCCCCCACATGTCCCCCAGCCTGTTTGATGCTTGAAAAGTATCTTGCAGCTTGCACGTAAAAAAAGAAACAATAATGAAACTATGGCCTTACCTTTCCTCTCTTTATCAAACCAAAGTCAAACGAAAAAATCATCTGCACTTTGTGCCAGCACTTTACAATACGAATAAACAATGAACAAACAAATGCCAGTCGAACTTTGGACAGGCCATTGCGTTCGCACAACAACCACATCAATTGCCTAGTCTATTTCAAAGCCGATCGCTTCCATTTTCCTAAGTGAAGAACATTTGCTAAGATTGGACAAGGAGATTTGAAATTTGCATTCATTTTCTCCCTTGAAATGCGAAGATCAGTGAGAAACTACACGCAGTGTACGGTCTGTACGGTCATGTAAATTCCCATCACGGACAACACATCCGTTTTGTGGAAACGAGGCTCAAAGGCGCCAAAATGAAAACTAGTTGCCAGTCTCCCACACGCTTGTAAAAAAAAAGAAAAATGAAAAAGAAAGAGAGAAAACTCCCTAGAATCTCTTAATGATTTATTAGGCGAGTAAGTGATTCAAATAATCTATTCCAGATTCCGCAATCATTACTCTCGGTATGTCATGTAGGCTGGACTTAAGCTACGATTTCGGAGAATAAGAGGCAGTTTTTTACAACCACCAGGGGTAATCAGCTGTGAAAAATATGAAAATAAAAACTGATCCTGGCAAGGCGATGAAGAAGTAAACCAAAGAATGAAACAAATATATATATATATGTTTAAGCAAATTGCCCAATATTTTGGTTTGAAAACAATCCATATACAGGGGCTAATCAAATGTGTATTATTATATAAACACCAATGAAATACCAGGTGAGCTTTCGCGCAAAACCTTGATATCTTCACATGTGAAAATAACATGTTTATATCTTCACATGTGAAAATATCACCGTTGCTATGGCTTCATAATAAATCGCGCCTTTCACACCAAAAAACTATTTTTAAATAGTTTTTTGGTGTGAAGCGAGATTTATATTTCATTGGTGTTTATATAATAAATAGAACATTACATGGCCGCTTGGAGATACGAAATTTCTCTTCTCGTGTTGAAAAATATTTTACTCGTTCGCGGCTGCGCTCACTCATGAAATATTTTTCAACACTCGAAGAGAAATTTCGTATCTCCGCGCGGCCATGTAATATCCTCTATTTATCACATCTTCTATTAATCTTCAAGATAGGTCTCACTATCATGTTAATACCAACACACATGCGTTATTTCTAAGGGTCTGTTTACATGGAGGTGGGGTACCCCAGATAGGTGAGGTAACCCGCTTAGTGTCCATATAATCTGTCATTTTAATGTGATCACGTTTACATGTTAGGTGGGGTAACCCACCACGTGTTACCTCACCTACCTGGGGTCCCCCACCTTCATGTAAACAGGCTCTAAGAGCGAGAAAAAAGAGAAAGCTGAGTGAGATGATTGCACAAGGAGAGGTGCAGCAAGACGGGAGACTATATGGACGTTTTCAGAGACGTACGTCAACCGGAAGTGGACTTTTTGCAATCTGGAGCAGTAGACTTTCCCAAATTTTCTAGCAAATCGTTTCTATAAGAGTTAAGATACTTAGCAATGCAAATTTGGTAGCATCAAGGAATATAAAGAAGGAAACGGCCTCACTTCCGGTTAAGGTGCGTTGCTCAAAAAACGCCTTTGCTTAAGCTCCCTAATTGCGCGTTCGTGTCTCTTTTTTCGAGGGCACGGCTATCATCTCTCGCGCTAGTGATGCCTAAGAGTTAAGATTAGATAGAAAAGAAACATTCAAAGATAATAATGAACTACAGACCAAAGTATGGCCAAGAATTTTGTGACTACGGTTATTTAATTCTATTTCACCAAGTACAAAACTACTAATATATTGTACAAAATTGATGACATACATTTGTTTTTCGTTTTTTTATATACAAATTTTTTCAAGCTGTAGGAGCTTTAGCCCCCACGGAGGAATCGTAACTGTTACTGTCTGGTAGATGACACCAGTCAACAAGAAGTCTTTTTTTAGGTGTAGATCATATCAGTGGTTAACAAGTCCGTGTCGCCCTCTCTCTCCGTCTCTAAATTGCAGTCATAACTCGTAAAACTTACAACGTCATCCAGCTCACTTAAATGGCTTAGAGAGTTAATTCAATTGAGAAGAGAAGTGTGACGTCACAAAAATTAAAACTTGTGAGATTATGGGATTGGTTAGCATATTTAGAAAGAACAAAATGAAAAAGCCCCCTTGCAAAAACTCAGCTTGTTGGAGCAAATGGGTGAAGACATATAAGCACTGGTTTGCTCTGATGACAAGTAGAAATCATTTTCTGAAATTGGCTTGGATCGCAACGTTAACGACCCAGAAGGATATATATGGAGTCATCAGAACATAACGTTGCTTATATCTCCTCTCCAATTTGCACCAAAAGGCTGATTTTTAGCAAGTACACATTTTTCATTCTGTTCTCTCTGCATATGCAAACCAACATCATAATTTCGCGAATTTAGTTTTTGTGATGTCATCAGCTCTCTTCTTTAGTCTCGCCAGTGGGACTCCTATCATTAGCGTGACCATGGCAACCTTAGCTCTTCCTCAGAACTCTCTCAACCTGACCGTGTAATAAAATCTTACTGGGTTCCAGTCGCTCTCTTTTTCTCATCTTAATGAGGCTAATTTTTCCAAAAACAAAAGTCTACTGCCTTGGTTGGCTCTAGTCTTAGTCATAACAAAATATCACTAGTTTCTGACTACCCTCAAAAAGAGAATGGTCATCTCTTGGGCGATTTTTCCTCTGGTTTTTCCTGCTGCTCAGAATCTTTTTCTGCATCAGCATCGTCGTCGTTTTTTACTTCCACGTTGCCCTCTCCGAGTACTGTGGCGAAAAAGAAAAAAAAGTATTACCAATAATTCCAAATTCCAATTCCATCTTGCACACCAAGGCTTTTCCCTTAGAAAATGGGAGAGGCGTGGAGGTCCCTGGGGGACGAGGTTACTGGAACGCACTGGGGCTGTCCAAACGAGTCCTTAGAACCCCTCGATGTTTAGAGGTTAAACAATATACCGGCATTTGTGAACATAATTATTTTACCTTCTCTTTTACTCTCGTGAGATGCTGCTCCTTTTCCAATTATTAATACCGCTAGGTAAGCGCCAAATGCGGCGAAGCAGAGAATACAGCCCTCAGCCAGAAAACTGATCGCTCCCACATAGTCGAACACTTTGCCCACGATGAGTGGTATAATCATCTCTCCTATAGCAGCGCTCACAACAAACATACAAGTCACTGTGCCTAAAAAAGGAAGATAAAAAGATGGTGAGCTTTAAAGCAGCGGGTTTTTAAGGACAAAGCTTAAAAGGCTCTATGCTAACAAGTGCGTAAGTACAGCAAACTCTTAGGTTATGTTCATACTAAACTAGATAGCTTTTCGTACCCCACGAAAAGCTATCCAGTATAATATTTAACAATTAGTCGCCGAAGGCGTCGTGAATATCGGCGAATAAAGGTGACTATTCGCCAATATTCACGTCGCCTAAGGCGACTAATTGTTTTAGTATAATTACATTGATGATTATTCGAGAAAATAAAATTATTGATCAATTTCCGACCCCGAAGCATCAAAAAATCTGGCTGCCATTTTGAAAACTGCTAGCCTTCAATGCTATCATGATCACCGCGCGGTGATTATAGCGGGATAAAGCGAAGCTCCTAGCCAATCACGGCGCTCTATTTTCGATAATCATCAATGTAATTATACTAAGAAGAGTTATTCGATATGCGACTCTCCACTTTAGTGACCGGCGGGGCACAGCTTCGCTGCGTTACAGAAATCGCATTGAATATCATCCTTCCCATGCGTGAACAGAAGCTCCATTCGATCTGGTTTTCCTGCGTCGGCCAAGTTCACGGTGGTCAAGAACAAAAGCATTTCTCGCCTCTGGGAACTAAACTCTATCTTCGTGTAAATTCTTCGAGAAAATTCTATTGTTTTGATCCCCACATGGCCGCCTTGTCACGTGGTCGCAAACCAAGGATAGTGTTAACATAGTGTTTGGTAACTTTTAGGTTAACAAGGGGCCCAGAATAGGTCCGCAATGTGTTTAGCACAGTGGAATCTCTCGAAAGCCGCCACTCGTGGAACCAGAAAAAGTGTCTGCTTAGGAGAGGTGTCCGTTAGGGCAGGTTCTACTGTACTAAGGGCAACAGAAGACGATTTTCTGTTCACGAGGAATAGCTGACCGCCACCATCGGGAATGCAGCCCGGAGTCACCATACGACAGCGGCCTGCTGGTGGGGTAATGTCTCCACATACAGTAAAATTAATGAGGATTAGCAGGTAGAGGACAAAACCAAAACACTCGCTGGCACTTGTCATGGTCAATTAGTCAGTGCGTCGGTTTTGCATTCCGGGGAACCCTGGTTCGAGTCCTGCTATGACAGCTAACTGGATTTGTTTCTTGGTCGCTTCTTGATCAAATCCTCGATCATGCTTATAACTAGCCAAAAGTTGAGGGTCCTTAATATGTTAAGTTTTATTTGCATCATTTCTTTCGGATCCAATAATTTGCATGGGGTTCTTGTAAACTAGCTGGAAAGCAAGGTGCAGTTCCAGTATACATGTAAACAAGCCATCTGCCATTTTAACTTTTTCAAAATCCTGTTTATCATTGAACTTTTTGGAAACATCCCTCCTTCCTATAACCCTTCTCCGTTTTTTTTTTTTTTTTAATATTTTACCAAAGTGCTACAGTGCTATGAGTTTTCCCCCGATTTCAAGATCATTTTGTCAAGAAGTGATTCACATTATAGAAACAGAGATGCTGAATTTTTCTGTGTTTAGGGTGGCTGACCAACTCCAAGTACGGTGGTGCAATACTGCCAGTCTACAACCGTCTATACCGCATTGACTCCAAAATGGGTCAGCGCTCCAGTACAGAAACTGTCTGGGGAAATGTAATACCCACTATTATTAAAGCTCAAGATACCTGTAACATTAAAATACTGCTCAGCTAGTGCCACACTTGTGGGAAAAACGTTGCTCATGAAAAGACCAAATGTACCAGTCCCCATCCACAGCGCAGACTCACTTGCTCTAAAGATTAACATCAATAAACTAGAAACCAAGCAACCAATCTGGAAAATAAATCACAAAAACAAGCGATCAAAAAGTCTGCAATAATTCGACGTAAATTATTTGTTTAGTTCTAATGACATTTTCTGAGTAAGTAGTATTGTGCGGAGACATTGTTCCCTTTAACGCGATTGTTAGGGGCCTTTAGATACGACGACATCGACGTGAACGAGAAACTTAAAAAAAAAAACGAGAAATAGGTTTTAAAGTGATGTTTATACAGGGGACGATTGGCAACGACGATTTTTTGCGCAACACAGCATTTGCAACGTTTAAACAATGTTGCTTCCATTTAAATCAATGTCGCAATGTTGCAACGCTGTGTTGTGCTAAAAATCGTCGTTGCGAATCGTCCCGAGTAGGCAAATAAGAAAACAACAATTTTGCACGTGCATCACACTTTTTTGTACATTGCATTGACGTCAGTGCACGACTACGACGTGAAAATGCCTAATTCCACGTTTTGTGGAGGACGTAAACAAGCTTTCTTTCTCTTACTGAACTTGGATACCAGCTCCTCAACTCCAGGAGTGTTCGCCTACATTTGACAAAGTAAGTGATTTGGAATAATCGCAATGAACATTCAAGATTGATAGAACGCGACTTCACTTTTTAAGCGACATTTTAACAGCCGTCACCGTCCTCTGGTCTTTGGGTCTCTACTAAACTAGGAAATACTGTCGTTTCTGAAACAAAAACTGCGCCTGGGATTAAGTAAAAAAGTTTTAGGTTCTTGGGTAAAGCTACCGTAAAACGGGCAACGAAAACGTGTAACTTGTTTCGCAACATTTGAAAGGCGATATTTCGCGTTTTACCACTCACTGTCTTGCAACAACAACGTTTCGCAACCTGCAACAACTTCATTTGTTGTACGGGAGATTTTATTCGTGGTAAAACTCGCAACATTGCTATTCAACGCGTTTTGCAGCAATGCTGGGACTGAAACAAGTTGCCCGTTTTTATTGTCCATTTTCTGGTATCTTGAAAGAAAGCAAATTTTGAGTCCATAATACTTGTTTCACGCGCGGCCAAACAACATTAGGGCCATTTATACGAGGAAAAATAAGACGCGTCTTACATAAGACGCGTCCTAAATAAGACGCAAACTTTCCCGTATAAACGGCACATTTCGTCTGAAATTTAGCTAAGACGCGTCTTATTTAAGAACAGCGCTTAACACCTGTTCTTTAATAAGACACGACTTAACTAAATTTCAGACGAAATGTGCCGTTTATACAGGAAAGTTTGCGTCTTATTTTTCCTCGTATAAATGGTCCTATTATTTGCGTCTTTAAGTACCAAGTTTGGTAAAACAATGGTTTTTATTAAGTTTAGCTTAGGCCACCGCAGCATGGCCTGTACACCATTATTTTCTCTTTCACTTGACATTTATGTGTTTTATTTTCTCGAACTTGTCACCATGTATTTTCATGATCTGCACGGATTCCACGTCCTTCGTCATCACGTAGCTATAAGAGCCTTATAAGCACGCACGCTTTTCACGTTTTCCCGTGCATTTCGCGGGGTTTTGGTCAATTCAGCTTTGCTTTGAAGCACTCCTTTTTCTTCTTTTTTCCACCAGTGTGGATTATTAGTAAGGATATTTTAAGATCTCATGATATTTACGGATTTCGTGACAACCTACCAGGTCAACGAGAAGCATAATTGCAGGAGACAAGAAAAGGGCGATAGGTATCGAAACGAGACGACCTAAGGCGAGAGAACCCTGAAGAAAACAAAAATAAATAAGGTAAGTAAGTAATAGATAAATAATAGTAATAGAACTCAGTGGAGTCCAATTCGGTCGATCTGTTATCATACGAGTTTGTTTAATCACGAGTATGATTACAGACCCAATTGGATGACACTAAGTCATGTTACCAATTAATCACAACCGTTACAATTTCCAAATTTAGGGAAATTAATATCACCGGCGGAAACACTGTCTGATGTTACCAATTCGTCCATTTTGGAAAATCCCCAGTTTGGTAGGGTAAGTGGTTGTTGCTATGGTTATTGTGATAACGTCTGTGATTGGTGGATTTAGCTGAGTGGACTTATAATATGATTGGCTAATTTAACTGTCCGATTACAGTTGTCTGATTACACTGTCCGATTATACTCCTACACAATGATTGGTGAAAAATAAAGCAGTTAATGCACCAATAAAATTTTTATGATTTGTTGATAAATAGGACAATTGAACTGCTTACAATGCAAGATCTTGGCTTACATCTCGAGATATCTTCCTATAACGCAAAGTCTCGACTTTAATTACGCAGAAGTTTATGACCCCAATTACTGCGGACTGCGATTAAGTCCCTCCTCCATAAGAGATAGCCCACCACACAAGGGACTACGTCCCCTACTCTATAACAACATTGTGTGGGTTTATTAGGGTCCCACAGAACTTATATATGCAAGGGTTGTGAGACGGGGCCTACGGTTTATCGTTCTTATCCTAGAATGACGTGTTTGTCTCATTATGTGAGATCATGACTTTACAATATAATCTTAGTCATGTTAGTTCTTGACTTATAGCTGTGTCGAGGTCTCTACTTATGATGCAATATCTTTCCTGAATGTTCTAAAGAAAAATTTCCTAAAACAAACACAGAAGTAAGAAAGGACCCTGTGCCCATACTCACCCAACAAAGGTACCCTGTGGTCATACTTACCCAAAATACAGAAGTAAGAAAGGCACCCTGTGCTGACGTCATTCGCAAAGGACTCTTGACTGCATAAGTATAAACGTACCCACCATAAGAACCCTAAGAAGGGGAGGTAAAAAAGAAGATATATGATTGGTCCCTACTATTCCCGGCGTCCCTTGTAACCCAGGGATTAACATCCTCTAATGGGCCAGGAGCCCATGACTTAGAGGAAGCATCTTTCATATACTTGTCACAGTGTTTTCACCGACAACTTTATTTTTAGAACGATTTGGGCGCGAAAGTCCCTCAAACCAGTCAGCAAAATCTACTTATTTACTACCACAGCACCGCATCCTCACAGGTTAATAATGAACTTCTTTCAATACAAAATCATCCTATCAAGCTATCAGTTCAGTACCTGCATTCCGTCATAGAGGAAAACTAAGAATGATGTCCAGAATGTGATGCACATGATCTGCGTTTTATTTGTTGAGTCATCGCACAGACCAGGCTTTAGAGTTTCTGTATCTAAGTGAACCTTGTTCTGCAAACCTAGAAGACAATATAAGATACGTGCAAGTCTTAATTTAAGTTTTGTCACTAGTGGATGATTACTGAACCTATTTACTCTCAAACCTGGTCCCCGAGCTGTACTGTTTAGATTACAAAATTCCCCAAGGGACTTTGCACGTGTTTTTTAAGGAGGAGATTGAGTTTTTGCTCTGGACAGTTTTTCAACGTACAGTACGTACGGTCTATTACAGTAAACTAATTCAGTTTTTGTTCAATTGTACGTGTTGTGATTTGTAGAAGGCAAGTTGTTGTCTCGCCAGGTTCGTTTGGAACTCACATAGGGTGTATATCGGGAATTGTTCACTCATGAAAGTTATTCTCCTGTTAAATTACCGTCTCACACACCGTCATTTTTATAAAACGCGAGCAGTCGTAAGCCTGAGAACCACACATAGCGAGCGAAGTCGTATAATCCTCCAGATTTTCGGACATTGCTTTACGCATCTTGCGCATTAGCTCGCTCAAGTTCTGAAAACGGCTGGTCTATCTTGATTGCCTAACATCTCTGCAAATTAGGTGCAAAATTTTACCTTCTATATCTCCATCCGGGTTCTCAGAAGTGCTATTTTTACTTTCTGCTTTGCTGGCAGCTTGAGTTTTTAGTCTATGCTCCTCCCATTTGTCTGTTATGACAATATATGCCAGACCTATAACAACTGGTAACTATGTAGGAACAAGAACAAGTTTAGTATGTGATAAGTGGATAGCTGCAGAGTGCAGATTCCTGTCGAACATCGGTCCTGCTCAACGGATTGCTGCGAGTGAGATCCTCGAATCGGCGGGTACTTAGTTTTAAGTTAAGGTTGAAGACCCATGAACTTAAAATGGGTGAAACCGGACTCGATCAACAAATGTAACACTTAAGCCTGACTCTCTCTCTGTAAGTCCCGTGACGCCAATTATTTAAACTTTTAAGTACGCAATATTTAAAACGCAATGTAACGAACCTTGTGACATCGTCTGCGATTTCAATTCAACGTTAATTTCAAAGTATGTAACACTGATGATAGCGGATGTATCGTCGAAAAATGTCTCGTAAATTAAAGAAAGTTGTGTTGTTTCTGTAACTATTTGTGTTGTTGCAGACCCTTTAAATCAACTCTCTCTAAGTAGCACATCTTCGAGAAAGGCAGAAGTACCTCCAATTACTTTATCGATAAACAATGCTCACTAAAAAAACCTTCTTCCATTTATATAGGAGATACCGTAGGACATTTTATCATAAGAACTTGATAACTTACATGTGCCAAAGCTATGATCCAATATGCTACTTGAACTTCGCTCTTATATTTTTCTGGCTCAGTATAGAACGTGTCTCTCATGTGATTGGTTGGTCTGTGTGATAAATGGTGGTGCCCGCGATGACCCATTCCACCGTAGGGTAGCGGATTCCCCCTCTTGGCCGCCGGCAGCCCGATATCTGGATGGGGAGTACCGCTGAGAAAAGGTTCTGCTATTAGCGGGCTCACGAATGCACCAAAGCCGTACGAAAAATAAAGAGCCTGAGAAAAAAAATAACAACAGTAACAAAATTATATCTCGTTTTAAGAATAGGAAGGAAGCTGACTAATTAGGTGCAGTTAAATATTCTCATAGAACCTACCCGGTACAAATTTCTATTATTATTATTATTGTTATTATTAATAACTGGACAAATTCTTCTTACCTGTAAGTAAGGAGAAACCTGTAGCAGAAATGAAAGAGAAATTGAATATTAGCCAAGTGTGGAATAATTATAAGCAGGAACTGTTTGATGGTCATGCAAGAAACGTTCTATACGTACAGATAACTGTAATTACTATTCATTTGCCTAAATCTGCCGGCTAATTCATGACCAGCCATTGTTATCTAAATTAGAAAGATGATGACAATTATTCTGTATTATTCTATTGCTGACGTGGAGCGTAAAATAGTAGGCTAAATGAAGGGGACCATTGACGTCGCGAAAAGACACCGGCGCGGTTGGACTCAGTTGTTTTCGTGAGAAAATCACGTGGTGGAAGAGTACTAGTTCACACGTTTATACGCTATGACGAAATAGCTTGATTATTACATCAAAAAAGCAAGAATACAGGATAATACCACATGAAGGGTGATTGCGAAAGTTCAGTTTCTTGAAAAATGTCTGCGAGAAAAACATCCGTCCATTCCTTGAAGCTGTCGAGAAATAGGCAAATGTTTTGAAGATTGGGATTCTAAATGGAGGAACGTTGAACAGGGACACCGGTTGCGAACTCCCTGTGATCTATCGGGACTTAATGTCACGTGATTCACAGTATAAATCACGTGACAAAACGTCGAGCGTATCACTTGATAACCTGAGATGCCGTGATGGAATCGAAAGCTTTTGCAAGTATAATAAGTTTCCTATCCTGGGGCAAGTTTAAACCCCGTCATGTTAAAATATAAAACAATTCTACCTTCTTGCCATGAATCCCAATAAGCTGTACGTTAGTAGCAGTGTCTAAAATTCCCACGGAGAAACCCGCCGCCGCTGTTGACAAAATGAGCAGCCATAATGTCCGACATATTGGAATCACGGCCAGAAAAATAGCGTTCAGTAACAGAAAACATAGAAGCATCAAGTTACGATTTATATCATATCTGAGGAGAAAAGAAAAGTACATTAAATACTCCTTAACAAGTAAAAAACAATATCTTATACTCCTTAACAAGTAAAATAAAATATTTTAGGAAACTGCTGCTCAGTAGCTTTCATTTGAATGGTCACACTTTAAGATTTCATTCACCGACTCACAAGTTACAACCACCTTGTACAGAATAATAAATAGTGCCCAGAAAAGTACGGCGCAGTAGCTTTTATTTGAATGGTTGCCTTTTTGGATATCACCTCCAGACACAAAAGTTAGAACCATCTTGTAAAACATAATACACATTACCACACGGAATTACTGCTCAGTAGCTTCCATTTGAATGGTCACATTTTGGTATTTCATGCACAGACTAAATGGTGTGAATCATCTTGGCTTTCCATCCTGTACACCGCAAGTTAGACGAAAATCGCAGTTTATACCCTTAAATGTACCTACGAGAGTATGCATTGCACTGGTGTGCGCGGGCTAAAATCTTGCGTACAAGCACGCAATGCGAATGGTCGTCGTACTTTTGACGTCCACACTTGTCAATGGCCAACTAAGTTATATGGATTTTTTTTTTACTATTTCAACGGGACATTATTAAAGAAAATCAAGATTACTTTGTAATAAGTTTGCTTGAATAGATCTTAATTCGATTTCTCAGAATGAAACAAAATATAATGAAGAGGTTTAAATGTTATGCGTTTGCTTAGATTCCCGGGTTCTAGTCTATCGTATAGAGTAATTCTTGGACACCATGAAAAAGATAATCAATGCGTACAGAACCAAGGCGATAACAGAAGCAGACTTGGAATCACAGGCTTTCACTTGAAGATGAAAATCTAGAAAGGATCACTCTTAAAACTGCTTTGTCTACGACCAAACAAGAAAAACCAGTTTTACCTGTCAACGAGGAAACCAGCAACAATGGCGCCTACGAAGCGAAAAGTGGACTGCGTGAACAATAGCCAGGCGAGAGCATCAATTATGTCAATATTTTCAAAATATGAAATCAAATAATCCGTGAGAGTAGGCCCAGCCATTCCTACTGACATACCGAACATAAAGAAGGTGCTAAAATAGAGAAAATGAGCGAAAATTGTTCTACAATGAGGCGCGCAAATTTGTCTTAGTCCATCGACGCGACCTTCCGCGTAAGACTTGAAATTTTCCCATAGCACTGGGAAAATAACTTGTCGAAGCATTTCTTGTTGTGCTTTGAGCTGACCTCTCTCGACTGTCAATTCAACCTCTGAATGATTTGTCAGGGACTGAAATCAGTGCCAGACCTAGTAAAAAAAAAAACGTTTTGCCCTTGAACGGACTGTTTGAAGTGCCGTTTTGACAGTTTGTCAGAAAAACGCCAAGAGTTGTTGCGCTATGTTGAAAATTATGCCAGAAATTCTTTCATCAAGTCCAAGTCTTGATCAACCAGAGTTTTCGTTGTGTCCACGTAAAGCCAGAGTAGTGTAAACTAGCACCGTAATCGCGGAAGCAGGTCAAACCTGCCCAACATTGTGACATCTATCGCCTCTGGTGAAATGTGTCCAGTTTGGGTTAAATTTCGTGGATAGCCGTCTTGGTTGTTATGTCGACTTTTCCGCTGGAGATATTATTTTCTCCACTTTATGTATGTATCAGGTTTGTATTAGTTTGCAGACAATCAAAAGAAACAGTAGGGCAATTAACAGAAAAAAATATTTGTGTTTGTGGTACCGGTTGAACAGCAGGTGGTCTGTTCAATTTAAGGCCAGATCTGCTACACTTAACACTGAGTGAAGACAACTTGATCCGCGCACTAAATTCGAAACCACTTCACTTAAGTTATAAACTTTAAAAGGCCGTCCGTCATTTTCATGTAACGTTTTGAGCCTGGGAATAAGATCTAAACTGTTATCACAGAAATGAAAGCTAGTGAGTAGTACGTTCGCGTGGTACTGTTTATTATGGCTGCTTTACAAGGGGCTTCTAGCTTTTGAATCTGTGAATGAAATTTAAAGCTGTTCAAGGCTTTGAAATCGAAACCATCCCGTTCCAATCGTCTAATTGGGTCCATCGTATCCAAAAAGCGGTTTTTAAGAGCTTCAACAGACGCGAATTCCGTGAGTGGATTTACTGATTTTAGGTGGACAGAGAACGATACCCGTAAGAAATCTGTAGTTTCAGAAATATCAGAATTTGTGGAGACGGGGCCAAACTCTTGAGTAGGCTCATCAGAACCTTAAGTGTAGCCATTCAGGATTAAAACCACACACTGAAAAGACCTGAAAAGTAGTACGCGGTCAGGAGCAACCCGGAGAAGTAACTCTTAGTCCTGCGGTACCGTTTGTACTATTATGCCGTCCTAGGTAAATTACTCTAACTTTTAATTCTGCGGCCGAAATCTTTAAGAGTGACCTTCCAAAGGAAAACTATAAAATATTACTTTTCCTGTATTGTTTATGTGCTCATCTCCTTGCAGACGTCTCTATTTGTCACGTGATTTGAAACTCTCTTGCACCCCGGGAAGGCTTCCCTTGATACCCTTCGTTTTTTTAAATTTTTTTGGCGTAAGTTGAGGTGATGTTTGGTGTTTCTGCTTTTAACTGTTGTGGTGGAATTCTAAAGGGTTACTGACCATTCAAATGAAAGTTACTGAGCAGGGCTTTCCTGTACTGCTATGTATTATGCTGTACAAGGTGGTTGAACTTTTAAGTCTGTTGATGGCATTTTAAAATGATAAACATTTTAATGAATTGTTATGCTGTTCATGGATGGTTGAAATCTTAAGAACGACTGGTCAATGGAGCTACTGAGCCGTAACTAGCTTCCCCTTTGTTTATTATTCTTTTCAAGGTGGTTCTTACTTTTGAATCCTTAACTGGATGTAATTCTCAAGTCTGCTTCATTAATATCACCATTCAAATAAAATGAATCCCTGTTGAACGAGCTGCCAAAATCTTACCTGTCCAATAAAATCCCCGCTACGCTCGCTCCCAACAGTGCGTACGCCGCTTGAGTGAAAAACAACCAGCTCATCATGTCTAGACCATGGTGAACCAAATGGCTTAACTCCATCAATGTTGGTCCCAAAATAGCCATTGTGGTTCCAAAAGAAAAAAAGCAACCGCAATACAACACGGTGATGAGCACTCGGCGCGGAAAACAAGCGTTACGTCCGTTTGTACTGGCACCAATATGACCGGAATATTTCCCGTTCTTTTCCGCCCGGTCTCGAGCGATAGTCAAGCCAAGAAGATGTACAAAGCTCATAACTACCTTTCCTCTTCATGTGTGAAGGGAGCTTGTGTTTAAAATCTCCAACTAGAGGACATATTTTTAACCAACAAACAAGAACAGCGCGAATTCCGCTGGACACAATTTTACTCTCTCCACCCCGCGATTCTCCTCTTTCAACCTTAAATTCTATGTTCCTGGGTTACTCAAGTTTTCACTGAATGGAAAAGCCATGTCTTTAAACTTTGGCCATAATTACTTCGCCATGATCGTCGATAATATAATTTTTCAAATATGGCTGCCTTTTGGCGGTTGGTGTTAGTAATTTATTATTCATATAACTTTAATAACTAGTAGCATGTACTTGTTTTATAAACAAAAAGAAAGTTTCCCGACTACAAAATACCTCTTCATTCTCTTTGCAGAAGAATATTCTTCTTTTAATGAGTGAATTCTTGGTACTTTATGACTACAAGATGTCTAGAAGTATCATTGACAGACATTGACAGAGAAACGAAGTGATTAGGTTTTACACCAAAGTGAAAAAGTTCTCGCGTAGGGTGGTTGTTGTTTTGCTTTCGATCATTCTTTCCTTGTGAGCGAAGAGAAAGAAAGCAGGTTAATTATTGGTTCTGAAACAAAAACAAATTTCTTTTGGCAGAAATAACAACCTGCAACTAGTATAGACAACTTTGTCAAGACCAGGTTTAAAACGACTTTAGGGCGAAAAGTACGAAAGTTGTCGTTCTTTACCTCCGTTTAAATCCAAGATCGTCTTATGTGGACGCTGCCTTTTCATCGCTCTAAACTAGTGGAACTCTCTCGAAACAGACATCTACCGAAAGGGACACTTGGAGTTGGTCCCTGCCATTCTTAATCCCTAATCTTTTACTCTCTTTAAGGAGGACAGTTTTGTATGACCGACACTTAATGCCGATTCCGGAGGCGTTCGTCTTGAGTTAACTACGTATGCGCAAAACTAATTGTTTTATCTCTATACCAGAATACAGGGGAACCTCGATTTAACGAACATCTGTGAAACGAAGTCCTCGATAAAACGAACGATTTTCTCTGCCCCAATGATAGTGAAATATTGAAAAAGAACCTCGATATAACGAAACCTCGTTATGGCGTACAAATTTTGCCAGTTCCCTGGCCCTTCGTTAAATGAAGGTTTCACCGTTGTAGAGCCACCAAAGTTTATTTTTATCCGAGGATATATTACATGACGGCGAAGGCCGCAGCACCAAATCAAAGTGACGCGTAAGAATCCAGAAACCCCAGCTACAAAAAAACAATTTGAGTTTCCGAAATATTGAAAGGCGCTCTAACATCGATCGACCAAAGATATTGGCTGGCAAAGGATTATGGGCCAGCCGAAGATAACTAAAACATTTGGGGGATTTTGACGAGCTTTTGCGTTTGGATTTTTTTCATGCATTTGTTTTCAGCTTTGGTAAGGACGTCTTAGGACAAGTTTGTGAAAGCTGTATTGAGGGACAGAAGTGGAGAGGCACTTCCACAAAATGGCTCCCTTTTTGCGGATAATGGACATATCTAATCCCTCCTCCTGTACCCCACCCCTCCCCCCAAACCAATGTTACATTTTACCCCCTCGCGTCTGTCGTCAACTACAAACAACATTGACAAGATTCAGGGGTGGAGGAGTGACGTCGTTTAAACAGAATTGTATCAAATGAATGAAATTGTTGATAAAAGGGCACGTTTTAGACAAGTGTGGCAACTACTTCTGGCACCGATTGTGGTTTCAATGCGGTAGCCTTCATGAGAAATCCTTCACATAAGACGCTTAGGTATCCCTAATTGCGCTCGAAAGCTTATCTTATTTTATAAATTTTCTATACTAACACTGCACAACGGACAGTGTTTGAGTACTGAATTTGATATGCTTTATAGTGCAGGTCCAGTGTAATTTCCTAATTTTCCAATTTTGTCTCCAACTGAATAAGCATTAACCAGGAGAAATATAAACGTAAAAAGAACTTTAAATATTTAATAAAATTCTTAGCTCTATACAACAGAGAACCTACTTGTTAATAATCTTTTGATACAAGATTGCAATTGAAAAGAAAACCCTCTCGTCATGAGAGCCAACAGAACCGGGTAAAATTTGCATCATATCAAATAACTTGTTGGCGCAGAGCATCATAGGAATGACAGGACCCTCTCTTGCATTTGTGCGTATAACTTGCCTTCATCGTCTTTGGATAAGTTATCTCTTGTCCTCAGTCATTAAGGAGGCCTTTTTAGCAGTTAAATCATATATTCTTGAAAATCATACCGTCATTACATCTTTTACAACAGTTATTTTCTTAAACAGATTCGCAGTAAGAAAAATTCCATTCTTCTTAATGATTGATTAACTTTGTAGTTCCGTCACTCTGTGAACTTGCTCGTTTCTGATTACCTCTTCGTTTCCCGCGTTTTCTTCTCCCTCTTCGCACGTGATTAGCGGCGTGTACTCACAATCGTCGGAGCCTTGGTTACAATGACATAGTCGCTTAACGACACATCGGTACAGGTCGTGCACTGTAGGAAAAATGCGCTTGTCATTAAGAAAAGTTTCGGGACAGTTTTTGTCAAGGTTAAGGCTATGTTCCGACTGTATCGGATAGATTATCGTGCCGACACGAACAGCTATTCGACCACGAAGACGGTGAATGGTGAGGACAGGAATAAAAGCAATAGGTAATTTAGACTGGCAAAACAACAACTTTGCACGTGCATCGCCTTTTTTTTGTACCACTACAATGTGAAAGTACCTAATTTCACGTTTCGTCGAGGACATGAACACAAGACGACGACTTTCTTTTTCTTTTCCTGGACTTTGACACAGTCTTTTAGAATTCAACTCAAGGAAAAATTTGCCAAGTCCAACATTTGACGAATTGAACGAGTTGGAATAGGCCATTTGCATGATCTGCATGAATCTTTATGATTGCATGAAGGATTCTGGTCGTAGTAGTAAAATGACGTCATCGAGCAAATAGCCTATAAGCGCGATAAAGTTTGAAGGAGCGCGAATTCATTTTTAAGTGACGTTTTTGTAGCCGTCGCCATGTTTGTTGCTTAAGGTGATTCCCTGGTTTTGCACTGCACATCAGCGCATAACAAGATGGCCTCGGTAAAAAAGAGCATGTGAAGTAACATTATTAAAATGAAGTTGACCGAAGAGAAACGCTATTGCAATTTTTACTTGTGGTTGTTTCTTGCCGAGGTGAGACTCAATGTGGTGGGAATGTGCATAACGTATAAAGCAGTACGCGTGTTGCTGAGTTCGACTTCCTCACGGAGAACCTCGATAGTGGATGTTTAATTTGTGCTTATTCACTTTGATTTTCATTTAAACGCTTTCTCTATCACATTGTGTCCCAAATGTGATATGTCGATGTAAATTCTGTAAAAACGGATTTTTTAATACTTTCTTCCTACTTTCGCATACATTCTACTTTGAAACTCACCCCAGTCCACTCTCAAAAATCAAGGAAAATGCATTTGGTGCGCACTTTCTGCAGCTCTACCGCAAAAACGAGTACGGTGACCCCCATTTTTTATTTCATGATTTTAATAAGGACAGTGCTTCCTTTTGGTGGGAAAAAAATTGGCACAAATCTGTATTCAGTTTTTTGGCAATTTTACTAAATTGTACGGATTGAGCTATCACGTGTCGAATAGCGCGTGTCCAATTTAATTCTACTTTGGAGCGTAAAGTAAAAACAAGGGCATTAAAAGGCATTTTTCTAGTACGTAAGTGGATAAACAATACATTAAAGTCAAATTCTGTGCGATACCACATGCATCATTGAACAAATCTTTCCTTTTTGTCTAGTTTTGGGCTGCGCGCGGTTTTTGTCAGAGGGTCCAAAATAGCCGTATTTGTCGGCATTGTGACGTCAAAACGAGCACGGTGACCCCCACTTTTTATTACCTTTTTATCATCTTCTTGACTTGTTACATCAGTTTACCAAGTTTCATCTACAATCTATGTTAGGTTCTTTTACTAGGGAATCACCTTAAGCTGCCTACTGTATGAACAGCAACAGATCAAAAATCGTGCCTGAGCGGTTGGCCGAGAGGGTATGGGGAACTAAATCCCAGTCCTCAGTGGATTCTAGTCCTCGCTCCTATTTATCCACTTCCGCTACGGTCCTGATATCCGTTCACACTGCACCAAAGTGAGGTACAGAGCCCATCGATATATGACTCTGCACTTTCCAGATCGGCGCGGCGCAGCTTCGCTCAGTTATAGAACTCGCGCCGAAATTTTTGTGTTTGCAAACAAGAGAGAATGTTGCAAATTAATGTGTGGTCCCTCTAGAAAAGAGACGAGGTCGCACATGGAGGGTTTTTTGGCGTATCTCAAATGAATTGAGTTTTAAATATTAGGTTCCAGTTCTTCTTTGGCTTGGGAAATCCGCCTACCCATTTACATCACAACCCTTTGCTATGGTGCACTAACCTGGTTGGTTAAGTTGCGCTCTGGCTGTCATGCGCAGTATCAGGAACACCAGAAGAGCGAATGTACAAATCAAGAACCCGATCACCAAAAACGAATAAGGGCCATCACGGGCGAAGGCCTGGGGATTTGAAATAAAAACGTGATTTTGCTTTTCAATTTGATATCTTACTTGAGAAACAGTTAAAAGGGGTTATATTACCAGGATATTCAAAGTAGACAGACTGCAAATTTTTTTAGTTGCTAAAAAATATATATCTACGTGTCGCAATTGTTCATCAGTAGGATGCCTAAAATGCGTGCAATTCCACAATTGGTTTCGGCTCCATTAAATCCTATACCAATTGCAGAACATTTTAGGAGGAGCCACCCACCATGTGAGCACAGTCACGGACAATAGTGAGGAAAATAACACGAAGTAAAATTAAGACGTTAATAAACGAACTAAATGTACACGTCAATTAAATAAATAAACAAATAATGCGCGCGCTCAAAATAAAATTGTACGTGCACACGTACCGAGATGGCTGTTTTAGGTCAAATCTGTGGCTACATTTTTAGAATATAATTGATGCGAAGAGACGTTATAGGTTTTTAAAAGGTAGCGAGTAGTGTGACATAGCTCCTTGACCTTCCTTTATAGAAACGAATAATGACGAATCTTTGCCAACAGCATTAGAGCACAACGCCGCGGTATGGCCAGTACCTTACGCATGCGCACCATTATATCACAACCTAAGCAGTGGCAGCCATGACTCCGGGTGTTTTTAAGCTTAATATGCCAGTCACGCTAGAGTGCCTATTTTCATAAATCGATCTGACCACGATGATTATTGTCACCTCGATATTACAAAGATGCATTGGCCATTACTGAATGTTAGGGATTCATGGGTAATTTAAACAAACGTTAACATTAGTAAGGATCACCTTTCCGACAAGAAGTGGAAATACCATCTCCCCTGTTGCAGAACTCACAATCAAGATACTTGTTATTGACCCTGAAAATTCAACAAACTCATAATAAGAGAAATATTAGTCACTCTATATAACTCAGAGTTCTGGTCAACTCAATGTCTTCACCTATATCGTATTGAAATGGACTGAAATCATTGTTTTGACACGTTTAGCACGTGACTCTTTCTGCTCCAATCGGAATCTTGAGTTGGGGGTATAACAAGATAATTTGGCATCTGATACGAAGACACATACAACCTCGTTCCCATGATAATGAGTCATTTGATAAGAGGGAGTTTTTGTCGCGAAGGCGACGAGAACATCAAAAGAGCAATAGCTTTAGATTGGCAAAACAACCAACAACAACTCTACACGTGCATCACGCTTTTTGTAAATTTCTTTGCCGTCACTGCACGACTACGACGTAAAATTGCCGAATTTCTCATTTTATCGACAATGTAAACAAACGATTTTACGAAGTGAGCCACTTGGGATAATCCCCTTGAAGTTTTAAAGAACGCAAAGTCACTTTTTATTTAACTGATTGGCTACAGCTTTACCTGTGACGTCAATGTAATATTCTGCCAAGGCGAGAGTCGTGGGAAATACAGAGCTCATAAACAGACCAAATGCGCCGGTACCAATCCACAAAGAGAGGGAAAATTGATGAAGGTATAACATGACGGATATTGCGGTAAACGAGCCAAACTGAAACGCATATTAGGAACACAATCATCGAATGGTCATGAGGAACTGGTTAATCACGGTCTATAACAATTTAACCCTTTAAGATAATTCCCTTGTATTGCGCTGCGCGTGACCTACTGCGCATAACATTGCGACCAAGAAAGAATAATCTAAGAGAGTGATTCCCGATGCCCCATGAGAATTATTTGAAATCTATTTAAAGTTCGCGCGCGTATTGTAAAGGTTATTTTCAGCTGTTGTTTCCGTGACCCGCGCAATGCAAAATCGCAGGAGATCTATTTACGAATTTCTACGCTGTCTCGTATGATTATTGCTTGCTTTTAATTACCTACCAGATTCGCGAAAAGCATTTTGTCCGGGACCAAGAATACTGAAATGAGGATTGAAATAAATCTTCCAACGGCGAATGAGCACTGCAAGGAATTAACAGGCGCGTACTATTGAGTATTTGAAAACTGAAATTCCTTGGAATTCCATTCAGAAACATATTCATTATGGTTTGTGTGTGGAAGGGAAAAATGCTTGTTTTTAAGATGAATTTCAAACGATGTCCCGACGGCTTTTCAATATTACGTTTGGAATTGTCTTCTTTTCCTATCGCAGTTTCATTCCAATTTCGTTTTGTTTGTCACCATTTCAATGCTTTACGTCGTTGTTTTAAGGCCATGTCGATGGCTTGCTGGTATCAAGTATATTAAACAAAACAAAAGCTAAGGAAATTGAATGAAGTGAACTATGGCTTACAGACATCTCGTACCAAAAAACCTCGGGCCTTTAGGTCAGCGGGTTGTCGCCAGGAGACAGGGTCACCTAGCAACAATGCGCTGACCAAAGAACCCGCGGACTCTGGGCACCAGATTGGGTTAACAGTAAGGAAAAATCCATTCTTACTCAGACTATCTACCTACCCAGAATAATGAATTAAGATAAGCAGCATGAGATGAGGATAGATCTACTTCGCTTTTAACCGCATACGTGTATACATAGCCACCAAATGCTCCTTGTAATCCATCAAACAAGAATAGCAACAGGCCTGCCAACAGGGTGACCAGCGGTATTTTGGCGGGAAGACTGCAGAATGATAGTCTGATAGACGAGTGGTCAGCCATAGACTTAAAGACTTGAGGGAGGTCTGGGGAAGAAAATGATTTACAAGTTTTAAAAAACAACAACAATAGTTTATAGTTAAAAGTCCATAAACGGCTAGGTTTGCTTCAAATTTATGATCTTATTTAGTAAACAGAGAGGAGAAGCCTCTTTCTCAAAGGTATACGTGCACGTTTTTTAACAATTGATTAATTTCTCTTGTTGCTTCATGTTTTGCACAGTTATCACTCCAGTTGAAAGAATCATCTTGCTACTACCAATTCGAGAAAAGCTGGGCCGAGTTGACTTTCGCAAAGACCTCTGGGACTGTTATTAGTGTCAGAAAAACTGATTGGCCAATGGTTTACTGGCGCGTCCCAAGTAACGATCCCAGAAACAATTGCGGGACACATCTCGGCTTTTCCTCAGCCCCTTTCAATATGCAAGAGAGAGCGAAGCCTTGGGAACAAGGATGTGTACCTTCACTTTCTGTTTCATCTCCATTCCCAGCAGGCAAAGCGGCGAGAGTGACAACTCTCCCAGCAAACATTTCGGGTGCCCAGCGCCTGAGGTACCGCTGTCTATAAATTAGGTAAAACAGGCCCGACTGCACTGGTACCTTAATGGAAAAAAAAGGACCTAGGTTATTAATAGCACGTCGAAATAGAGTCCGATCGAGAATTAAAAATTTAATATCTTGCGGCAACATCGTGAATTTTCAAGATTTTCTTACTCACTTTATGAAAACTTACTGAAGTAACTCACAAACAGGGTTATATCTAGGATTTATCGTTTGAAGAAGAAGTCCCGAGTGGCCGAAGGCCACGAGCTTCCTACGGGAGTCTCGGGGCATGCCCTTCCCCCTCGGACAATTTTTAAAATGAATATGCCCCGAGATGCAATCTGGTGCATTTTGAGACACAATTTTGAGAAATGTTACAGAGTGTGCACTGACCTTGTCGCGTTTGGATGATTTTTCCGATATAATTATACTTATATACTGTAATGATAACAATATTTTTTGGGGTGAAGCTAGGCATTGTTTTTGGGGGGGGGGAGCTTCCGCCCCTCAAATTCCCTAGATAGAGCCCAGATAAAGAATAACTCACGAAATTAACGGTCTTCCTCTGTACAGTAAAAACTTAACAGTAAACATTAGGGCTGACTCGATTGAAAACAGCGTGGTATTGCCTCGCTCAGGCCCCAGATGTAGGCCTACTTGCTGCCTATGCAGGGACATCTATTTCCTTTGTTTTAGTCGGAAATTAAAGCAAATATGAGACGTGCATGCATGCTATCCACTTTTTGCATCCAAGACAGACATATCTTATACAGATAGAGTACCAGGAGGTACTCAACAAAGTTTGATACGGTGGGGAGGGGGGCTCTGCCATGAGGTCCAACCCCCTACTCTTAAATAAACCGTTTTCGACTGAAAAGCTACCCCTTTCGTATAACTTTGTATCACTTTTAACTGCCGTAAATTCATGATCAATGCAGTGAATTTAGATATAACTAAATCTCACGCCATAAAATGTATCTTTTAACCCTTTGGACCTTTTTGCACACTGAAATGCTTTAACTAGTGAATTCTCTACCCTTTTATAGTTAGAGCTGTATAGCTGTAGCCTTAAAAATCGACTCCTTTCGGGCGGAGCCTTCCGGTATAGGCAATTATAGGGATTACCCCCAGGGTTAGGGAGTATTCCCCGGGGTCCGGGGATGAAAACACAAACCTGGAGAAGTGCTACAAGCCAGTAAGCATATTGAACAAAAGACTTAGTACGATAATGTCTTGGTAGAGACACCCTTGATATGGTATCGTTCAGCATAGTCACGTTAAACTTGACTCCATCCACGTTATACGTTATATAAGACTCCAGGGTGGAATTTTCAAGTGTCCAGCCAAAGATATTGCTTTGGAAATGCCCATCTGCGCATGCGCTGCGAAGGAACGGCTCTGCAATGACAGGGCTAACCAAGGCCCCGAGGCCGTAGAAGAAGTGAAGAGACTGGGAAATAAGAAGAAAAGAGCTGCTTGATGATTATTTAAATGATGGTTTAGCAATTATGTAAGAGAAAATGCAAAAAGGGTAACCCTTTGCTTGAATCTTGTTCAGTTTTAGTCCTGCAAGCCGCCAGATGACGCAATTCATAAACGATCAAAAAATTCGGAGTCTGATTCGCTTACGCGCTTGCTAGGCGCTTCTTCTTTAAAAAAACTCAGAAACACCACAGTGCAGGACGTTCAGATGAAAAATAAATAAATTTCTCAGGTGTATTAAGGAGTGGGTCAATTAAGGCATGTGTAAAAACGAAGGGGGGTGGTCTATCTTCTACAGTATTCAAGATAATGAAATGAAACGTTGTCAAGGACTTACACTCATCAAGATGAATAAAGTTGACAAGAAGGTGTCACCAATTGGTCACGTGACCGTAAATGATATCAAGTTTCCTTATTTTCCTTTAGGTTAAGCGCACACTAACTTAACACAAAGTGATATGCAAAATGATGCTTGAATGGTTTTATGTGCACGAAATTGTACACGACACCAATTGGAATGGGTGTCCAGGTCACGTGACCAATAAAATATGACATTGTTTTGTCACGCAATAGCCGGTAAAAGTTGATGTCGCCTAGATGGACTTCGATTCCAGTTACATTTGAGAAGAGGCCTTACATACTAAAAACAATATTGCAAAAAAATTTCAGTAAAGTTAATTTTTCCTAGTGTGCAGAAGCCCTATAAGAACAAACCGGAAGTTAAGCCATAAGTGGTCACGTGATAGGTTACTATGGAAACACTTTTGTGAATAAAGCTCCCTCGACATGTTTTAAGCCGTGGCCTAGTTTCATGTTGATCGGACGTTTACTTTTGGAGTTAGACCACCCCCCTTGTTTTCTTTACAGAATAATGTGTGACCCTCTTCTTAACTTACCTGAGTTTGTTTAATTAAAGCTTTGCGTTCATCTAATAGTTAGATAATTTGATTAAGACTTGAGACGTAATATCAACGCTCCTCATGTTGTGACGCACATGAAAGACTCAATCTCATACTTCGTATATTAGTTCTCAGGGTCTGGATATCAGATGAAACACTCCTTCTGGTGTTTGATAAATTACTCCTCGGTGTTTGGATATAGGATGAAACACTCCTTCTCGTGTTTAATCTATTACCTCTCGGTGTAAGGATATCAGGTCAAACACTCTTTCTCGTATATAATTTATTACTTTTCGGTGTTTGGATTTCAGATCAAACACTCCTTCATGTGTTTAATAAATTATCGAAAATTACTTTTCGGTTTTTGGATATTAGCTGAAAGAGACCTTCTTGTGTTCAATATATTACTTCTCGGTGTTTGGATATCAGATAAAACCCCGGGATGAAACACTTCTAATGTTGGAGATATAGGATGAAACACTCCTTACCGTGTTTGATATATTACTTGTCAGTAGTTTGGATATCAGATGAAACACTTCCTCCTATTTTTATATATGACTTCATCGTATTTCGGTATCAGATGAAACACTCATTCACATTATATTACTTCTCGGTGTTTTGATATTAGATAAGACACTTTTTCTCGTGTTTGATATGTGACTTGACGGTGCTTAGATATCGTGTTTGATATTTCATTTTAATTCAGAAAGAAAGTACAAAAGAATGAAATTTTAATGAGTGTTAAATGCGTTTTTATTTCTCTTCTTTTTTATGGAACAGGTGTAACGAAACACTCTTCGTAATTTCCAAGGATTCAAAGGAACAGAGTATCACTTACCTGTAATCTTGGTGCCACCTATAAAAATTCAAAATGGCTATGTTAACGTAAAAAGTCAATAAAAACCAATTTTCACTAAAGGTTTGTATTTCTTAAAGCAAATAACGCTCTGTGACGTTTTGAGATTGCGTAGCGTATTCACATGACGTCACGGCGGCCATACTGGTGTTCCAAGACAATGAAACGGCGGCCATGTTGGTGTTGCAAATTTCTTTTTTTTCCCATAAATTTGCATAGATGCTAGCCACGTGAGTGAATACGCTCTATAATATACCCACCTTTTTCCCGTGAATTTTGATGAGGATGCTGTTTGCTACTGTGTCAATTATTCCCATGTGTACTCCCAACAGGGCAAAAAACGCCAGCATTATGCCAAATACGTGACACACTGGAATGATAGCTAGGTATACAGCCACGGAAGTCACGCAGTACAACAAGATGACATTACAATCGTACCTGAAAACAGTATAAAATGACGTAATTGTTACTATAGATAGAGATGACAAGAGTGAGCTCACGTTACCATGGTAGCATGGTAACAATACCATTTGCATTGTCTAAAAATGGAAGAAAACTATGGGCCACCGTTTTGTTCCTGAGTGCAATCACGCATAGGAAAGTCATACACTTCAATTTTTTTTCTGCCGTATTTGCAGGACCACGGTTTGTTGACATCCAGAAATATTGCTACCATGCAAAGTGGTAATGACGTCCTCTCTCTATTCAAAAGAGGTTTAGGGTTCTTATCTCTTACTCAAATCTCCCACTGTCTAGCCAACTGGTCTAGCAGATTTCAAACGAAAAACACGAGAGAGATCTAGTTACGATGCTCAAGCATGTTAAGGCATGGCTCAATTTTCGGTCTCGACCCCCCGCGAAGATAAAGCTGTTTTTATTCTAAGGCCATGCATTTTAATTCTAAAAGTTGCAAAGAACTTTCGAGAAACTTTCTTTCGAGGCGTTGAATTAATTGGGGTTGAAGTGATGTAGTCACGTGAAACGTGACGTCACAGTGACGTTCAAAAAGAAATTCAAAATGGGGTAGGAATGGTTGATTATAACTAAGTTTGAACCATGTGTAAATGTTTGTCTTACCGTACGAATTTTTTCCGTGGCCGGAACGGAGAGAATTTTTAATTTCTTAAAAAGATATTAACAGGTGAAAAGTGTCACGTGACCTATTTTGCTTAACTACTAATTAAATAAAACGTGAGTCAACCATTCCGGCCAGATTCAAGTGAGAAATGATGACACAATAACATAAATACTGTATTTAATACATACTGTGGGGCATCTCGCCACCCCATTTTTAGTTTTCTTTCCTTTCCTGGACTCGACCATAATTGGTCACGTGACACAGATATCTGATTTCTTACGCTACAGAAAAATTAAGGTTACCGATTTTTCCGAGGTTGCCGAATTTTGGAGGGCTCTGATAAATTTTCACAAAGTTATGATCATTATTAGATTTTATGCAAATTAGGCTAAAGCCATGCCTTAACATGCTTGAGTGTAGTGTATTTTTGAAATTTTCGGAAGAAACGATCAAGAAAAACGACAGTTTTAACACACAACGAAACAAATCTTTTCTGATTTAAGTACTTATTGCTTAAAGACTTTTTCAGGGGGTCGCGATTGAAAAGTACCAATTTTAGCTCAGAAGTGTAGACAAAACTTACTTAATATTAGCGTATGCAGAAATCGTAATATCATCAATAACTGACAATCGATTGTTCATCCTTTATTGTAATCAACACATGCAACAATTAATATAGAAAGGAATACAGCAAACTGATACAACAATACAATATATAACTTTAGAGAGAAAGGCGAGGAAAAATTATGATGCTGTTGAGATTATATTGTTCAAGATTAATATCTACCATCTTCGTATTTATATGAGAAGATAATTAATATCAATGTCTTTTGATTGAGGGCTTTACATTCTATACAAAATGTTCTTTGGTATACCACTGTTATCACAGGTTATCCGCCGGTATACTATTGTTCACAAGTTATCGATCCGCCAACGCCAAGATCGCAGGCAAGACTCGCAGAGAACGTTGCGTCGACTCCCTGATAGAGACTTGAGTTCTATTTTAAGGATGTTTTTTTAATAGATTAACGCCTAAAATTAAAATCTCTTCAACATAATTTTTATGCTGTTGTTAAATAAACCCGCTTACCAGGCGGAATTCACAGGGCATCCCCCATTGCTCCGCATGTAGCATACAGTAGAAGACTGATAGTGTATAACGACTTCCCCTTTCCACCACCATTCGTGGGGCCTTAGTTATAAGAAATTGCCTTTCTTACTTAGCTTTTTTCCCCCCATTGCGTGTATCTGTCTTTGAGCTTTGTATTGGTATAATAAAATAAATCCCTAACGTGAGCTTTATAAAAGGAACTCGTCGGGAAGTTTTTCACTGTGGTATTTATTGTCTTTCCTATTCGAGTATGCAAAATATCATTTGCGATTTTTCAGCAGTTAAATCGCTTGGAATTGTTCCTTACTGAGGACAGTTTATCATATTTAATTTACATTCGAAAACCATAAAATGAATTTAAATCTTTACCTGTCTGCCAAAAATCCTCCTAAACTTGATCCAAACAAGGCGCTTAATGCTTGCGAAAAAAAGACCCAACTCATCACATTAACCGGGCGGTTCGTTACACAACCTAGTTCCAGCAACGTTGGTCCAATGACAGCAGCCGCCATTCCAAAGGTCCAAAACGAGCCGCAATAGCATATTGTAGCCGTGACACTCTTCAAGAATTCTTCTTCGTTTCTGTAATCTTTCAGCTTCGATGTTGTGGAATTATCGGCGGTTTTCCCTTTTTCGCGTTTGATCGTTGTCTCGAAAATACTCGGGATATCACCCTTGAAGAAGTTATCCAGCATATTTGAATAAATTACAAACGAGTTACGAGAGAAAAGCTGAATCAAAACATATCATTTTAGACGGAAAGGTAATCAAATTCCCGTAAAATCTATTTTCTTCATTCTGTGCGTCTTAACCTATTTTACCACGAAAATAAAATTAAGCGATGTGACGTCATGAATTAATAGGCGAGTTGAAAACCTCGCGAAGTGTCAAAGTTTTCGCGAGCGAAAAATGTATCTTCGACGCCGCCCGTAGACTACTCGAAAATACTCACATATCAATGTTTATATTTTTTTATTCTTGGCAGTATAATGATATCTTTGTTCGTCTCCGTTTGAGTGGGCCCTGATTTTAGTTTGGAAATGATTGTTCGCGACAATATTTGCCAATCAAAAATTGATGACATCATATTTTATTTAGCTGTTAGCTCAATACATTTCTTCTGATTTTCCTCGATAGAAATGTTGTTGTAGTTTGAAAATATTTTGTAAATAAGAATAGATAACGTCAAGGAGGATTCTCTGTAAGCGAAAGAAATTCCAATGGGGTAGACTAATTTTTTTCTAACCCAAAGCTGAATTTGTCAAAATCTAGATTGAGATCTTCAAAATTACTCGGCGAGTGTTCCATGTTTTGTGTTCAATGCGACATCTCTTTTCGAAGCGACCAAAACTATTTTCAAAAATAAACTTTAGCTTTATTTCTCTGGTGTAGACGAAAATACATTTTTGCAGTTTAATTATTTAATATTCGCAATTATAATATCCAAATTTCATTTTTTCGGATCGATCTTGCTTGTGACAGTGCTTAATTATTTAATAAATTCAAATTCGATTCAATCACTGGTTCTCTCAATCAATGGCGGTCGCCCCCCTGGCGATGTGAGAATTTCGACTGAAACACAATCTGGACATTTGTCCCCGACTTAATTACATTATCGGAGTTTTTATGAAAACAGAAAAATTGCCTAGTTGGATATACAAAATCCAAGCACATAAATGTTATACAACTATCCCCCGAAGGAGAGGTAAATGGTGGTGGGTATATAACTAGCGCTATGAACCGACCCTGAGGGGAATAGTTGTTTTAGTATTTACCAAATCAGTTGGATAAAAATGTAAAAGACGTCACTTAGAGTTTGTTTACGTTGCAAATGACGGCGTTTCGGGGATTATTTTTTATGATTTTATATATTGCAAATTCAGTAAGAAATTTTTTTTCTACCGACCATTAAACGCCGACAAGCCAAATTTGTCTCTTTATTGGTATTTGTTGCTTTAGCTGTTTCCTTTACCGCGCCAAAATATCATCTTTCGAAACTGTCGCGAAACGAAACGCCATTTTGAATCCGGTCCCAAAATAATGAATATCCAAGGATATTCCGAGTTACGGGAGCCAATCAGAACGCGCGAAAATCGCTATTCACTGATTTGGTAAATACTAAATATATATATATATATTTTCTATTAATTTATAACTTGTGTGCTTTATATTGATATTAAAGGCTGGTCTCGACTGTTTTTCTCTGTAAATAAACTGTCTGTATGAGGCAGACATCCTTCTAAGGTGGAGAGCAGATAGTACCTTTTTTTTGCAATCTTCTTGCTGGATACTAGAAAATACCCTAAAGGTAATAGATTATGGGCTAAATGTCATTTTAAACCAAGCTGCCTACAAACCCGGGGTTGTCAAAGCAACAACGTCATTCAACCAAATCTTGTACAATCTGAAATTATTTCAATAGTTGGGCTGTACAGTTGAAACTCGTTTTTCAGACACCTGCTTAATACGCACACCTCGATATGTATATTATGAACAATTTCCCTTGTCCCTGGGGAAAGAAAGTCCTTATATTTTCTGTTTATTCAACCCACTCAATTCCCCACTCCAGAAAAAAAACTAAAAGGGAAATAGGTACAAGCTTTTGGTACAACGATTTCTCGGATCGTTTGGGTGGGCAAGCGTTACTTATGATTGGTGGATGACAGCCTCGTACCCAGGCCAGTTTGTGCTGTCAGAGTTCCTCAACAAATTTTCCCGCCAAGCTTGACAGGTGACGTCACATCCAAAATCACTGAGGATGAGTGGGAACGAGGCTGGGTGGATGATATTCAAGGCAGCCATTAACCAACTCATGCCCACCCAAACAATCCCAGAACTCGTTGCGCCAAAAGCTTATACCCAATCTCCCTATAGTTCCTGGAGTGGGGAATGCGGGCACCCCAGTGAAAAGGACACTTTCTATGACCCCCTCGGTGTCCCTTTTAACACTTTAAGCCCCAGTATACACATACAAATTCTCCAAACTGATCTCTATATATTTCCTTAAAGAATGAGTTGAGAGAATTTGATAAAAGATCAATGCATTTTCTGTTGGGTGACCATTTTATTAATTCTCATAACCTAATCTCTTGACGATGTATGGATATCATTAAGAGATAATTGATGTTGGTCGATAATGGGACTTGAAGGGTTAACAGGGTTTGACTGTGTAACAAATTATTACGCTGTCATTCTAAAGCTCCATGCAAATGGACGCAACATTGTTGGCCAACAACTCCCCACCCTGTTGCAAGTTGTTGGATGTTGTTGCGCAAAGTTTGAAACCGGTCAAAATTTTCAGCCAACAACTCCCAACATTTATTTTGTTCTGTGATCACCGAAGCGTAGCGCAACAATGTTGGATCCGTTTGCACAGCTCTCCCAACATTGTTGGAGCCACGCATGCTCATTAAGCACAGATTACAAAGTCTTATGGGTTGTATTCTTCCCACGATGCACTGCAGGTCCTAAACTGATACAGTCCTTTAGAATTCAACTCCACACAAATTTGCCAACATTTGACGAATTAAATGAGATGGAATAAATGCGACAAAGTTTGAGGCAGCGCGAATTCACTTTTTAAGTGACGTTTCATAGCTGTCGCCGTCGTTCTTACTTAAGCTCTCCAATAACAGTCCGACCATGGGATTTTTTTGCATTTTGGTTTTTGCCCCCATTCGATCATCCGTCACTTGAAATCCATTTTACACGCCCTGGGCAAAAACATAAGGGAAGCAAAATGATCATAATCAGTGGCGGATAATACTACTGTAAAGACTCGCAGATAAGCCGCACCTTTTTTCCAAAAATTTGCGATCAAAATCGTAGGTGCGGCTTATCTGCGGGACCATTTGGGAAAGGTGCTGTTAATTTCCGTGAATGGACACTTTTATGGCATAATACTGGAATAAATGCTACATTACAACAACAAGAGAGTATTGGTCATTGCTTTTGCGAGTTTGGTGGCTCCTAAAAGAGCCGTTGGTGATGAGTATAAGCTTATTTCAAGCTTACATTTCGTTAAACCTTCTTGTTTAACAGGTCTTTTAAACGGTTTATGGTCGCTTTTCTCGAACAGGAGAACCTTACACAGCATGGAATTTCCATTCCCCCACAAAGTTGTTTACAGTGTCGACGACGGCCTGTTACTTCAAGGGTAATTGATCCTCCACGAGCGAGAAAATACCACGCTATTCTCGAGAACAGCAAGTGGTAACGTTGCGAGTATGCGCGAGAGCCGCTGGACGGAAGTTTGTCGTGGTATTGGATCGCAGCGAATGCAGCAAAGAAAAATGGCGCCTGTTATGAAAATTACCATCGTCTTGGTCATCTGTTCTATCTTTGTGGAGTGCAGATAAGACAAAGTCTTCTGTGTAATTTGCGAGATTGGTCTCAAGGCTAATACGTCGCAGATCATTCACAATTTTGCGCGGTTTGTGGTCCGTGAGTGATTATTGTTTCGTGTTTTGGCTTGCGCGGACACGTCAAGCTTCGATGGGGTTCTGTGTAACAGCTGCAAAACTCCTCTATTAAAACAATGCATAACTGGGAAAAAATCTCTTCATGTAAGTTGTGACCGAGTATAAAACGTACGACGTTTAAGATTTGAATAAAACAGTGTGAAAAAAAAATTCTAAATGCTAGTTTGTTTATATAGTCATAATTGCAGTTCTTGCGACAATCTCCTTGCAATAATACGATTTCACGTCAGTTATGGTTCAGGAACGCCCTGTTGCTCAGAGATGTGCAACCCTAGTGCAGTTATTCTGCCAGTGATTACTTTTCAGAGATACCCCATCCTAACCACCGGTGTCCAGACCAGGTGCAGTGCCCTTAATTCTGTGACTGATAAAATTTCAAGATATCCCACCCAGGGCTATAAAATTGTGTTTCCATTTTTGACTAGATGATATAAAACTAAAGACCCAAACTTTGACACCTAAACTTATTCAGGGGTGTAAGCAGATTTTGTAATATGGAGGCTCTTGACTCCAAGATGCCCCTTACACTTCTAAAATAAAGAATTAGATGAGCCAAAACAGGAGTGTGGTACAGGATGTTTCATATTACAGATGTGTTTTATTGAGGAAACCCTAACCATGAAAAATCCTTCCCTTTACTCCCCACACTTCTACATACTAGAAAATTGCAAATATGCACACAACAGTGAAAATACTTAAAATAGTAAAGATCACAGTCATACCTAAAACTGCATTTTCTCTCTGAGATATTGAAGTGAATTTTCTGCTTCTGGTAATTCCATGCTTGCACTCATTTTTGCTTTCATAAATTTTGTTGTTGGTATTTTCTACCACACATGTGTTAATTATTTAATAAATTACTAACAAGGCTTAGCTCCCTTGACTTGCCCATATATCTATTTGGGGCCAAGTTCTTATGATTTGAAGACTAAAAAATTGAAAATGAGCTCTAACTTTTCCTTTTCATTCAATTTCAACGTGAGGAGAACTTAAATTTATGGTAGCTTCAAGTGAGCCAGTGTGTGACTCAATGAAATTAAAGCTTGTCTGAGTCTTCTAGGGTACCAAGGCTATTTGATGCAGTTCAGGATGGAGTGGCAGACCCTTCACATTCTGCAGACAGCATAGGGTTAAATAAAAAACAGATAGTCGCCATTTTGTACCAGCTCTGCTATGGCTTGAGTGAAAAGTGCAACTGGTTTGAATGTGACAATGCAGTCGTCCTCAAGCACTATCACCTGAATCAACAAGGTTTAGTGCTGAGCATCTCATAGGGAGCTCCTGCAATAGGCAAAAGGCAAATGAAATTTTTCATAACTTATCATCTTGCAAAACCAGGAGCATCAATGAGCTTGTTTAGGGGCAATTTTATCTAAATTGCAACTTGTGCAGCCTATGATAGATATACACTACTACTGTGTATACACAGCCAAACTGACACTGGCAAGCCAAGTGCTCCTAAATTCATGTGCACAACTAAACACTAAATATATGAGACCCAGAGTATCAAAAGAATTATTTCTATTGGAGAGTGAGCAGTTACCCCTATGGCATTTTGTTGTTGCCAACAACTAGCGAACCCCTTTAGATTTTCAGGATTTCTATAGTGTTATGGATACAAATTTATATTCAAGAAGGAAAGACCTCTTTTGGATAGAAAAGGAATAATAACATTTATGATTTTTGTAAGCATACAAATACAATGTATGTGATGAAGCTAATTCTTATGTGGATGCCAATGCAAGGAATCAAATTCAGGGATTTTATGTTTTCTGCACTTCAAACAGGAATGGCAGTCCAGCAAGTGCAAAGCTGAACAACGGCAAGAATTGTTTTGCGCTTAAACTTTTACTAGTGTCAAAGTGGGGGTAATATCGTAATGGTCATGTGAAAATGCACTACCAGTAAATCACAATTATCATATTTTATAGTAGGGCAGGGAAAAGAATGCACATATTTGTATTTTCATATTTATATTGATTTCAGTTATGTTTCAAGACATTATGTAAACATTTTAAGCATTAAAATTCTTTTTGGCGTCAATTTTGTATGACGGTATACACAAATCATCATAGAATAATTATCAGAATAAAATCATCTTCCAAATAGTGAGGGTTCTTGACAATGAATCTGAGAGCTTACAATGCATAATTATTAAAACGCAAATTCATCAGAGTTCCCCCTCTTGGATGCAAAATCAAACATTCAAGAATGCAAGAGTGTTCCGAAACAATGCTTTTACAAAAAGGTTTTGTTGGGATACACTTTTACATGTTCACGAAAAATCTGAAAACAAAGTTGAAAAGGACAAGAAAAATTTGTCTATCTTTGACGAAGTTTTAGCAAATAATATTTCACAATCCACCGCCTCGATCTCTTAATCTCTGAGAATAAGTAACCGCCATAGAGCACCAATGTAAACCAGAAAAACAAATTTTCGAAAATGGAAGGAAACATCCGAACTACGGCCTTACTTGTAAGAGTAGGAAATTTGCTTGTTGATTTCATGCCGCTAAATAGTATCAAAATACTCAAACTTCCCCCCTTTGAATTAACCATTAAAAGTGAAAATACGGAGTGACCGAAAGAGAAGTTTTACCTGTTTAGTCGCTTGTGTGGGATATATCACTGGATCTCGCTGTACAGACAGGGTCAAATACTACAGAAATACGGGGTCACATAAATTACGTTGAATTCAGGCTCCTATAATTTTAACACATAACACGCGATGATGCTGCTCCACGTTTCACAAAGTAAATCGAAGGGTATATCTTACCTAAATGCTACGCAGCTCTGCACATCATGGACGATAACCCAGAAATCCGTAACCGCTTGAATGTCAACAAATCAACATATCACAACAAACGACCTAGTGAACGCTTTATCTGCTTCATCAGAGGAGCCAAATGGATGAAAATTAACCGGCTAAATGGTCATTCTCTCATACATGACACCTCAACATGGCTTAACCAAAGTATCCATTCTATAAGACATGTCTGCTGTTGATTGGGTATGCGAAAAAATCTCCCTTGAAAGTGCTTCAGAACAGCTTTCGCCCATTACGATTTCCCGTCAACAAGTTCTTCCCAGCAAGCCTGACGCATGCGCAAACGTTACCACTTGCTGTTATTCTCGAGTATTCGAGAATAGCGTGGTCCAGTCTTCCATCGTCCGATATTATGCCTGGTTACACAGCTTCGCACAGTGCATGCAAGAAAACAACAAATTTACGCGCAAAATTCTATGGAAAAAACTGCCTTGAATGGAGAAATACCTGTGAACAAATACCAGAATAATATCAATCATATGTCCTAATTGGTGGACATTATGTTTATTCTACTAAAGAGCTAAAATTACGGGTAAGACTTTAAAGTAATTTTCGATCAATTGTTGGCGAGTTTGCCTTGGATGAAGACAGAACACTTCATAGTCTCGACTTTGGATTTCTTTCGTGTTTTTTTCATGAAAAACTTTTTCCAAAATTTGAGTTGCTAAACTCGGGGTGCGGCTTATCTGCGAGTCTTTACGGTAATTAAAATTACATTGGTGACTGTTGATTGCGAACTAGGAACTAAAAAATTAGGCATATTAAAACTGCCTATGTCACTTTTGAATTTTCAGCGGTATGTCACAAAAATTTTGATTGCAACATCTCCCAAAAATTAAAAAGATTTGTATGAGAATAACAACACTTGCCACCCAGTCACAGTTGAGTGGTTCCCCATACAAACCCTTGTCAACTTCATTCCTAGGGTTCTCTCCGTCTTTATGGGGAGCGGTTGCATGAGGGACAGGGACATTACATCGGTTTAATCACTATGTTTGCTGTATGTACTGTAGTGAAGTTAAAGAATTCGTGACACTTGTACAATGAATCGTGACTTGTTAATCTTAAGTGAACAATAGATCAATTACTAGCTTGATAGGAACCGGAAATATGATCCATGCCTATCGTGTAGGCAAGCGTGCAAAAATGTGCACCGTGTAAAGTGGATAGCTAGAAGTGTTTTCCGATCGCAATAGCGTAAAAGCTACACCTTTTAAACTGGTAGGATTTTGTGTAGGATGGAATGATTATTCAAACCTAGCTAGCCACTCTGGATTTACATAAGTAATGTAGGAGTAATAGTGCTTTAGGCTTTCAATCGAATTAGGGTGTTTACTAGAAATTAAGGAAACCATACGCATTCCCTACCATATTTTCCCACGTATGATTTAGCTACCAATATGTATAAAGTACCTTGATTTAGCAATAAACAATGAATGTGAATGTGATCAGGACTTGAGTGTGTACAAGTCTCTTAGAGTACTGATAGCCCGAAACCGGCCAGGTCTAGAGATACTCAAGCAGTCGACACTTATCTGTTGGCCACGAAATCAACTCCCGTTTACAACAGTACCACCCAACTCAGATTATACCAGAAACTATAAATATTAAAACATGCAATTGGAGCGACACACAAACGGTAACATTAGGTGGAAATATATTTTCTTCCAACAACTAGATGTGTCCTACTCTGGACCTCTTCTCAGAAGACAACGCCTGTTGTTCAAATCTTGTAGCAAGCAGTAAATCTTTGCATTTTAAGTGGTCGCTCCTAGGAGGTTTGAATGTATTACAAACTACATACCAGTTTATATAACAATAAGGTATGCCAATGTCCACTGTAACTATTCAACATAAAAATTAAGTTATAATACATAGTCAAATGATACATTAATAATTACACACAAAGAGGTATAGAAATTAAAAGCAGAAAATAAATCTAGACAGCTCTAAACAACTTGAAAAAGCAAAATTTCCTGAAATGGCAGCCATCAGCATACACCAGAGGAATTTATAATAATGAAGTATTTTCAAGCAACTGTATGAAAAAAGGGTGCAGAATGTCATGAGATGAGCTTTGCTCTGCTTTGTCAATAAAATTTCCATCTAATGCATGCTAATGTATTTCTCCAGTGTTTTGGGTACCTCCCCCAAATAAGGAATTCCAAACTTTTTAACAGCTCTGGCACTGATACACTTTAACTCCAGTTTTCTTCTCTCTGCAGCTGAAAGAATCACGCGAGCTTCATCAGTTTTAGCCATGTCCATGGGTGTTTTACCATCACTGTTGATAAAATCATGATGTGCACCTCCATAAAACAAAGAATTCATAATTTCAAGTACCTGATGAATCAAGTCATCACCAGGTTCTAACCCAGCAACTCTATGAAGTGGGGTGTCTCCATCACAGTCAGTGATATTTACATTGAATCCTGCATTCAAAAGCAATTTCACTGTATCAGCACTTGGAAGAATACCAACAATGATTTCTTCAGTTGAATAAGTCCTAGCATGAAGCAGTGTGCCATTATCATTCGTACATCTAGGATTATGGCGCAAAAGTTTTCTCAGCAACACCAAGACATTCGAGTATGTTTCATCTTCTTCATCATCTTGGAGATTCGTGGTAATCATATGTATCACCACCTCCACAGAATCAAACAGTGACACTTCTTCATCCTCATACCTTATATGCCAGACAGACTGGTAGTTGTAGTCTCGCCAATTTTCACACAAAAAAACTGTTAGCTCTAGCAATTCTAGCAAAAGCTCTTTATCAGAATATTGTTCACATCCATACAATGCATATGTTAGATGCGATAAACATGACACTGCAGATTCAAAACATTCTTCAATGCACCCTTGAGCAATTCTTGTTGCATATCTGTACAGAGGTATACTTAGTCTAAAATGATCAGAGCTGTAAAAGTGTCCAGCAACACGCTCAATTGGTTTGAGTAGTTCTACATTGTTAGCTCCAATAATTCTTTCTCTAATAACAAGGCTTTCCATGATGATAGCATCCTCGTCACCTTCTATCTCAGCAAGCTCTTCAAGAGTTTGACACTCTCTTCTGTTCTGATAAGCTTCAGCAGGTTCCACTTGCTGTTTTAACAAAGGATGGGAATTGTCAGCATACCTTACTTCCATGCCAAGCCAGATGTAGTAGAATCCTTCCTCAACATTAGCAAAGGTATCACTCTTCAAACAAAGAGAGGCTCCTAGTAGTTCTAGAGCATCAGCTAGTAAAAGAGGTGTCAATCCATGACAGTTACACAAATGGGATGCTCCAGCTTTCAAAAGTGTATAACAAATTTCAGTTGTGTACTCGAGTGAATCATACAAGTTAAGTACAGCATAATGTAGAGCAGTATTACCAGCGACATCTTGAAGATCCACTTTTGCTCCATTCTCAATAAGCATGGCCACCTTTTTGACATCACTGTTCCTGCTAGCTAGCATCAGTGGGGTGCAATTATGATTGTCACGTATGTCAATATAAGCTTGATTTTGAATCAAACAATAACAAATGTCTGAGGAAGCAAAGTGCAAAGCTGATTGCCCATTTCTGTCTTGAAGGTTTACATCAGCCCTCTTGTTTAGTAGAAAATTAATGGTCTCCATGTCATGAGATTCACAGGCCATCATCAAAGGTATATCTTCAGAGGATGTATTTATAAAGAGATTAACATCAGCTCTGTTATGAACTAAACAACTTACGGCATCAAAGTTCTCAACAGCATGGTGTAGAGCTGTATTACCATCCACATCTTGAAGATCCACTTTTGCTCCATTCTCAATAAGCATGGCCACCTTTTTGAAATCACTGTTCCTGCTAGCTAGCATCAGTGGGGTGCAATTATGATTGTCACGTATGTTAACATCAGCTAGATTTTGAATCAACCAATAACAAATGTCTGAAGAAGCAAAGTACAAAGCTGACTGCCCATCTCTGTCTTGAAGGTTCACATCAGCCCCGTTGTTTAGTAGAAAATTTATGGTCTCCATGTCATGAGATTGACAGGCCATCATCAAAGGTGTTAGTTTAGAGGATGTAAAGAGATTAACATCAGCTCTGTTATGAACTAAACCACTTACGGCATCAAAATTCTTCCATTTAACAGCATGGTGTAGAGCTGTATAACCATCATGGTCTTGTAAATTTACATCAGCCCCTTTGTTTAGAAGAAAATTTATGGCATCCATATTATGTGATTGACAGGCCAACATCAAAGGTGTATCTTTAGAGGATGTAAAGATATTAACATCAGCTCCATTATGAACTAAACAACTTACGGCATCAAAGTTCTTCATTGCAACAGCATAGTGTAGAGCTGTATAACCTTGATGGCCTTGTAAATTTACATCTGCACCTTTGTTTAGTAGAAAATTTAAGGCATCCATGTTATGAGATTGACAGGCCAACATCAAAGGTGTACATTTAGAGGATGTAAAGAGATTAATATCAGCCCCGTTATGAACTAAACAACTTAAGGCATCAAAGTTCTTGCTTTCAACAGCATAGTGTAGAGCTGTATAACCTCGATCGTCTTGTAAATTTATATCCGCACCTTTGCCAATAAGAAAGGTAAATGCATCATTGTGTCCGTTTGTCAAGGCAACGATAAGCGGAGTATGTAAATAATCATCAAAAGGTAGTAACCTTTCAGTACGGCGTGAAAAAGATGAGAATGCATTAATGTTAGCTCCTTGTTCAAATAAATAACTTAAGATCTCAAGATTTCCGTTAGCGGCAGCCACAAACAAAGGTGGACCAGTGTAAGTACTAGTGGAAACAATGACAGGGACATGTAGAAAGGGCCATGTCCTTTTAGCACGTTTAATTACACAATATCCAAAGCTCTCTCCCTGCTCTTCAATGTCTGCTTTGTAATTCAGAAGTACTTTGACACAATCGAGATTTCCACATTGAACAGCAACTATTAACGGTGTGGTGTTACAAGGAATTCTAATAACGTTTTTCTCTTCTAAGGCCTTGTCAGTGTAGTCCTGGGCAGCTAAAACAGAAACTCTATCTGTACTATTCAAACTCTGAAGAATTTCATTTAGTAGCGCAGCATTTCCAGACATCACGGCTTTCAAGACCTCTGTACTGTTTTCCATGGTGGACGAAGGTAGTTAACAGAACGCGCATTCCACCTGATTCCACAGTCTGAGAATAAATTCTCTCCGGCTCTTCACCATAGCTAGCTCCCCGATATCGTTAGTATTTGTCTATCCAAAGCCTGCTATTCGGTCCATTTTTTAAAAGTTATTTGCTCTCTCATGGTTCTACAAAGCCTGCGTCAAAGACGAAACAAAACTCTGGTGTTCAATACGGAAGCAATCTTTATCTTTGAACACGGAAGAAAATTAGGTTATTCTTTCGGTCAGTATAAAATATGGACTGCGGACTGCGGACTACGGACTGCGGACTGGGTATAAAATATGGACTAGGTATAAAACGCGGACTGGAAAATATGGACTGGGTATAAAACACGGACTAGGTATAAAACGCGGACTGCAGACTGCGGACTGGGTGTAAAATAGAAATTCTTGGTGGAGGTTCCTTGTATCAAGGGCCTGACAAAACGCTATCTTCTTCACCCATTTTAGACATGGTCTCGGTCTCTAACAACTATGAAAGGGGTAAGGACTTGGGGGTACTCTCTTATATAAGCCATATACGTATTTGCCGCCCTAAAGGGTAGGCCGTATATGGGCCGTCTGAAAACGCTTTGCCTATTTTGATTTGGAATCGGGTATGGTTTTCGAGGAAACTACGGGAGCGTACATGTACGAATGTATTTATCGTTTTCAATTCTAGATGAATAAGAACGAAATAGAAATATGCGAATTTGAAATGCATTTTAAGGATTTTTTGTTTGCGCTCTAGAGAGAATGGTCTACTGTTGCGCTCTAATCTATAAATTTATAACGATGACATAATTTCTGCCTAATTAGGCCTAGCCTGTTCCAGGCTCCGAGTTAGTTGGGTCCGCTAAATTGAGAAAGTGCGAAAATACAACGAGAGTAAACTGGGTAGTCTCCTCTTTATTTGAGAGCCTGGAACAGGCTTAATTAGGCCAGGTCTGAAAATGGGTATGGATTTTAGAGATCAGGTCTGAAAACGGGTGTGGAAAATGACATTTTTTATTCTGAAACAGGGTAAGGATTTAGAGAACCAAGGGGCCTAACCCCACCAAAAAATTCCCAGCAGTAACCCCTTCCGGGGTTCAGGAGCAGGGTGTAAATCATGTCATCATAATCATCGCGTAGAATATAACTTTGGGTTGGATGATTCATTTCGGTTATTATTCACGTATAGTTGAGTAATCCCTACCGCCTAAATACTGCATTTTACCTCGCGGAATGCCCCTATATTGACCTTCTCGTCTGAGTTTTTCATTTCCTCATATTCCCAAGGATTTATTTGAAACGGAATAGAGGCATCTTTAGGAATTTTACTCTGACTCGGCTAACATCAATACTAGTCCTTTTATTCGGTGCTTCTCTGATTCGTTCAGAGTTTAATTTTAGTTGCCTTGAATAGCGGCATAACCTTCCTTGCCCGTGCAGTATGCTTTCCTTCTCCACATGAGGAGAATATAGACTGCGTGACCGGCTTACGGGATGTTTTTATGTGAGGCAAGGAGCTGGAACTACTGTTTTATGCAAATTCAATTTTTTAAGCAAGGACCAGCTTACAAAAAAGGAGGACCGGATCCTAATAAAGGATCTAATCAGCAATAAGTGAAAATATAAGACAAAAAAGCAAGGCTGATTTTACAGTCGGGAATATATTATCTTTTAACCAATATTTCGGAAGGCACGGCCTTCCTTCTTCAGGGTCTTGCATATACTGAGACGTTACAATTTGAAAATAAGAAATAGCGTGCAATATGATACTATGATAGCAAGTGAACTTTAAAAACAAAAACCGTTGAAGTGGTGATTGAAAGAAATTTGAAATAGAAAAATAGAAAAATAAATGATAACAAAGAGAAGAAATAAAGACGGTATTACATTTCATCTTTCTTATTAATACCTAACGGATCAAGAGTTTTACCTCTCTCGATGAGGTATGCCTCTCTAGCTTTTCGTACACTGTCTCTATTAGATTTGGTAAGCTCTAGTGGGATGAGTGTGATGTCGTTAGCAGAGTGCTCATTGGTAAGAAAGTGTTCTGAGACTGTAATGGGTTTAGAGATATTAGCGGTCTGCGGTGTTCGTGACACCTTTCACCTTTCGCGAGTTCGTGAGTGTTAAAAAACATAATTGGAAACCCTGTAAAACCAGTCATTTATTAGTGTCACCTCTTGCTGCTGCAGAACAACTGTAGAACAACCGCATCCACTGTGGTCATTTTCAAAGCGTACCCGGGATGGTAGACCAAACTCTGACACAGGCTCAAGGAAACATGCAAAAACGGTGCTTGCCTTGGTATTTTTTGAACATTTCAAATAGACTGGTATTCTATAGTTCTATAAACTGTTGCAAATGTTTGCAATTTCTCCTGTAACAAGACCGCGACGACAGGCTAAGGAGTCCACCATTTTGACACTGAGCCCCAGTTTTCCTCGGTTAAGTCACCAGAGAGTCGTTCCCAGACTGCTGAATATTTGAAGCACCATTTACAAAAACGAAGGCACCATAAACAAAATTGGAGGCACCATTTACAAAAACAGAGGCACCATTTATGAAAACGAAGGCACCATAAACAAAATTGGAGGCACCATTTACGAAAACAGAGGCACCATTTATGAAAACGAAGGCACCATAAACAAAATTGGAGGCACCATTTACGAAAGTAACGATAGCTGAATTTTGGCGGTAATGGCACCCCATACATTGGAGCGTAGTGTGAATGTCTCGTTGGTGGAACAAATGCAGCGGAGTCTAAGAGCTAGACTGAAAGGAATAGCGCGTTTGATGTGTATGGGATGACATGACGAATGTAGTAAGTATTGGTGTTTGTCTGTAGGTTTGGTGTAAAGGTCAGTGACGATTTTGCCATTGCAAAGGGAGACGTTGACGTTGACGTTGACGTTGACGTCGACCCATATCGTGAATTGTTAAATGAAGGTGAATTCACTATTATCATGAATTTGATGATACTTGTGGTGAACTCCGCTGAGCGTGGTGATCAAAGTCTCGTATTCTTCATAGCTTCATAGCCATAGCAGGGCTGAAAAACGACTGCGCATGTGTGTTGATATGCGGCAAAGAACGCGGGCTCAAGCGCGCGCCCATTCAAAATGACTGCCGTTTTGCGGGAAATAAACAGGCGGCATTTAAATAAAAAAAATAAGGTCATGGTTGAAAAGATAAGCATTTCAACCAACATTTTGAAAAGAAAATACAATTCTCTACAAATCTGGAGGGTGTAGAAATTGTCAAAAATTTGTTGTCGCGCCGAAAACGGCCTTTCGCGTAAGTGGAGTTGCGAACCCGGTTAATTTAAACTTACATCGGCAATGTTTACAACCAGGGGGGGGGGGGGGGGGGGGAAGCTACTTCCCATACATTCTCTCAAATGAAATCCAAACGATGTTCTCACAACTTGCAAAGCGATCAGCAAGAGTCTTGCCAGCGGATTTTTATACTGATCATGCGCATTACGTCAAAATCCATAGATCAACGGTCTTGAGGGTAAACGCTTGTTTCCATATCTCAAACCGCCCTTGGAGAGATGAGCCTGGGAAAGAAATCCGATCACGCATATCGACAGTTTAAGCCGAACTGCCGAGTAACTGCCGATATATTAAATGTGACCGATAAAGGCTTACTGTAGTTTGCGAAACGAAATGGAACGAAACGAAATGGAAATCTGTAGTTTGCGAAATCTGTAGTTTGCGAAATGGAAATCTGTAGTTTGCGAAATGAAAATCTGTAGTTTGCGAAATGGAAATCTATAGTTTGCGAAATGGAAATCTGGTTTGCGAAATGAAAATCTGTAGTTTGCGAAATGAAAATCTGTAGTTTGCGAAATGGAAATTTGTAGTTTGCGAAATGGAAATTTACTTTCTCGCTGCTGCATCGTTGACTGACATGTGACATTTGATATGATTGCGAAACACCGCATGTTAACCTTTAAGAAATGACTCTGATGTTTACGAGTGTAATTTTGATCCAATGTGCCTTTTGATGTTCTGTATTTTGATGCCTAAAAGTTTACAAAGCTTGGACAGATGTGAGTGAACGTAAAACATTTTGATCGTATTTTGTTTTCATTTTGTCATTTGCTATTGATTTTCCTTTAAAAATTAGAAACATGATTGTAACTGTTTATGTCGTAATTTCACAGTTTCAGATTAAATATTTTCCAATCCTGAATCTACCGAGCTTTCAATGTTTCTGGTCCTTTATGGTTAATATTGGATTTCTCATCGGTCCATCTGCGTCTACTCGGATATTGTAAACAGAAAATTCCCCCCCAAAAAAGCCGTTTCGCCCAGAAAGTTCAGATTGCGCGGAATGCGTAACGTTTTCGTTGCCACGTATAAAGTTTAAATTAATTAAGCTCAGGCGGAAGCAAGACCTCTTCCCTTTTTATATACCTTGACGCCACCACATTTGCATTGATAAGTGTCATTACTCTTATAGAGAGGATCTGCCTGAAACTGTGCCCAAGAACCACTGCCCAACGATGCAAGAAGTCCACTTCTGGTGGCCGTTGAAACGCCTTATCTTAACCAGAAACGTCACGCGATATTCAAACGAACCGATAAAATACATCATTGTGGCTTTTTTGTTTACTTTGGAATATGTTGTTTCTAACGTTTTGTATAGATAAACAAATGCCGGAAAAAAGGTATTTCCAGCAGAAGTTTTTGTTGTTTAAGTGTCATTTGACGGCAGGAATTCCCTTTGGAGGAAAGTCATCGAGTTTGCTGCATCGGTTCTTACAATGGCCTTCACTGGACGGAAAAACGGAAACTTTGCATCACCTCTTAAAAGAAATAAGTGATTCAATATTAGAGAAGGATAGGTAATTTAATTTCAACAAAAACGGTTCTAAAATCTAACAATAATCGATAATGAAAATACACTACCGCTACCAAATGATTCAAACAATTTCAAAAGTTACTCAGAACAACTTTTCTTAACTTAATCATTCGCAGAATGGAAGAAAAAGAAAACCTTTACCCCATCAATTAGCTAACGATGAGGGATAGTCCAGTTTGCTTTTTGAGAGGATCGAGTGGGGTTGCCAGGGGAGTAGCCAGATTTTCGAGTTTTTGTAGGCCTGGCTAATTTTCATTTCCACATATCCTGTAAATTGTACGCCTTGACCTCACCAACACTTTGAGCTCTTAAGCTTTTTATCTCGCCCCAACAACACATCAAATCAAAACTTTGTGGGCCCGGGCCTACAGTTATATGTGCTGGCTACGCCCCTGGTTGCAAAAAGAATTTCGGCTTAGTTTTCGTAAAAGAAAAATACTAATAACTGCCAGGAATATCGGAGTATGTACTTTCCACCGGAAGTGGACTTTTTGCATTCTTGGGCAAATTTTCAGGCAGATCGTCTCTATAAGAAACCGGTAAACATCCAGAGTAATCAGGGGCACCCAACGACAATTTTCGGAAAATATCTGTTCGGAAGACGATTTGAGATATTTTTAATGGATAAAAATATGCCTATATCTACCGTTTAAATACTAAAATACGTTTAACAATGCAATGTTTAAGTGGTTTTGAACTATATTCTCGTTGGATGCCCCTGAGTAATGACACTTATCAATGCAAATGTGGTGGCGTCAAGGCATATAAAAACATAGGCACGTTAAACGTGCATGAGCTATTTTGAATGCTTCAGTGTAACTTTAATGCTTCAGTGTAACCTTACCAAAAGTGATGGATCTACCTCTTTCATCCTAAATGTAGATTGGGTTTTTGTGCGAAATTGCGTATTGCGGTACATAAATGAAAACGCGAAACGCTCAGCTGAGTCGATCCTCAAGCTATATATTCACTTTCCTCTGTCTTTCCCTGTTACATCTGGTGCAAGTTAAACAAATCGTTAAAGTGAAAAAAATTTCTACTCACCAAACGTTGATTAGAAGGAAAACTCTATGGTTTCCTCGGAGTTTCTTAAGCCAAAATGTGACTCATCGAATACTGAATAGTTACGAAATACCAGGATTTTTATAATTGTGGTAGATGGTTGCATCATCATAATTCACGAGGTTTTCACGTGCGATTCTACTCAGTGAAAAAGTCTTTAACTCCGACAACTTATTTCTTCTTCTCAGAAGACAAGAGCCTTTTTTAAGGATTTGGTTTCAAAAGGAAACAGGTCTTCATACGTCCAAGTTACTATTTATCATTGTGAAAAGCCAATCTGCATGAGATGTACAGTCACACAGCTGGCACGTGAAAGTGTTGGACTTTGCCCCTTTTCGTCGTTCGTACGTCAGGGAATTCGAGTTATCACACAGTAAACTAGTAAACAGAATTCTAAAAATAACTCACACACACAATTTGCACGTGAAGATGTTGGTCTTTTGCCTTTTACAATTCGTACGTAAAAAAAAGGCAAATTGGTTACTACAAAATTTTCTCAAACGATTTTAAGAAATCACCTCGGCTTCATTATAACATCTGCAATTAAATTATGTTTCATGCAACGTCAAGGTTGATAACCTAACATTTATTAACATTTGTGAAACAGTCTTTAACTCCGACAACTTATTTCGTCATGTTTTGAAAGCTATTGCTTCTTAAAAGACAAGAGCCTTTTTAAAGGCATTGGTTACTAAACGAAACAGGTCTTCATACGTCCAAGTTACTATTAGCGGAGCTCCTCGCGCGCGCGAAGCGTGCGCGTGGGCGTAGCCCCATAGCTAACGTAATCTACCCATCCCAGAAAATTTGGTAATCACGTGACCGACCGAGCGAGCGAGCGAGCGACCGACCGTCCGTCCGCACCACAGGGAAACCAATGTTCAATCTCACATGCACACTTTCTAGCTAGTTTGGGAGCCCAGGGAGACTAGGAGAAAACTATCAATGTTGTGATTGACAGCTGTCAAGACAAGGTATCCGCTGACCAGCATCACCTGGCCGTATCGCGGGCTCAGGTGTCGACCCATCCAGGGCGAGTATTTTTTGAAGTTATCCGCTGACAAGTTACTAGTTTTCAGATGATCGCAGGCTCATTTTTTTAAATTCATATGAAATATCTTGTGTTTATGTCATAATGGCCCAGCACTATTATCATTTTGATTTCAAACTGACCTCGGACGCGAAAATTCAGCCAGTTATTTAAAAATGCAATAAGAGAAAACAGATGTTTTTCACTTTTCTCAGGACAGTCACGCTCCACGTCCAATTTTTATGCCCTGATTTGTCAAAATTTGACAGGTGAGTTCATGCGGAAAATTCATACAACATCTTGAAACTTGTTTGCTTCAACAGCCGACGGAAGCTGACAGAGTTTTGTGTCAACTTGTGATGTTTTGATAACTGTCTTTTTTCACTGGATGTACAAAATGAAATACAGCTGCTACCAAGAGTCTTTTGTTAACGTTATTCATGGCTGGTTTCTTTATTGAATTTTTGGTTGAGAAATGCGCTGCTTGGACAGGGCTTAAAAACGGCTGATTGGTCGAGACGTTGTGACGTAAAAAAGTGATCTCGCAGTTACTGCGCATGCGGAAAGTTAAGAATGAATGATCTTGTTGCAATCTCGACCCCAGTGCTTACGCTGCCTCCTCCGCGCGTAAGCTCTGGGAAACTCTGCGCGCGCGTAGCCAAAATCTGGCTAACTGGACCTCACAGCGCATGCTCTTTGATCCAACCCAAACTTTTTGCTTCTTTTATATCGGCTTCATCGCGAAGTGTTGTGTTGTTTCGGTATTAGAACGGAAGAAATTCAGTTAACGGCCGTGAAGAATTTTCAGGTATCCAAGGCTCTTGTGGTAGCTGCTGAGAAAATACCGTTAAACGTTCCCAATCACAGATTGAGACTTGAACTTTGCGTATGCTTGGCAGTTGATTAATATTTCTGTGGACTACTTCACGAGGCGGTAAGTGAAACCCGAATGGCTTGTTAAAATAAACGTATGGAAATTCCAATAAAACTCTCCAAAATATGAATTTAGCGTCCTTTTATTTATGTTTGTTCATGAACATTAACACTTCAGCCAAGCTGCTTTGAAATGTGATATCGTGGGAAAAGAAGAGAACTATAAATATCTAGTCGCATTGTACACGTATCACTTTTACTTTTTCTGTTTTTTTTTTTCTTGGAAGTCTGTTTTTGGGCAATTTACGACAAGAAGCTGAAGTTTTCATTCATACTCGGCTACTTCGTGTGAACAAGATAACGTGGAAGTCGAAGAAATCAGCAATGTGTCACGCTTCTTAACTTACAGCTGGCAAAGATGTCGGTGTATTTTTATTTTATTATTTTTTTTTGCATTCAAATCTTTTTCTGGTTCACGGTTCAATTTTCGATATGTAGCTAAGCATTTTTATTTGAAAATTGGAAAATCTAGTAATTCTGCCTAATTAGTCGTTCAAATGTTGTTTTGTAATCGCTGATATCAAGAATCGGCCGGCCGTGTTTACTTCAACATGTCTAGGGAAAAAAACCCGCTCACACGCCAGACACGCCGCACGTTCAACCGCTCTCGTGCAAACTTGAATAGACCAATCAGAAACACTTTTATTGTTTTTTGCTGAAACCAATCAGAGACAAATCTTGCTCCAGGGTTCCCCAGAGCTCTTGATCCCTCTCCTTTACATGCGCAGAAGAGCTCTGGGTCGAGATTGGATCTTGTTGTCAATATGGCGGACGATCGGTGGCCGATTCGGAGCTGTATTTCGGCGCATTTTTCAAAGTTCTTACTATATCAGGACGTGTTGTTAAATGATATTTTTCAGTTTGTAATTTTTGATACCCAAAACATAGTGCTTCGGCTACTTAATCAATAGATAAAAGAGAAACATGTTTTGATGCAAGCAGACGTCTTGAAGGGAATAAACTGTCAACAACTTAACGTTCAACACAAGTGGTCTGCGACTGTTGGTCATTGCCTTTTTTGAATTGAGTGGCTTCTAGAAGAGCCATTTTGTGTCGCAGAGGTCTTTTCCATGGATTGATGACGGCCCCTCAAGCTTGACATTTGATTTTCGTACTATACGGTTAAAGGTGCGCGAAGTGGGATATTAAACAGTCCTTGTCGAAGTCTTCTGTATCATCGTCTGCTTTCTGGTTGAACAAATCCCCTTCGTCATCATCTTCATCGCCATGATCGTCATTGTTATGCAAGGTATCTGGAAATAATTTTTTTGGTTAGGTTATGTTAAATGTTTGTGCCAATGATCACGCGCCGATTGAAGTTGTTCAAGTTATTGCTTTCTCTTTTACAAGTTAAAAAACTCAAAGTGTCCATGAATAGTAAGTTTATACAAAATTTATGTAACGATTTTTTTATTTTCATTGTTACAACAATCAGTCTCAAGATCAGATAGTTGGGAAACACTGTTCAATAACACATTTCTTCTTATTAATGACTGAGCCAGTTCTTTCATCCGTTTTACCAACAAAGGGTAACATGTGCGGCAGTTTACTTCCTCAATCCGGAAATAACTGTTGTCTGTGGATTGTTGGTTTGTGTTATGCACAATCGAATTATGTTTTCAAAGCTCCTGTTGTGCACACAGGTTGGCATGTCACATTTCAGGCAAAGATTAGGCTCATGGCCAGGAAAAGCATAGCCAAGGGAAGGCAATGTTGGTCTAAATTGGCATGAAAAACTTGAAAATGGTAGCCTAGGGCTGAAAAAGTAATGAAAATGAAAAAATTATCTGCAAGGCTTGGCCTGGTTATTTAGACAGAATCAATTTTGACTTAAGTTCTTTGTTTACTTGACAAGAAATTTCTTGAGGGACAGATACAGCGACTGTAGATTTTAAATAATACCAGCATAAATATTATAATCTATCTTTTCAATACCTGATACTTTTTTCTTACTTTGGGAATGTTTTATGTTTTCAATCTGCTTTGTCCATACGTCACTGAAGATGTTTGTAAAAAATTCTGCTGCCAAAAATACCAGTGCAGCCAAATTTTTCCTTCCTCTTGCACTTGTGTACAATTGTTCTACCACTGAGTGCATGGACTGTTGTTCTTATTTCAGTTGGGCAGTTCCTACACAGGAACATTCCTTACTTTTGTTGTAGTTCAATGAAGACAAGTAGTTCAGTAACAACATCACAAGTTCAGTCATACACAAGCTAATGACATTCCATTCTAGGTGAATGTGCATCTATAGTCTTGTATATGGTATTTATCTTGATAAGTCCTGAAAAAATAATAGTCCAATAACCACATACCAGTTCAATAATCACAGTAGTTCACAAACCATACAGCAGCCCAGTGCTACAGGTAATAATTCAAGGAATTTAAATCATCTATTTAATTCTTTTGGGAAGGATGTGGAGAGGGGATGGGGCATGGAGGCAGTGGTCTTTATGTGCATAGCTGTTTAAAAATTATTATGGCTGATTAACATTTATTATGCTTTGACAGAAAGTTATGAAGAAGATAGAAGAAAAGTCCAAGAGCACACGGCTTTGAAGAGCAGCATATATAGGGAATTTTTCTCTTGCATAGTTCAATAAAGACACAGTAGTGGAGAAGAGATGTCCCTTTGTGCATAATAAAGAGGAGCAGTTGATAACGAAAAGAGAGGCAAAACAGGAGAAGTAGAATGCAATGATCCAAAAGACCAAAGAAAAAAATTAATCTGTAATACACAATGTACCTTGTCTTGCAGTTTTCACCTAAATGTACACTACTAATGTCCTTTTCTGTCTTTTGGTAGATCATTAGTACTGCTCAATAAATTGAATTATTGTTATTTTCACATTAAAAAATTATTTTCTGGCTTGTCTTAAGAGTTGGTTGGCCAAGTGGTCTAGCTGCCCAGCCATTACTTGTAGTTGGCCAACCACTCTCTTGGCTTCAATGACTGCTTGTTTAATGTCTTGTTTAGTTTCAATGGTTACCACCAAGGCTCAAAATAGCCACCGGTAAATAAACAATCACTGGCCAAGATGACCATTTTATCTGGATTAACTTTTGGTTTGCCAGTCATTTTAACAGTACATTTACATTGTAAATGGATTTGAATGTATTTGCATTTGAATTTAGTTATATTTTTGCTTGTTTAGCTACTATGTTAAAATTATGCTCCTGGTTTAAGAAATTATTGTTTGTTTTTAATATTTTGGACATGACCTGTCAAACAATAGACTTAACTGAGCTGAAATTTCTTTGGCCAGTCAGCATGACCAACAACAGTCAAAAAATTATTTAGCCCTGACTACTCAGTAAAGACATAATTGCTGTAGTTTTGTACTTCATGTACAGTTTGCATTTTTTACATATAGCCCTATTTTAGAAAAACCTCTTGGCTCTATTGAAATATTTGGCCATTTCTTTTAGTAAACTACCTGGCTTTGGAAGAAACTCAAACTATTCAAGACTGCTGCAACCCTTGATTTTTGTGGCTTTCTTCTTTTCTCTGAAAGGGTGTGATTTTCATCAATGAATCTTGCATCAGAAATGACTTGTTAAGTTGCAGGTACATGGTTGTTACAAAAATGTTCCACCGTAAATGGGTCATGGAGTTTCTCCTCCATTGTTGTAGTGTCTGATCAGAGCCTTGTGGAATTGTAGAAACAGTGTGCTAAATAATGTGTCCTCTTGTGGAAGAGATTTTACAATAACTGTTGGCATTTTCATTTTACTTGTGACTATTCCCTATGTACTACAGAGATAAACTTACAGTCAATTGGTATATTTGCTCGGGACTGTTAAAAGGACTTTTAGAAGTGTTTACCTTTCAATTTTCTCTTTTAGAATATTATAATTTTGTCCAGAAGGTCCTCATTTTTCCTCTGGATTTGACCAATTTTGCTGAGAAATGCCTGTTGCATGTGAACTTATACATAACAGAGTCTCGATACAGTGATTGGATGCCTTTTTGTATACATCAGTAATGGTGTAAATTTTACATTTATTATTGATCATTCTTGGTACAAACTGCACATGCATGTGTTTTGTTTGCTATAGTGTACGAAAACTAAAGTGGCCACCTTTATTAAGTGTTATTTAAATCATTTTTCTTTCTCTTTCAAGGTCCCTTTCCTTCTCCAGGATTCCAATCCTTTCTCCGCCTCAGTTCTTCATACTTTGAGCTCTGCTCTGTGGACGTTCATGGGCAGCAGTTTCGTTTGTTTTCTTTAGTGACGTCTTTAGTTTTCTCCAAATGGTACTTTTGCAAACAGATAAATTTCCAAACAAAACCACAAAATCGTCCCTCTACACCCTTATATACAAACACGTCCCCAAAAGGCCGGAAGCTAGCCTTTTCTCATGAAAACAAAACAACACGAAAAAGAGTAAAAATAGGCCGATGACAGGCTGGTTATAAACACAAATAACGTCATAACTTTAACACTGGAGGAAGACGCACGCGGCCAGCCGCAGAGTGCAGCTCACGGTGACAGAAAATTAAAACAACAAGGTACACATTGAAGTCGCATGAAGTTTATTAATTTCAAGTTTTCCGAACGCCATCACTTACAAAACAAAATTATGCTTAACAGCCGTGTGTACAAGACTTTTTACGCCCACTTTAAATATACAGTAAAGATGAACTAATCTTTCAACTGTCGGCGGACTCCTATTTCCGTTTCGCTTACTATTCAGCCGTAAGAGGAGACGCTAAAGACATAAAAAACAGAAAAATACAATGTTCTCTACTCACGAGGTACGCCTTCTTTCCTTCCATATGCAATGTCAACGACGTCCACAAACAAGAAGCGATAAAAAATTTTCATCAGAACGAAAAAAAAGTCATATTTGATATTTTGTACAATAATAAATAAGCTACAAGAAAATGCACTTTAAAACCTTATACAAGCTGAGACCACCTTATATTACGGCAAAACTGTACCTTGACTGAATTCTGAAAAGGTGAAATATTGCTTTTGAGGACGTTGCGTTGATCGCTTCATTAAAATCACTACACCGTTCCGATGTCTGCCATCGTGGCTCAAATCCAAGCAACAGTCTTGCCTAGTCCCTGTACGGCGTTTTCCCAGTCCCTCTCGGTCAATTCATTTCGGTGACGTATCCGAGGCGAACGGTCGGGAAACGCCTAGACAAAAACAGAATGCGCATGCGTGCGTTGCTTTTTGAAATTCAAAGATGTACGTTAATGGACCACGTTAATGTTGTAAGCAACAGGAGATTTTGTTTTTTTTTAACAACCCTTGTGGATATTTGCGGGATCGAATTTTGCCGACCGGCTTTGAAAAGTCATCAGAATGATATTCATAGTCCTTTGAGGGTTGATACTGGATCATACTGCTCCTTGCCTTCACAGTCTCATCATTCCAACTGAGCTATTGGAGTTTGCCGCTCGCGAATTTTCAAAGTAAACAACATTCACCCTCTGTCTTCTATTAGACTTCAAATCTTGAATAATCAGAAAAACCGTACTTTCAAATAAAATACATAAGCTGCGTAGCAAAAAGTGCCCAGAGACTGAATCTAAAAGTAAAATCCTACAACTTAAAGAATTTGAAATTCGCCGAAATTCGCAGAAGTGATGCGTGTATTGATGTGAGAAGCATAAAATTCAACTTGCATGCGTTGTCTCAGGATCGTGTTTTGAGCTATGTTATCAATGAAAGAACACACAACCGTGACAGACACAGAAATTATTTCTCGAAAAATTTTTATTTAAAGCCCCATAAATTAATCCTTAAAAGCAATTCGCGTAACACAAATTTGGCTGGTGGAACCGTTCACGCAAGTGAAATCGGCTGAGCACATGGCAAAAAATGTACAACACAAATCTCAAATCAGGGCGCTCAAGCCGATCTGGAAATGTATAAAACGTCCAAGATAAAATACCGGTATTCCCAAATACGTCACTTTCTTGACTACAGAGAACACAATTTACCTGAAAATTCTTCAAAAACTTCGCTACTTGGTGTCGTTTCAAAACAGGCCAACCGCTCCGAACGGCCGTGATGAAAATTTCGGTAACCGGTCAAGTCGCCCGAAAGTCATCTCGCCCGAAGTCATGTCGCCCGAAACCAGAGTCATGTCGCCCGAAATATATAGTCATGTCGCCCGATATCTTGAGTCATGTCGCCCGGAATTTTATCGACTGCATAAACTTGAAGAAAAGCAACATCTTAAGTAAATCGCAAGGAATAAACTCGTAACTGGTAAGTTTGTGTCCGCTAACCTATGCAAATATGGAGTTAAACAAAGGCTCAAATATCGCTGTTAATTTCAGCGTTGTTCGTTGTTATGAACTAAACCGCTCATTCTACTGTACAGATTCTAGTAATTACAAGCGAAATACTTACAGTTATCAGAATTTTTCACACATATCCAAAAAATACATCAAGTTCACTATGTTTGATTTATCGTATAAAAAACAACTTGAAACTTTTACAGCGATTTGCTGTTGTTCATTGTTAACCACGCGAACAAAGCGTGTCAGCATCATTCCCCTTAGGATCAGACGCGGCATAAATTATCGCGACTTGTTCAGTTGTTACTTGTTTCCTCAGCCGGTCGCATGTAAATTTTGATCCGGTTAACCACATATAAAGAGGGTAAATTAATGATAGCCACCTCATTCCGAGATAATCAGCTAGCTGAAAGACGAGATCGTTACGCGTACGCAAAAGAATCTACAATGAGCCTTTATCCCTGTATCGAGTGCGGAAATGAAGTTCGACCACGCCAGCAAGCCCTTCAGTGCGATGAATGCGGCTTTTGGCAGCATCGTATTTGCGGGACTGGTGTCGACCAAGCCACCTACCGTTTGGCAGTAATCAGAGGAAGAATAGATTGGTTGTGCGTTGCATGTTCTCTAGCGGCATCGAACCCAAGTGACCAGGTCCCCGCTGCTGAGAGCACCAGAAACGACTTCGCTCAAGGTAAGGAAATTTTAAGTCCACTCTTTGTCCCTGAAATAATTTTATTCTGAAACGAGAACTCAACCTTTATTGGCCAAGTCTTATTTTTAACGTTTTTTCCTTAAAAGGGTTTACGATAAAAAATGCGGTTTTATTTTTTCTTTGCAGATCTTTCTCCGGAGTATCCTCCCCCTAGCAACATCAGCCAGTCAATGAATAATTTCTCTGGTGAGTAAAAATATTATTACCTTAAACTTTCCTCCTCCGTAATTCAGTAGTAAACTCAAGCAGTATAAGAAGCTAACTTTGAAACGGTTAACCCTTTAAAACTTACCTCCTCCACGGGTGTTTCCCCCATCAGTAGCAGAGTTGTAGAATCATCGACCTTAATTAATTAATTAACCTTAATTGATGTTAACTATGATGTGTACTTTTCTATTCTTGCTTTAGAATTCACACCAGATTATCTGCAGCCCGATGAACAAGAATCACTACAATTAACGATGAACGAGAGTTTCTCAGGTAAACCTTGACTACTTCTAATTAGCCGTTGTCTTCTATTTTTCATGACCTTGCGATCAATACTATTCCAAGCAGCCGTTCTTCGGCTAGTAACACAATTGTTTATCGGTGTTGTTTATCAAGAAATTTCTCTTTTTTGCTTCAGGTGACCCCGTGCCTCTACCAACTGTATTAGAGGAAGAATCATTAGCCGAGCCAACTATCCATTCTGTCGATCCGGTCCCAGAGCACTTGACTTACCAAATAATAGGTGATGGGACCATCCATCGAAAAAAGAAGCTGATTGACTCAACGGGCTTCACCTACAATGTTAAGGAGCGCGGGAAGGAGACCACCTATTGGCAATGTACAGTGCGCCCGAAAGGTAATTACTGCAGAGCTACTGTCAAAGAAAGGAATGGACAATTTGTGACGGGAAAACAGTCCCACAACCACCCCCCCGTTACCGGTGCCGTAACCGCCACCAAGATTGTCGCTGCTGTGAAGGAGCAGGCGTTGCAGGATGTTTTCAAGCCGGCTTCTGCAATCGTTGAAGAGGTGAGTATGCCAAACAAATAACCTATTCAAAATTCGGAAGGTGAAACTTACATTGTGTGTTCTTTCTCATTCCATTTACAGGTGCTCTTAGACGAACTCAACTCCGCCCCGTGTGATGCCCTTCCCAAACCCAGTTACATTGCCAGACAGGCAAACAGACTGCGACAACGTCACAGGCCTGAAGATCCAGACGACCTAGATTTCGCCCTGGATGATACTCACCTGCCAGACGACTTCCTACAAGCAGACGTCGAAGCAAGGAACCGGCGACATCTGGTATTTGCGGTTGCAGAGCAGCTCGAACTTCTCTCAAAAGCGAAGACATGGTACATCGACGGAACATTCAAACTCGTCCGCCAGCCATTTACTCAACTGTTGACAGTGAATGCGTTCGTGAGGTCCGGTGATGCTGCCAAACAAGTGCCCCTTGTCTATGTATTGATGTCGTCTCGCAGAAAGAAGGATTACAAGAAGGTGAGTTATTCAATATATACTTATATAGATCCCAAAAAACTACGAAAAAATTAATTTCACTTAATTTTACCCGATTACTACGGTATTAATTCTTGATGTAATAAAGGTAAACACTAAAACTACTTTAGAAGAATTTGTTTGGACTTTTTCTTTTATTTACTTTTGTTCTTTTTTTTATGTTATACAGGTGTTGAGGGCAGTTGTGTCAAAACTTCCACGAGAGCCATCAGTTCAAAAGATCGTCCTTGACTTCGAAGGAGCAATCTGGTCGGCGGTTAGAAAAGTTCTGTCTGGAGTACAAATTTCAGGATGTTCTTTTCACTGGAACCAAGCAATGTGGAGAAAGGTTAGTATAAAGAATCCTGGTAGTTAAGAGTTGTAAACTTACGGTGACTACCGTTAAGGTCTAAGGTCTCCAACTGGCCTACTAAATTCCTTTTTTTTATGTTTCTCAGGTTCAAGAGCTCGGGCTGGCTGTGGCCTACAGCAACGATAACGGTATCCACCGGTATGTTAAGATGCTAATGGCGCTACCCTATCTGCCCCACCAAGTTGCAAGCGACTACCCACGTGCTTCATGAGTTGGTAGACTATGTAGACAAGCAATGGATCAACACCAACACTTTTCCACCCAGTTCCTGGAGCGTCTACGGACAGCCTGTCCGTACTAATAATGATATAGAAGGATGGCACAACTCCCTCAACCGACGCGCTGGTGGTAGAGTTCATCTACCTTTCTACCTGCTGATTCAGCTTCTCCATCGAGAATCCTCTGCGTGCACCGTCCAAGTTCGACTCGTCAACGCCAGAAAACTTCAGAGGATCCAGCGTAAAAAATATCGCGCACTGCAAGCAAGAATCTTTGGCTATTGGGAGGACTACGCTGCAAGTAAAATTTCAAGTAGGCGGTTCCTTAAATCATGCTCTCACTTAGCACACGGACCAGTTCGTACAGATTAGTTTTCTTTAATTTTCGCTCGCGTTTAGAAAAGTAATGATATTATGATTATTATTCTAGTTTAAAAGGAATAGTTTATTTTATGTCAATATAAAAAAAATCGCTAGTTTAGAGCTCAGTTCGTACAGATTACTTTCCTTTACCTCATTTTTTATCACATTTCGCCCGCGTTTGGGAAACTTAATTCAAGGGGCGGGTGTCACTTGGACAACCCACACGTCCTCGCGTGTAATTAGGTTTATTTGCTAGCAATAAATATGTTAACTTTGTATTTTAAATGCGTGTCTGAATTTACTGCAACGTCGCAATCATGTGATGATTCTTGAGCACGTGCTGTAGTCAAGATGGCGGCGTTTTCCAAAGTTCCAATCGTAGTGATGTGGACCTTCTTTCAAAATAGACTGCTTCAACATATAAAACAACAACAGTAATGCACCTATCAATGTTAAGCCCCAGGGTGGGGGGGGGGGGGGGGGGGGGGGGGGCGGGCAGACCCAGGGGAATTTGACATTTTAATGGCAGCCAGAGTCAAATTCCCCACCCCCAGGCACCTACTAAATGTCAATTTCCCGCCTCTGGGGTAACTTTTTCTAAGAGAGTCAGGGCTTAATAATTGACAGGTTGGAAAGGATATGTCTTTTACAACCTCACATAGAAACAGAAACAGAAGGAACGAAGACTCTTCTATTTATAAACACTCGATCATACAATGAAAGAAGTGACGGTTCATATATACCGAAAAATAAAACAGATTTCCTCACCTTTCTTTTGCTCATTTTGTCTTGTTACTTTCAAGAAAAGCAGAGGTCATTTACCTCTGGTGACTTCTGGGTATTTCCAAGATCACTCATTTCCAGTTTCTGTCGGTCTTCCAAGATGGCGGCCATGTCAAATTCCCGACCCTGGGGCAACGCTTAAATGTCAAAATCCCTACCCAGGGGAAGGCATGCTCAGTCAATTTCCCGTGGGTAGCCCGCCCCCCCCCCCCCCCCCCACCCTGGGGCTTAACATTGATAGGTGCATAAGAACCATACTGTAACTGATATTAGGTTTTTTGGTTAATTTCGTTAAGTTTACTATCTCCGTGAAAACGACAGCGAAACGAACAACCTGAGTTTCACATTTCACTCTCGCATTTTTAGAATCTTTTTGAGCATTCTGAAATTCCGGGCGACATGACTCAAGATATCGGGCGACATGACTATATATTTCGGGCGACATGACTCTGGTTTCGGGCGACATGACTTCGGGCGAGATGACTTTCGGGCGACTTGACCGTAAAGCAAAATTTCGTGTATTTTGAATTCCACGAAGGATAAATTTATAAAGAACAGCCTCCCTTTGTCAACTTGAAGAAAACTAAGCATTCTTTTGAAGTTTCCTTTCCCATCTGTGTGTTTTAGCGGTGTATTTTTAACCTTGAAATGCGAAACTCTTGTCTTGTTTACCATCGCCATTGAGCTGTCTCACTTTTGTCTCACTTTCTAGGATTTTTGTCTAGGCCTCAGATTTTCGATCGGACCACGTGACCCAAAACGCTTTGGCCGCGCGGAATAATGAGGCCTAGGGACTAGGCAAGCAACAGTCCTCGTTGCGTTCAGTAACGCAGGATTTGAAGGCCCTGGGCGAGCAAGATGTCGCAAATAGCCGTCCCAATGACGTGTAGAATTTTCATTCGTCGTCCGCCATTTTGAAAATCGAATGGCGGGAAGAACGCCAGAATTTTAATGCGCATGTCCAGCGGTTTTTAAGCCCTGTCCGCTGCTTGTCAAAGTGGGAAATCCCATTTCGGATGGCATCGTTTTTGTTTTTCACCTTGCTGGATGCGTAAGCGATTCAGGCCTTACTTGATAGCTTTCAGGAGCTGCATCTCGAAATATGGTAAGCCTGAGTTATCATTGTATTTATATCTGTTTTCATGAAGTCGAGCGCAGTTTATGAGGCTAGTTTATGCACGTTTGTATTGATTTGAGACACTGATCTGACCTAGTATGAGGTTTCACATAAGCTTACAGAACTTTGAAAAGCCATTAGTCGATATTTCACCGCAAATAACAAGAAAAACCGTTCCGAAGAATATTTAGTTATTATTTTGGCTGTAGAAAGAAAACTTTGAGCGATTTACTTGTCGCGAGTTCATCGAGGAAAACAGCAAACACCGGAATTAAACTTAATTTTTAAGCTTAATTAAGACTGTAGGATTCTTATAGACACTTAAGTTAAATACTTGTTTTCGTGAATGAAACTTGTTGTCTCTGTAAATGTTCTACCGAATTGTATTTCTGATCTTTTATTTATTGATAGTTGTCTTTTGCAATTTTCATCGCTTTGCCGCCCTTTGCTACGGTGGCCCACAAGGGTCACTACACATTATCTCACAACATATTTCTAATTATTAAGAAAGCACTTCAAATTATGCACAACACATTCCAAATTCCTCGAAACACATTCCAAATTCTTCGAAACACATTTTAAATTCACTACAAATTCTGAAATCTTCACAACACATTTCGAAATCTTCACAACACATTTCGAAATCTTCGCAACACATTCGCCCCAGGACACCAAGTGTTGGCAGAGAAAAAGGAACGGCTGCGCAGCTCCTCCTTCTTGGTAAGTACTTCATGTCAAGCCATCATATAGTTGTCCATATATTTTGCCTACATTTGCTTACTTGCGGTGCTTTGCTTCCTTGAGATGCTTTGCCCACTTGAGGTGCTTTGCCTGCTTGAGGTGCTTTGCTTGCTTCAGGTGCTTTACCTGCTTGAGGTGCTTTGCTTGCTTGAGGTGCTTTGCTTGCTTGAGGTGCTTTGCTTACTTGAGGTGCTTTGCTTACTTGAGGTCCTTTGCCTGCTTGAGGTGCTTTGCCTGCTTGAGGTGCTGTGCTTAAGCCTGCTTAAGCACAGCACCTCAAGCAGGCAAAGCACCTCAAGCAGGCAAAGGACCTCAAGTAAGCAAAGCACCTCAAGTAAGCAAAGCACCTCAAGCAAGCAAAGCACCTCAAGCAAGCAAAGCACCTCAAGCAGGTAAAGCACCTGAAGCAAGCAAAGCACCTCAAGCAGGCAAAGCACCTCAAGTGGGCAAAGCATCTCAAGCAAGCAAAGCACCGCAAGTAAGCAAATGTAGGCAAAATATATGGACAACTATATGATGGCTTGACATGAAGTACTTACCAAGAAGGAGGAGCTGCGCAGCCGTTCCTTTTTCTCTGCCAACACTTGGTGTCCTGGGGCGAATGTGTTGCGAAGATTTCGAAATGTGTTGTGAAGATTTCGAAATGTGTTGCGAGGATTTCGAAATGTGTTGTGAAGATTTCAGAATTTGTAGTGAATTTAAAATGTGTTTCGAGGAATTTGGAATGTGTTGTGCATAATTTGAAGTGCTTTCTTAATAATTAGAAATATGTTGTGAGATAATGTGTAGTGACCCTTGTGGGCCACCGTACTTTTTAAAGGCATTGGTTACTAAACGAAACAGGTCTTCATACGTCCAAGTTACTATTATTATTGTGAAAGCCAATCTGCATGAGACATCAGTCACACAGCTGGCACGTGAAAGTGTTGGACTTTGCCCCCTTTCGTGGTTCGTACGTGAGGGAATTCGAGTTATCACACAGTAATCTAGTAAACAGAATTATAAAAATAACTCATGCACACAATTTGCATGTGAAGATGTTGGTCTTTGGCCCTTTCACAATTCGTACGTAAAAAGAGGCAAATTGTTTTACTACAAAATTTTCTCAAACGATTTTAAGAAATCACCTCGGCTTTATTACAACATCTGCAATTAAATTATGTTTCATGCAACGTCAAGGTTTATAGCCTATCATTTATTTACTTCCAAGAAAATTATCAAACTGCTGAAATATATTTCTACTTATATCATGTTACTCCACTGAATTTAACAGTATCTAATTATTGTGTCAACTAGCTTCTTCCAATTTTATTCCCTAACGCTACTATTTGTACATAAGTTACGGATCTTTACTAAATAGAACGAAAAAGGTCGGTTGAACTTTGTAAGCGAGAGAATAATATTTTTAAACCTTGTTTACGGGATTAACAATACTCGATACAGCTTTCAGAAAAAAAAACCCTGCCTTTTAAACTTCTAAAACCACATTTTATAGGGCGCATGCTTTCGAATTGAAGTCTATATCTAAATATCAATTATTGCTTTATTGGAAGAGATTTGAAAATATATGATCTTTTATACTCTACCCAGTTGTAGCAGGTGAAACAGAACTCATACTGACGTGCGTTGTACCGATAGCCGAATTAGGTAGAAATGATATGAACCCTTCAACAGCTGCATCACTGTTCATAGCGTTTGAATCATGAAGATATTTTATGTAATGCTTCCAAACACCTGTACCCGTAATAAAAGACGAAAAAATTGTGAAGGATCAAGATGGCGGTCTCAAAGTGCCCTTGTTCGACCTTTACCAATACCATGTTTAAATAGATGCCAAGATCTCATTGGTTCCTAAGCATCAACTCATAGTACCTTCAACCTTATTGGCTCTTGCAACAAACATCCCAACATACAAAGCCACAGAGCCACAAAGATACATACGCTTACACCACTGACATATGAGCTATTTTTTCAAAATAGCTCAAAAAGGGAAGAGGTCTTGCTTCCGGTTGCTGTCCGTCACTCAAAAACGCCTGAGCTTAATTAATTTAAACTTTATACGTGGCAACGAAAAACGTCACGCATTCCGCGCAATCTGAACTTTCTGGGCGAAACGGCTTTTTTGGGGGGGAATTTTCTGTTTATAATATCCGAGTAGACGCAGATGGACCGATGAGAAATCCAATATTAACCATAAAGGACCAGAAACATTGAAAGCTCGGTAGATTCAGGATTGGAAAATATTTAATCTGAAACTGTGAAATTACGACATAAACAGTTACAATCATGTTTCTAATTTTTAAAGGAAAATCAATAGCAAATGACAAAATGAAAACAAAATACGATCAAAATGTTTTACGTTCACTCACATCTGTCCAAGCTTTGTAAACTTTTAGGCATCAAAATACAGAACATCAAAAAGGCACATTGGATCAAAATTACACTCGTAAACATCAGAGTCATTTCTTAAAGGTTAACATGCGGTCTTTCGCAATCATATCAAATGTCACATGTCAGTCAACGATGCAGCAGCGAGAAAGTAAATTTCCATTTCGCAAACTACAGATTTTCATTTCGCAAACTACAGATTTTCATTTCGCAAACCAGATTTCCATTTCGCAAACTGCAGATTTCCATTTCGTAAACTACAGATTTTCATTTCGCAAACTACAGATTTCCATTTCGTTTCGTTCCATCTCGTTTCGCAAACTACAGTAAGCCACCGATAAAACCTTGTACGACAACTGCTTTGGTCTTACACAAAAGTTTGGAGAGTTGTCAGACTTGCTGAGGACGAGAGATATTTGTGACTTTTCACGTAGAAATAACTAGGAGTCGCCAACAGAGTGTTGAGCTATTCGGGCGCCTCCAGCTATAGAAACAAGTCGATGCTGACGTGACTTACTTCGTTTCCATAACTCTTGTCGCCCAATTGGGAGGAAGTGATTCCCGACAAAAAAGAAGTTTGCACATTCTTGTGCAGGTAAGGAATACGCTAGAGCAGGATTTAGATGGATATTTATTGCTGTAAACTGGAACTTATATAGGTTATAAAGTGCCCGGGTATTCTGCAATGTAGCTCATGTTTATCGTGGAAGTAGTGGTTATTAATATCTGTTAATATTTATTAAACCTTATTTTGGTTTAAATTTTTTCAGACCAGTATAGTTTTTACTTTTCGTTGTCTCAAATCAAAATAACCATGATCACAGACACTCGAAGACCAAAATTAAACTGGAATGAAAAAATTGAAACCACAACCCTCAGCTGCAGGGATCACCACAACATATCACCTAGTAAATATTATAGCCCACCCCCCCCCCCCACCCCTCCTCCCACCGCCATCTAAAACACTTGAGCAAGTTAAAAATATCTATTGGAAATAGAAAATACAAGCAAGTACATTGTAGGTTAGTGTACAGATTTCGGGACACTGTTGTCTCTTTTGTCAACTGTCCTTATGTAAACCTTTTTTCCTTTTTGAGGCTAATGATGTGATATTAGGTTTATTTACTTTAGGACCAAATATCATTTGGTATTAATGTGAGGTGGGCCCGATGATAGATCATGAGCCCCTAACTATTTCACACATCCATATAACACAACCATTGTCAAGTTTGCAACCCTCTCCAAATTGGTGTTTGGCATCTTGCCTCCTGCTTTACTAAATTTGAGTGGCTTTGCAATCTCTCGAACATTGCAGAACACTCTACTTCCTTGGCATATATCCTTTTAGTCATTTTGTTAGTGTACCAGAATTGCAGTTGCAGGTGAAAAAACTTTACAATGCATATTACACCTCTTACATGCTATTTACTTGTGCAGGGATTTTAACCTTTTTTTGGCATTTATAACACTCCCAGAATGAATCATTGACAAAAATATTGTCTGGGATGTGTTCACAGCAGTGATGGAACCATTCCAAGCAATTGTCACACTGAGCCATCTGCATAGCTGGATCAGAGTCATCAGCTTTCTGCCATGGCATCCTACATGAGCAGTAGAGAATAATTGCTACGTCCTTGGTCTTGCATCTGTCATGTTTAGTCGTGGTTAATGGAAATGGTGACATGTGGCCTTGGTGGAGACAGTGTAGCAGGGGATGATAATACTAATAATCACAATAAATGAATGAAAATAGATCTGTCTCAAAGAAATACAAAACCTAACCTTCTCCACCAACTCTTTCCTTTTTTGTTTCCAAGCTTCCTTTCTATCTTTTCCATTTCGACATTCAAAAATCTTTTGGCCAAGTACAAAATATGGCGTGCCATCAAATTGTATAGTTTGATCCTCCCACATAACTTTGTGTGAAGAAGCCAATGGGTCTGATTGAAAAACCTCTAGTAAGTACAATTTCACTCTTATATACCAAAACTATGTTGTATTTTCCTGATTACTTTTGAAAATCTCTTATTCAAAGACAATGGCGCCACTGATGAGGTATAACTGTGAGGTGAATTAAAGATTTCTATATTGATCTGTGAACCAGTTTTCGAAGGAAGCAGGGGGCTTCAGCTGTAAGCCCAAGGAGTACTCCCCGTGATGGCATATATGAGGATGTACCCAAAAGGGATACATACTCAGGCTTCAAATGAAAGGGTGACCAGGTTTTCACAAGCTGGAGTATATGAAGGGGTAACAAAATGTGTTGTATGATTTTGAATAAAAAGGATCAGGGTGAAGGATATTGAGATCTTCATGCCAAGGATAAGTTGAGTAGGTATGAGCAAGGGGTACATTTTTCATGTAGTAAAAGGTGTATAAGGGACTTTGTAGTAATTACCTGGAAGGGGGGATGGGACACTAGATGAGTGCAAACGGAAAAATCACAACCTTGCCCAGAGAGAAGTTGCCTGCACAACAGGTGTTACTGGGAGACTCAGGCGAGTTTTGAACGTTTTGAAAGGATTGTTGAACTTTTTTGCGGCAAATAGGTCTCCCCCACACCCCCTCCCACCAGTAGTTGAGAATGTAGAGACGACTGACTGTTTCTCAATCTGTAAAAGCCGGTCGCCGTTAGTGCGGGAAATACTGGTTTGCGAGCAGAGGCCGAGAGGTCGCAAGAGGGTACCCAAAAACAATCACAATTTTCAATATCCTTGGAATTTAGTTTTGCGGGAAATTGCGCCACGCAGTTTCATTTAAAAAAAATTCAGCCAGTTAAAAAGTGATATAAGGGCCTGTTAAAATAAGAAGTTTACTCTCAGACAAGTTTTAGGTCCCCCCCCCCCCCCCCCCCCGAGACCCTCCCGTGGCTCCGCAACTGGGATTTAACTGGGTTAATATCAAGTGAACGTAATGTTTTGTTTTGTTTTTTTTTTTCCCTGAACTGGCTGCATTTTTATCCTTCATCTCTTATGCAGTATGAAAGGAATGCCGATGTTTTAAGACAGGGCTACTTTGCTTTTGCCTGAGTAAGGCATCTAACACGGCAGGTCTAAAATACAGGTCACTTTTTACAGGTCAGAGTACAGATCACCACGATAAAGATAAATGAACAGCATTAAAACTGTCTCCTAGCCCTAATCTCTTAACAAAATGCTCTATTAGATCGAGGGGAATCTGTGTGGTTTGGTAATTTATCAATGGAGCAATGACCTGCACTCTTGACCTGTGGAATGTGACCTGTACTTTAGACCCGGCCCATCTAACATGTAAGGAAGAAGTGGAGGAGGATGTCGGTCTTAAAAGTTATCCCCTTACCCTGAGAAAAAGACCCAGTCTTTCCCTTCTTGTAGTCAAGCTGGCACTTGTCTACAAACATATACCTGCACCCCTACTTCACCTGTCCCTTTCACCCCCGCTTTCCCCTGAAACATTCATATACTTCCATATCCTCTGTAAAAACCTCAAACTCCTTTTGATTTTCACACAGAAATCAGCCTTACGTTGTAAAGTCGCATTTGGCAATTTTATCTGATGAGTGCCACTTTGGTTGAGTACTACGAAACTAAATAGTAATAAAATGCCCTAAAAATAAATATGTAGAGACACACCAATGTTCCCAAAGTTTTTTTCCGTCATCCAAGGGGTGAAAGATGATTTCGTCCTTAGCTCCCATTCTTTAACTATTTCATCAACTATGGCGTTGAAGCACATATACAAACGTGTTGGTTATCTGTTTGTCAAAGAGGGTGGAAAGATATTGTGATGCAGTTCCTGCGGGAACTGCATCACAAACCATTCCAGCAGGAAAAATGAATAAGCCTGTACCCGCCAAATTTATTGAAATTTGAATTCCGCGCCAAAATGATCGCGGAAAGGCGGCTTGAGTTATGGAAACGAAGTCACGCAGGGTACTATCGACTTGTTTCCATAGCTGAAAGCGCCCGAATAAGTCAGTATATAAAAAAGCGATTTACAGGCCGTACTTGAGGTGCTACTAACTTGGAATACTTCAATAGTTTTATATTTAACATTCCAAGAGAAAAATGAATCAATCGGAGGTATTAAACCATGGGTAGAACTGGCATGTAACGAAGATCAGCAGTTCGGCAGTTCGGGTTGAACTGTCGATATGCGTGATCGGAATTCATTCCCAGGCTCCTCTCTCTAAGGGCGGTTTGAGATATGGAAACAAGCGTTTACCTCGTGCGGACGACGAGCAGAATTTTCGAAAATGGCGGTGTTATTGTTTTTCATGTGAACACTTTGAGCTTATTTTTTTCCGTGAATGAAGCAGCGATGTGGTTTCTCTTTTGATCGAGGATAACATTACCTCATACTCCAACGGAAGAGGTAAGTGTATTTTGATAACAACATGAAAATTCTGCAAAAAAGGTTTCTGAAGCGTCTTGGTGAGTATCCAAGTTGGGAAAATTATGTGAGTGCGGTGCGGCATTTCGCTCGACAAAATCTGGTTTTTCTTTGGATAAAAAGCATGAGAAAACTTGTAGCTTCGCTCAAAAGTAGTTTATATCTCACAGAATCCATGTAGCATATCATAAATGTCAGGGAATGAACCACAAAAATGATCAGTGTATTTATGGTTGGTTACGAAAATTTGTTATAAATGAGCTGTTTTGTAGTTATTTCGGTTCTTCAGTAAGATGTATATAAGTATACTGAGAGTTGTTAAGCTTACTACGACCTCGTAAAAGACCGATCGTGGAGAAGTTCACTCTTTATGAGGCCACATTTAAATATTTGTTCAGTCCCTGTAAATTTTTTGTACACCTTCTGCAGCTGAAAGTTAAGTTATAAGTTAGGAAAGTCCTGGGGGTGGGAGTGGAGGCGGGTTTGGAGGGGGGGAAACACTCTTGAAACAAGACACCAACAGGATAATTTTAAATCGAACTATCAAGCCTGCATATGTACATGTATGTACACTGCATTTCACTTTCAATACCCTCTCAACATCTGGTCATATAATGCATCAGTGAATTGAAACCCCGGCCCCCTGATCCCTGGGACTTAGTGGGGAATTTAACATTAGCCTGGTGTTAAAACACCACTAATTTGTCCACTTCCTAGGCCAAGTAGTTTGTTAAAAGCATCTTATGGCGGGGAATTAGTGGTTGTAGTTCTAGGCTTGATTTAAACTGCTGTCTTCTGTGTGGTACTCTGTATTTATTTATTTTATTTTCAAACCAATGGACCTGTTAATAGAAACTCTCAACTTCATTTTATCAAATTCATGAGAAATGTCACCCCCTAGCTGAACTTTGTAATTGTTGACAGTGCTTCCATCTGTTCCAAGGTTTACCTTTGTTTTGCAGTGCATTTTAGGAGTGGGTACTTGGTTTCTTTGCTAATATTGTCTAGTCCTGGCCCCGGTTGTTCAAAGGTTGGATAGCGCTATCCACCGGATAAATCACTATCCAGTGGATAGAGTAATTGATTTCCGTAATACTTATCTGCTGGATCGTTTGAAAAACCGGGGCCTGACGATCAACTTCATTCTTGGTTATCTTTTGTTGAGTAACAGCAACTCCTTGCTTTTGATTTTAATTTTGAGTGACAATTCCCGGTTTGCCTAGTCTAGACTAAAATCTTCAACCAATTGATCAGTGTCCTGGAACTCAAACTCTCTTTATATCCTATCCCAGAGTAAACTGCTCGAAAATCATACCCTTCAGAGTGGAACATACCTATATGGCCCATATATGGCACAACCCCCCCCCCCCCCTTCCTGGGGGAAACAAGGGCTTCTCCTAAGTCACTCATGTTAAATCCCACTCTCTGTCCCTGCTTCCAAAAATGTATAAATTATTTGCTGTTAAATCCCTGTTCATGAGCTGGGTCAAGTAGGAATGTTGTTAATTCTACTGCACCCGGGGCCAGCACATTGTTTTAAAAATATGTGTATATCCTGGCATTGGCTGCATTAAATCCCCGCTATGCCTCAGAGGTTTGGGAGGGGGGGAAGGGTTTGAATTCACTGATGCATGTAAACACTGGTAGCGTCCTTTACTCGCTTAGTCACCAAGAGCAACTAATCAGTCTATCTAACTTTATAAAACTTGTCAGTATGCTCCTATTTCAATTAAGGTTGGTTCAGAGAAAACTGATGCATGATCCATGTTTCATAGCCTGCGGTGCATTATTGTAGCAAGTCTAGTAAATTATGTGCCCACAAAGAGCCTAGAAATGTAGAAAGCAAACACTGCTGGCACTTCTATGCTATGTCAGAAGTTACGTTAAGACAATGTAGTTCAAACACTGAATCCTACGCTTTTTATTAATTTAAGACAGTAATTTGAGGTTAGGTTTTTCTCTGTGGTAATATGCAAATGCTGCAAATTTTCAATGAGTGTACTTGGCTCGTGCACGTGGGAATTTTGGATGCAGTTAAAAAAAATCAAATTCAAGTCGTTTGTTGAGGAACAATACAATAAATAACTTTGAATAAAAAAAGGAATAGTGTTGATTTGCGTTATTGAAATAATCAACATTCTGGCCCATGCAAAAACGCAGCTTAATCAGACAGGCCTTTGTTAAAAAAGAAGAGGCTTCTAATTTTTTACCATGACATTTTAAAAATGAAATTTTTCAGCTTGCTCATGCTTAAGAATTTTAGCAGCCATTTGACTTGAAAGCTCCCTTGAATGCCTTTTCACAAATTGTCTCCATTATTTCAATGAACGTGAACAAGATTAAACTTCCCACTACAAAAGGGTTTACCATAGTGCACTCCTGGCTATGAAACATGGTTCATGGGAGCAGCCTTAATAAATTGAAATAGGTGCATAAATCTTAAACAGGTTTTCAGTAGTATCATAGTTACTACTAACTATAGTGTTATGGACTAGAAAGGTGTAATTTTAATGCTAATCATTTTCTGTTTTTTCTACAGGATTAACACTACGTAGATCAATGACATTTCCAGGGTTACATGTCTTACATGTAAACAGAATTGGAGAGTAGACTGGCAGGCCTCTCATTATTACTTATTCTCTTGGCCTCTGCATCATCATTCAATCAAAACATCTATGGTCACGCCAGAACATAACATTACTGATATCATCTACCTGTTCTTTTTTTTTTTGTTATTGACAATGTGATGAGGATTTATACCTAGAAATTATTTTCGTCAAACTTCTCACAGACAGGATTTTTGAAGGAAAATAATGAAAATGTGTTTTAACAGGCACAGCCTTCAAATCAATTCATCACTGGAAGCTTTAGCCTGAGAATGCAGACAGATTTTCAGTTGTATTTTTAGTGACGTGAAACTACAACCCAAAATGTTTTGTTTAGTAAGTTTTATTATTTTTCTCCTTGCCCAGTACTTCTTGTACTGTCTTCAGTAATATGACCTGTCTAGACATTTTCCTGACTTTTCCTTTCATTTAGTAAGAATATCTTGCATACCGGTAGTTCCATGGAAATTAAAAAAAAGTGTTAATAAAAGATTTACACTGTAACTATTTTGTTGCTGGGATACTTGTGGTATCAGCTCTAGAAGCATAATTTCAAGTGTGGTAGATATACTCCCACGTAACAGACTTGGGAAGTAGTTTCCTTATACTTACCTCTGAGGAGCAAACAGAGCAATTATTATTTACCAACAAAAAACTTACACCCGAATAGCTTCGGCAATTGAAGCATGTACGGTGAAATGTTTGAATTTGAACTGAAAGTTGGAATATGCGGACCCCCATGGAAACAGTTACTCCAAAATTTTGGAGCGTTTATTGACCTACTTAAAAGGCGTTCTTATGACCATTTTTTTTGGGGGGGGGGGGGGACGATTGAACGGTATAGCTGAACCTTGACAGAACATTTGTCTTCTCATTGAGAAGCGATTTGGTACCTTCAGGAACACTCTCTTCAAGTCGTAAGCCGTTAACAAATAAGCTTCGATGTCGCTGTCTAGGTTTGAAGTATAAATATGTTCAAATCACCGAGTCACTAGCCTTAACATTCCGTTCCCAGTTCTGAGATATTTTCCACCTATTTATAAAAGCCATTGTTTTGATTCTGATTTTTTCTTGAAGGTATTGTTTTCAGTGGAAGTTGCCTCAGCCCAAGTGGCGAGAAACGTACAATGGGTGTAACATATTTCTTACGCAATTTTGTAGACTTAATCTGTATTCAAGCACCTCTCAAGTCCAAACATTGACATAAAAAGATATCCTCGAATTAATCGTATTACTCGTTTCAATTCGAGAGCTTTATCGTTGGATTAACTGGTTTATTTCTCTTGCACTTCGCCGCTGACTCGCAAGGTACCTGTGGAAAGTAGTGTTTAAAGCCACTGATCATTTTTATGAAATTGTTATGAGATTTAATTTTTCAAAAATTAGAAAGAGTTTTGACCTCTGTAAGTTATGTTTTTGTCTCAAAGGGCAGTATGGTGGGGTTTCTGATTTACAGGCCATTAAAGATGATCTTGGTGATGATTTTTATCGATCGATAGAAGCGTTTGTCAACTCTTTTGAGTCTTGTCGCCAGTCTGCTTTTTGTTTTCAAGCTAAAATTACGTTATTGATACTTTATATAACATCTGCAGCTTCGCTTAAGTTGTTGAAATGATTTGCTTTACCGTTGCTGAGAAATTGGACTGTGAACTTTTCACGACTAGCATTTTGTTTACCTTCCTTCAAACCTTCTCGGGTCGGCTTGAACGTGACGTCACGATGGCCAGACACATCGAAATTTCATTCGCCAATATCTCCTCTAGCGCCCAGGCCTAAGTTTATGACTCCCTCCTAACAGAAACCGTCTGCATTTTAAGACCGGTGCCAGCCATCATCATGCACCAGAGGAATTTATAATAAAGTATTTTCAAGCAACTGTATTAGATTAGGGTGCAGAATGCCATGCGATGAACTTTGCTCTGCTTTGTCTATAAAATTTCCATTCAATGCATGCTTATGTATTTCTCCAGAATTTTGGGTACCACTCCCAAATAAGGAATTCCAAACTTTTTGACAGCTCTGGCACTGATGCACTTTAACTCCAGTTTTCTTTTCTGTGAAAGAATCATTCGAGCTTCATCAGTCCCAGCCATGTCCATAGGTGTTTTACCATCATTGTTGAGAAAATCATGATGTGCACCTCCATCAAACAAAGCCTTCATAATTTCAGGTACCTGATGAATCAAGTCATCGCCAGGTTCTAACCCAGCAGCTCTATGAAGCGGGGTGTCTCCATCACGGTCAATGGCATTTACATTGAATCCTGCATTCAAAAGCAATTTCACTGTATCAGCACTTGGAACAATATCAGTAATAATTTCTTCAGTTGAATAAGTACTAACATGAAGCAGTGTGCCATTATAATATTTTTTATTCCTAGATCGAGGATTGTGGCACAAAAGTTTTCGCAGCAAAACCAAGGCATTCGAGTATGTTTCATCTTCTTCACCATTTTGGAGATTCTTGGTAATCATATGTATCACCACCTCCACAGAATCAAACAGTGACACTTCTATATCATCATACTCTATATGCCAGACAGACTGGTAATATCCATGGTAGTCTGGCCAATTCTCACACAAAAAAACTGTTAGCTCAAGCAATTCTAGCAAAAGCTCTTTATCAGAATATTGTTTGCATTCATACAATACATCTGTTAAATGCCATAAACATGACACTGCAGATTTAAAACATACTTCAATACACCCTTGGGCGATTTTTGTTGCATATCTGTACAGAGGTATACTTAGTCTTTTGAAATGACCAGGGCCCTTACTGTAAAAGTGCTTAGCAACAAGCTCAATTGGTGCAAGGAGTTCTACATTGTTCGTTCCAAGGATTCTCTCTCTAATAACAAGGCTTTCCATGATGACAGAATCCTCGTCATCTTCTATCTCAGCAAGTTCTTCAAGAGTTTGACTCTCTTTTCTGTTCTGATAAGCTTCAGCAGGCTCCACTTGCTGTTTTAACAAAGGATGGGAATTGTCAGCATACCTTTCTTCCATGCCAAGCCAGATGTAGTAGAATCCTTCCTCAAAATTAGCAAAGGTATCACTCTTCAAACAAAGAGAGGCTCCTAGTAGTTCTAGAGCATTAGCTCTTTGCTCTTTTGCTACTTCTGGCAGCATTAATAATTTCTCTACCACTGATTTAATGCAGTTTTTACTGGCTAGAAGAAGAGGTGTCAATCCCTGACTGTTACGCAGATAGGATGCTTTATTAGCAGTCAAAAGTGTAAGACAAATGTGACGTGTGTACTCGACTGAATCATGTGGGTTATTCACAGCATGGTGTAGAGCAGTATTACCATCCACATCTTGAAGATCCACTTTTGCTCCATTCTCAATAAGCATGGCCACCTTTTTGTCATCACTGTTCCTGCTAGCTAGCATCAGTGGGGTGCAATTATGATTGTCACACATGTTAACATCAGCTAGATTTTGAATCAACCAATAACAAATGTCTGAAGAAGCAAAGTGCAAAGCTGACTGCCCATTTCTGTCTTGAAGGTTTACATCAGCCCCATTGTTTAGTAGAAAATTTATGGCATCCATGTTACGTGATTGACAGGCCAACATCAAAGGTGTATGTTTAGAGAATGTAAAGAGATTAACATCAGCCCTGTTATGAACTAAGTTCTTCCTTTCAACAGCATAGTGTAGAGCTGTATAACCTCGATGGTCTTGTAAATTTAAATCTGCACCTTTGTTTAGTAGAAAATTTAAGGCATCCATGTTATGAGATTGACAGGCCAACATCAAAGGTGTATGCTTAGAGGATGTAAAGAGATTAATATCAGCCCCGTTATGAACTAAACAACTTAAGGCATCAAAGTTCTTGCTTTCAACAGCATAGTGTAGAGCTGTATAACCTCGATCGTCTTGTAAATTTACATCTGCATCTTTGTCAATAAGAAAGGTAAATGCCTCTTTGTGTCCGTTTCTCAAGGCAACAATAAGCGGAGTATGCCAGAGTAAATAATCATCAAACTGAAAATGTAGTAACCTAGAGCGTGAAGATGAAGATGCATTAACGTTAGCTCCTTGTTCAAATAAATATCTTAAAATATCAAGATTTCCGTTAGCGGCAGCGAGAAACAAAGGTGGACCAGTGTAAGCGGAATCAAATTTAGGAACGAACAAGCTTTTTATATCATCAGGTTGAAATACATGAGATCTAAAGCTTTCTCCCTGCTCTTCAATGTCTGCTTTGTAATTCAGAAGTACTTTGACACAATCGAGATTTCCACATTGAACAGCAACTATTAACGGTGTGGTTTTACAAGGAATTCTAATAACTTTTTTTTCTTCTAAGGCCTCGTCAGTGTAGTCCTGGGCAGCTAAAACAGAAACTATTTCTGTACTATTCAAACTTTGAAGAATTTTATTTAGTAGCGCAGCATTTCCAGACATCACGGCTTTCAAGACCTCTGTACTGTTTTCCATGGTGGACGAAGGTACAGGTTGTAGTTACAGAACGCGCATTCCACAGAATAAATTCTCTCCGGATCTTCACCATAGCCAGCTCCCCGATATCGTTAGTATTTCTCTATCCAAAGCCTGCTATTCCGTCCATTTTTTAAAAGTTATTTGCTCTCTCATGGTTCTACAAAGCCTGCGTCAAAGACGAAACAAAACGCTAGTGTTCAATACGGAAGCAATCTTTACCTTTGAACACGGAAGAAAATTAGCTGAGGAAGCGATTTTGAAAAATAAAATGCTAGATCCCAGTCTCCATCCTTGTACAGGTTCACCATCCGTCCAAACATAGGACACCTAGCTTTGATCCTTGTCCCAATATAACTGATTTAAAATGTTGAAAAAACGTTTGAAGTTAATTAAATGGATTCTAGTTGTTCCCCACAAAAGAAAAGGTAGGTCCAAATACCGGACAATGATATTATGAACAGTTTCGCGTTTCAAAACATGTGCGATGCAAGAATTTTTCCGAAAACCGTGTCTTTAAACTAGTCAGGCCGTTTTTAGGTTACTGTCTGGTTTAAGGGGATAAGACTATCCAAAAAGCCGTTTGCAGGTCGTGCACTTTGCGTACTTCTGCTTTAGATGCAGAAGGTCAGCTAAAAACTGTCCGAAGTTCAGGCATGCACAGAACCAAAGTTTCGCGTTTTGGTTTGTTTCGTAATACTTGCTTGATATCCTCTTCTTCACTCTATACTGTACTGGACTTTTTTTTTGTGTGGGTAAAGCAGATTGTCCAATTAACCATCCCGATGTCGTCGGGATTCTCCCTATTTTGCTTGAAAATCCCGAATCCCGACCAATATCCGATCGGTATCGGAAAATCCCGATTTTGACACCTGTTCTGATATTTCACATGAATTATTATGATATACAAGAACAGAGTATACTTAACTGAAACTAAGAATATAGAAAAACGAAATACAACATAAGATCCAGCAATTGTATTCGAAGACACGCAAACATAAATAAGCATGAAAATAACAATTGATTTAGCGAACATTTTAGACAGAAATCAACCTCTCAGAACACTCGAAATGGCGTTTCAGAGTATCAAGATTTCTAAACTTTCTGGGGGACCATGCCTCTACACCGCCCCTAACGGCTCGCGCCTTCAGCGTTCGCGAGATTTCCCGATTTTATTTATTTAAAAGGTTGGACAGTCTGGTAAAGGTACTAGGTAATGACTTCAGCTCTGAATCGACCCAAAACCGCACAATTCTCATGACAAGTAGCCAGTATAGAAGTGACACATCGGTCTGGACTTTTCTCTTCCGCTTTTTGTTCTCCCTTTTTCTTTTCTCGTATTTTCTTTCGCTAGGCATCGCGGATTCGCGGTCATTGATAGGCTTCATTTCGGTGGGCGAGCTTTTGGGAGAGCATTTAGGATCATCCTAGGAGTAGATGAAAGGAAAGGTAGGTGAGTATAAGACCAGTGGCGGATCCAGACCTTCAGATAAGGGGGCCCCCCGGTCATCCAGACCCTGAGATAGGGGGGGAGGGCGGTCTCAAAAAAGAATTTTGTCCGCCCTTTTGCCCTCAGTTTGGTCTAAAAATAAGGGGGGGGGGGGCGGGCCCCCGGACCCCTCCCCTGGATCCGCCACTGAAGACAAAATATTCGTGGGAAAGTGATTTCAAGAGTTGTCTATTAGAAGACAAAGCTTTTTAAAGGTTTTTGAAAGAGATCTCCCCTTTATTACAATAAATTCTATTAAAATTACGTTGATGGCCATTGATGGTGGCTTTATTATATATATTTTTCACAGTATCGGGCACATTGGTATACCGTATAAATTATGAAATTCAAGCAGCCCTTTCCTTTCCATACATTTTTAAAATTGTTTTACAGGTCAGAACAGATCATCATCTTACTGGACCCGGGTTTCTTTTTCTTGTGTTCAAAAGAATTTTCTCGGATAATTTTCTCAGTTATTTTTAGAGCTTCCAATCATCAACTTGTAGACAAAAAGAATTAAAATGGAAATGCTTGAATTTAAATCTCGCACCAATCCTGGGTTATCTTAACCCAGCTTTGAACAACTCGGCCCCGATTAATAAACAAAACCAGAAGTGTCTCCTAGCTCTAATAACTAGTTTTGATTGAGGGGAAACTAGTTGGTGGAGTTACCTGTCAATAAAACAGTAACCTGTGTTAGGCCTTTTGCAATAAACTGTCAAATGATCAATTTTCCATAAACACAAAAACAAGTCATTTTGGAAAAATGATTTTATTACAAACTGAAAAGGCATAGTAAAACTACGTTACTTTTCAATTTTGAGCTGTATATCATAAAAGGGCTGTCGAGAATTAAAAGGATTTGTACAAGAATGACGACACTTGACACCCAGTCACAGTTGAGTGATTTCCCACACAAACCCTGGGCTCGATTTCTGCTGCTCTCTTCATGCTACACTGTATAAGATAAGGGTGCAGTATGCCATGTGATGAGTTTTGGCACACTTTTTCTATAAACATTCAATTTTAATGCATGCTAATGTGTTTCTCCAGAATTTTGGGTACCACCCCCAAATAAGCAATTCCGAACTTTTTGACAGCCCTGGCACTGATACACTTTAACTCCAGTTTACTTTTCTCTGAAAGAATCATGGGAGCTTCATCAGATCCAGCCATGTCCATGGGTGTTTTACCATTAGTGTTGACAAAATCATGATGAGCACCTCCATTAAGCAGAAGCTTCAAAATTTCAGTTATAAACTGGATATGTTCATCTTCCCAGGGTTTTAAAGTGACAGTTAAGTGAAGTGCAGTATCTCCATTGTTGTTGACAGCATTAACATTGAATCCTGCATTCAAAAGAAGTTTCACTGCACCAGCGTACAACTGTGAAGAACCACTTCGGCCATGATATCTGACGAACTCATGTAACAATGTATTCCTTTCATTATCTCCAGGGTTTAACTTACAAATAGTTTTTAATAAAACTTCTGCATTTGAAAATTTGTTGTTTTCACCAAATTCCTTTTAGCCATTCATCTGAAGAATTCTGAATAAAGAATGAAAAAGGGAGTCAACCTGTTCTTTTGTCACTTTTCTTTGCAACTCATAGTCATGATCAAGAACTGCTTGGTCTAGCAATTCAAAAATAGGCTCCTCTATGGGAATACCATTCTTCAACCTGCTTTCCAATACTTTGGTGATACCATCTAAATCATGTGTACCCTGCTGATTGCAGCACTGGACTATTTTCACGGCATGTCTGTACAACCCTACACATAGAGAAAACTGATGGCACCCGAAGTAATTGGCAGCACATCTAATTGACTTTAGTAGTTTTTCATTGTTCCTTCCAAGAATTCTTTCCTTAACAACAAGGCTTTCCATGATCATCGCTTTTTTATCACCTTCAACTAGAGCAAGCTCCTCAAAAGTTTGGCTCTCTTCTGGTAAGCTTCAATAGGTTCTGTTTGCTGCTTTAACAAAGGATTAAAAGGACCAGCAAACCTTTCTTTCATGCCAATCTTGATGTACCTAAATAATAATAATAATAATAATAATAATAATAATAATAATAATTTATGAACTTATTGTGCACAGCTTAACATGAGAATGATCAGCTGTGCATTACAACTACAATACATTAAAAGAAACAAATAAAAGAAATGCATTAAAAAATAAAAAGAATATATATGCATGCAAGTAAGAACTGAATATAAAATTGCTCACCAATATAAAGTTTTAAAAAGATAAGTCTTAATATGCGCCTCAAAACTGTTCACATTAGTAATCGCACAAAGTTCTTTTGGAAGAGAGTTCCAGAGCCTTGGCACTGCCGCCATAAAAGCTCTATCACCTAACGTCTTCGATCGAGCAGCTGGCATAGAAAGTAAAATACTATCTGAAGATCTAAGGTTATATAAGGACGATTTAAATGTTAGTAAATCGCGCAGATATTTAGGAGCAAGCTAGGAATTGCTTTGAACGTAATAAGCAGTATCTTAAATTCTAAATGCTCCCCAATCACAATGGTCAAGAGACAGAGAAGCTCCAAGTAGCTCTAAAGCATCAATTCTTTGCTCTTTGGTAAACTCAGGTCGGTTGATTAACAAAAGGACACCACTTCTATTGCTGTAATTACTAGCAGCAAGAAGAGGTGTTAATCCATGTCTGTTTTTACACAAATAGGATGCTCTGGCAGTTAACAGTTTCAAGATGGTTCCTCTATTGGAATCTTGTCCAGGGAGCCTTGTTCATATGCAGTATTTTAATAGTGAAAAGCTGTATCACCATCTTTATCTTGAAGATCCACATTAGTTCCACATTCAATAAGAAGGCTGACAACATCTGAGTTACCATTTTCAGCTGCTTTCATCAGAAGGGTGACTTTATTACCTGTACATGCATTGATATTGGCCCCATTTTTGATCAAACAATTCACAACCTTACACGAGTTATCAGACATACAAGCTGCAAAGTGGAGAGCTGTATAACCAGATTCCTGTTGCAAGTTTTTGGCTGTGCGAGAGCGTGTGGGGCGCCCCACACGCTCTCGTGCGCCCAAATGCCCCTTTCCCCTTCTAACACAGGCCATGCAGGCTAGAAGATAGTTTACTGCATCAATGTCACCAGGGACATAGTCTGTGGCTGCATTGATATCAGCTCCATTTTTCAAGCAAGCAACTCAAAATCTCAAGATTTCCATAAGCAGCAGCAACACACAGAGGTGTGCCACAATGACAGAAATAAGGATACGGAAAATTCCCTTGTCCTTCTGTGTCAGCTTTGTACTTCAAAGTACTTTCACATAATCAAGGTTTCCATTTTCAACTGCAATAATTAGCGGTGTTGTTTTAAGTTCACGCCTAAACGGATAATCACTAACGGTTAAAATTCTTTCCGACAGTGCAGAAATTCTTTCTCAAGAACTTCATTGAGTAACTCAGCATCTCCAGATTTTGCAGCTTCCACGACCTCTGTTTTTGGATCATTAGGATACTTTCTTGAGAACTTAGAGGAAGGATGAAGTTTGTAATGTGCCATGAAGTACGGGTTGAAGTGGCTTTAAAGATGCGTAGTTCTCGCCAGATTTTTACTTTCAATTCCTGATATCACGGGATAAAGATATATTGATCAATACTGAGAACCTCTGAGAACCCCTCTGAGAACCAGTTTGAAAAGTTTGTCAGCGGAAGGTACTTTCTGTCTTGAAAAGCATGCGTGTGTTTATTCATTCCCAGTTACCCTAACTGACGCACTCGTCACTTTTCGTTTTTTCTGGAAAATCTTTTGGAAATTCACAAAGAAATAGCAAATTGCAAAGGTTAGTACTTATGTGGTACTGTATTCTACTGTAGTTGATTTAAGGGTAAGATTTTCCCTCGATTTTAGAGTGGGGATTTTTATGGTTATGATACAATACTGTAATAATACCACAAGTGAGCGCACAGGAGCGTAATTTAGAGATTCCTGCTTTTATAAACTTAATATTTCGTTTAAATGATCAGCGTTATAAACTAAACTCTCGCTTTTTGTTTTTTTTTCCGCTTCTGATACTAAAACTTTGTGCTTTTGAATTCTAAGAATTGCTTTCTTGCGTTATCAGAAGAGCTCTTCAGACTGTGATCGCTTCGATCGCGTGCATTAATGCGTGACACTATGGTTGGGGGGGGGGGGTTGGGGGGGGTTGGGGGGGAGGGGGGAGGGGGGAGAGGGGGTAGTGGAAGTAACAAAAAAAATTATTCACCACAAGTAACAGACTTGCCAACGGCCAAAATGCAAAACATGTGAGATTCTGACCCCAGAGCTGAGAATAGTAGCGACAAGTGGCTAAAACGCACAAGAGGTGCCTTGTTTCCTAGCCGAAGGACTTCCGTGGGGATTATGGATATTGGAAGTCAAAAACTGCAAGCAGTAAACATCACGATTAATTTTACGGTTTAAGTTTTGTAATTTCTATGTTTTATTAGCGACCATCTTTAAGCAAGAGAAACAGTAAGTCTTCACATTGGTAAATACAAAATAAGATTGACCTATATCAATGCACTGGCTTAAAAAATTCTTACCAGGGAAATGTGTATTGCAGAAAAACAAAAATCAAAACTGAATGCAAGGCTGGCAATACGGTAAACGGCTGATTTATTGGACACCAATATTTCGGCTAACAAAATTCGCCTTCCTCAGAGAAATAAAAATACATTTTTAACAAATTTTACTCAGCCTTGGCCTTCCACACGCAACTGTCAGACTTCCACTTATTCAAGGCTCATTGATATCCCAGTTTCATATCGTCACTTCAAAATTAACCGTATCATAATACATTTTGTCGTCTTTATTTTAACTCGCTGGTGTTTTGCCCCATGTAGAGTAATTTAAGACAGTCTTGAATTCTGGATTCCACGTTGTGGATTACGGATTTCTTGTACTGGATTCTGGATTCCTTGGCAGTGGATTTTAGGAGTTCCAGATATTCCAATCGTTCGTGGCATTCCGGATTCCATGAGATGGTTTCCAAAGCCCCGGATTCCACAAGCAAAATATTCCAGGATTCCAGAATCCGAATTACCGTACATGCAGGGGCGAACTGACAGACTCTGTCGACTCTGTCGTGAGTTTTTACCTTGCACGACTTCGTATTTTAAAATGTTTTCCTTTTCACAAATCGTTCGACTTTTCTTTTTCAGTCGTGTATTTGAAAAACGGCCGTATCAGGGAACTAGAAAATTTATCATTAGAAAGCTGTGGAAACAAAAAGGCAAAACTGAAATTTCACGACGCTTAAACCATGGTTGAATTCTGCGTTCTGCTTATGTATCTGAGAAGAACTAAAATACTCGTCCAGATTTTCCTCGTTCCTTTAGGAAGTTTTAAAAACGGAATTTGCGTTCACCATATTGCCGCTAATAGACGTTTAGGTCCTGTTTAGAATTTAATAAGATTTCTGCTGTAATATTTTCGCGTGTGTCTTTCTTTTCCTAATTTTTCTTTTGTTTATTGCGGAAGTTGTTGCACTGATCTTAATCCCGCTCGGTTTTGAACAGGAAATCTTGCACTTTTCTTTATTTCGGAAAGACCGATTAAAACTCAGCGACTTCTACGAAAATACCCCTGCGAACTAGTCGGGCCAATTGGACTGTTTGCGAAAATAAAATGTACTGATTTGTTTAGACTGTTCACAGTCCCCTATTTTTTGTAAGTTCGTCAGGATGAAGCGTTTACTGGTACGGGCGGCCATCTTAAGGTGCGTTCCTTTGGGATGATCCGGATCATCGGACCTTGGTAGATCAAATGAACCGATGAATCCTGTTCAGAGTGGATTCATCGGTTTATTTAATCTACCATGATCTGAGTGATCTCGGATCACTGTTCCTGATGCGGATCATCCCAAACGAACACACCCTTAGTTTCATATGTACCGGGGGGGAGGGGAGTCGGGCCTGGGACTTTATAGCGGTGGGGTGAGGGAGGCGCTTCCTCCCAAACTGTCCCCCGCCCCCTAAGTAGATTTGACAGTTACCCAAGATGGCCGCCCGTAACGCAAAAACTTCGATCTCGTCGATCTTACGGAAAAATAGGGGACTTAAAATGTTTTACCCTCCTTTCGATCGTAATTCACAGAAGCTGTTGGAGTAATAAAATTAAATGATGTTAACTTGTCAGTAACTGTCTAATTACTTGTATTATATTTTGTTTGGGTTGGTTACTTTTGCGACTAAAATTTTCGAACTTGCGACTAAATTTTAGGAATTACTCGCAAATTGCGATGGAGAATTTTTTTTAATTTCGAGCCCTGGACTATCATTTCAATTTGTAGTTATCCTGCGAACCGCAGACGTATTTCCGGTCGTCATTCTCTCTCTCCGAAAAGTTTTTCTCGGCGGGTGAAACTAGAGCCAAAAAACCGGATGCTCTCACAGGCTAATTTGTAGTACGTTAAAACTTAACTAAATTACTTATCCGGCAAGTCAAAGCAGAGGCTGTTTGATTGACCAATAAGTCATCAACATTTCTTAACCAAAACAATTCTTTATTATATGGCGAAATCCGCGAGCGGGCATAATAAAACAAATCCTGTTATTTGATTGGCTACCCGAGCGGGCAGGATGGGCCGATCGTGGCCGCTCGGAGTTTCCCTCGTTGGTTTCGTAAGAGAAACGTTGTTTTTGGCTACGTGATAAATCCTGTATTGACTGATGAGACTAAGCCTGTTCGTTCCAGAGAGCTTGGTGTTTGCCTCGTTGTTTCTTACGTTTTTAAAGAGCTCGTCTTCATGTCGTTCCATAAAAACAGGAAAAAATGAACCAGGTCAATATCCAGCCATATTTGACCTCATGCTTGGTCAATGACGCACATACGCATCTCGATCTTGTCGGGCCGGAGCTTAGGGGTCCTCATTAGCGAGTTTAAATATCACGTTTACGTGTGGTTTACTGTTGATTATTTCTACGTATAAATTAGTAGTTTCACGCATCTTTTTATCCATAAGAATTGTTTTGAGCTTTTTTTATCTGCTCATTTTCTATTTTGAGAAATTGTCAACTAGAATCAGACGTTTGCCGTTTGCCGTATACGTCAGGCTTTTTAATCTCTGTTTTAGGGCTTATCGTCGCGAGTTACGCCGAAAACAAGAATCCCTTTCCTGTTTCCTGACTTTTTTCGAAGCAAGAAAATTAAGGAGCCCTTTCTTACGAATAATATTCGCCAGAACTGATTAAAAATCCAAATTTCCGAAAATCGTATGGAAGTTAACAGAATAACTCCAAAATCTCGCTCATTATCAATTATGTTCGGCTCATGTAAATTCCGGTCTTGACTTTATCCGTCCTCCAACTATGAAAACTTCTAGGCGATAATCATTTCTTCCAACAGATATTTTACAGAGAAGGGTCGTTTGCTCAATTCGCGCTTTTTTTTAGACTTTTGACCCTGTGACTGGAACATTTGGCAACGAACCGGATATTTTTTTTCTCGAGCACATTTCTCGTTTCCGTCCAGAGAAAGCTCTGGTTTCCGTCGCAACGTTGGTATTCTAATTGACGAAGGAGTGTTTTTAGTAGTTAGCAAACATCTTGGCCATGCATTTTCGCGTCCGGTCGGGTTACAAATTGCATCTCAGATTGTTCTTACTAAAGGAAGAAAATTTCCATGACAAATCGTTTAAGGGGTCTTTAAATCAATTAAAAAAACTGTTCTTTTAGAAAAGTAGCATGATTCGCTTATACGATGAAGGAGATATAACTTTTGATACCACTTTTATCTCACCATAGAATTCATCTTCAGATTTGCAATTTACTCCAAATTTGCAATTAGAATGCAAATGTTGCTGCGTGTAAAGTTTACAGTTAACCTTTATCCTGCTTTACTTTAAAAAAAGATAATGTACATAATTCGGTAGACGAAACAAAACCGAACAATTCAACCAGTGCAAAAAGAAAGAAAGGTTATCAAGTGACTGTCATTTTAATCTGCTTTTTTTAAGAAAAACATTTTACGGCCGCGTGGAAGACAAAACGAAGCTCTGACACATCTTTGTGTTTTAAGTGAAGTTCTTGATCGTTTTACTACTTTTAAATTAACCTTGTAGGTTCGTTATTTCAATGGACAAGAGCTGTCTATTTATAGCGTTAATAATGTAAAACAGATAGATCTCCAAACATAGATAGACAGTTTATAAAAGGCGTCGAAACTCAGCTGCATATAAAAAACGGAAGTTGCGTGAAAAGTTAAGCCAAGCCCGTTTGGCATTTTGCGGATAAATTTATACTGTATATAAACTGAAAGAGGAAAAAAAGTCTGTCAGGCGTTCTATTACAAATGTATTTTTTTTGCACTTTCATTCCCTTTTCACCCTGATATAGCGTGCATGTGGTTTCAACAAGACACGCGAAGAGTTTGTTCTCATTCATTGGCTCTTCTAAGTCAACAGATCCGATATGCAAATTATTGTGTGAAATATGGTTTCCTCTCCAAAAACTAGAACACCCACTTGAAGCAAGCTTGCAGTGTAGATAATCTTGAAGGAAGTTGTAAATTTGCTGTCAAGACTCGAGCTTCGAAAACTTTTACAGCTTAGTTGCGGCAGGGCATTTCTAGGCATGGCGAAACGATCGACGATCTCTGTATTTCTGTTCAACGTAATCACGTTTATGTTGCCATCTATTTTGATAGCTCAGAGATGCGATCGGCAAGTTTACAGCAACATATGGCATCGTTGCACAGAATGTAACATAAATGTTCTCCAAGGTTGCCCGATAGGCTATCAACAAGTTACGAGCGGCGAAGGAGTTCAACGCTGTACAACCGTCCTACATTTTGGACCAAACTTGGGCAGAATTTCTGTCCCTGGCTGTCAACATTTGTGCAGGCGAACTCTTATACAAAAAGAATGCTGCAGTGGGTTTTGGGGACAAGATTGCCAAGGTATTTTGCGATGAAATGTATCAGTTAAATCTTATAACTCGAATACACAAATCTCTCTGGTTGTTCAATGACTTCATTGTGCCGCTTTTATAGATTATGTAAACACAGACAGGTTTCTTCAATTTAAATTTCATTCAGCCTGCATTTTTATTTCCAAACCCAAGCGAAGTGTATATATTGGCGTAGAAATGCGAAATTTAATCTTAAGTGTTATTATAAAGCTGAGATATTTCACAAAGAAGGGTGTTTTTCGGGAAATTTTGGCGCCAAGGGATCACATGTCATGAATCTTCCGGGAAATTTGTTACAATCGAGATACTTGAATTTTTTATTATGTCATATTTTATACCAGTAAAATTGTGCACGTTCTCTCTCACTGGAAGGTCAATCTAATGCTTCAAACAGCGACAAAACCTATATTTTCAGTGAAGAAGATAGAATATATTTAACGAGTGTGTAGGGACAAGCGTGAAGTCAAAATTTTCTGTCTTTGAAACGGCAGTGTTTCCGACTCTCCGCTGTGAAATTCTAGCAGTTTAATTTTTTGATTTTTAAATACATTTTTTGGCAGGTACAATAAACATGAATGGGAAAGAAAAATCTATGCAAAAAATACAATATCAATACAGTGGCATGGGAACTCTGTCATGAACACTTCTCTCATACTTATTCGCGCCGTATCGTTTTCACACGATATATTTTTGTGCTTTTAAAAAATAAACATGCTTCATTCCGCATGTTCTTCTTTTAATATTTAGCTATTTTGTCTTTGCAAAATTAAACACAGAAGTTACTTATTTATAGTGTGATATTGCCCTGGAATAAGACAATCTCATAAGCGAAAAAACCTTCAGGTAATTTTCTTAAAGCATGTTTAAAAATTCCAAGCTAGCTACGGCGAATTTAAAGCTTTTTTAGACTTCTTTCAATGTCGTCTTTTCGTATTACGTAGGAGGATAGTTCGCGCTTATAATTTGACTTCAGAATCCAAAGAACTAAACTAAACACATGAGCTAGTTATTAAAAATAACAAACGTACCTCATCGTGTATCATAAAAATTAATAGACGCCAGCTTTTAGTTTGTTGTAGACGCTTAATAATGACGAGTTCAACTGGAAGTAACTGTGTGAATTTTGTAGTAGTTTGTTTATGTTTTCATCGTTTTTCAATTACAAGGCGGCTGTTACAGTTTTGCATCACAAACAGTCCATAGAAACCTAAAATGAGTTGTTTTAGCAAGATAAGTATCAGTTAATCTTGGAAAAATAATATCCGGTGGTGATATGAAAATTAACTTTGTGGCCCGAAATTACACATTACGTAATTAAGAGCGGATAATTTTAGAACCAAGACCTTAAATTTCGTACATTAGAAATACTGTGTTGCGGCTTTAACTATGCTGTTTAACCGAAGAATGTGAACAATATAACGTGTACAGGAAAAGAAACCATAATCTTGCTAGGGCTATTTTTTAAAAAAGACACTTGAAAAAAAAAATGACCTCAAAATTCAAACGAAATTGAAAATTGACTCATTTTCCCTCCAGTTGTATTAAGCAAACTATGAAACTATATAAACATCTTAGTTTAAGTACAGGCAGTAAATTGGCTATATTGTGCTGGTATAATGAGCAGGACAATATGTGGCTTATGACTGTTAGATCACAGCCGATTTTAAAAAAAATACACTAAATATGTTATACCAACTTCCTGGGAAGGAGGTTGCTTGAAAAATTAATTTCTTGAAGAGAAATAATACTGAGTTTTAAAATTCAATACAAAGAACACAAATGTTAGCAGGATAATATCTGGCTATCACTGTTAGATCACAACTGATTTAAAAAATAAAATAGTCTATCTATGTTGTACTAATTCGCAAATCATTGAAGAATTAATTTCTTCAAGAGAAAAAAAGTACTTAATATTTTTAAAATTCAGTACTATGATCAGTTTATATTTATTATCAAAAGATTGTTAATAACCAATGGTAGATTTAGGAACTTGGCAGATAAAGGCAAGGGAGAGAGGAGAGGAGAAGGGGAGATATTAGAGGGGGGAGGGGAGAGGGGCTGATTGGCCTGTTTTTTTTCCCCTTGTTATTTAACAATTAGTCGCCGAAGGCGACGTGAATATCGGCGAATAGTCACCGAGACGAAGTTGAGGTGACTATTCGCCAATATTCACGTCGCCTGAGGCGACTAATTGTTTTAGTATAATTACATTGATGATTATTCGAGAAAATAAAATTATTGATCAATTTCCAACCCCGAAACATAAAAAAATCTGGCTGCCATTTTAAAAACTGCTAGCCTTCAATGCTATAATCACCGCGCGGTGATTATGGCGGGATAGTGCGAAGCTCCTAGCCAATCACCGCGCTCTATTTTCGATAGTCATCGATGTAATTATACTAACAGGGAATAGTCAAAATAATTCTAATATTAAACCCTTTTAAGAAGTGATTAACATCACTTTTCTATTAATGACATCAATAGACTATTAAGAGGAAAGGTTATCAGAATTACAAGGGTGGCACAGTTGGTAAGTGCACAGCCTTCGGTGCTCGAGGTCCCGAGTTTGATCCCCAGTGACATGACATCCTTGTTTCAACTCCTCTCCTTTCTGTGTAGGTTTGACTAGCTTTAAATGCCCTTAAAACAGCTGATGGGAACAGGGGGTAAAAAGAGCTTGCACCATCGACCTCAAGTTTGTCAGTTGTTACTGTCACGAGTTATAAACGTAAAATATGGTTGCTTTATCTCCAGCTTTTTTACCTTTTTACTGAAATGATCAGTGAAGGGAAAATGCTAATAATCTTTTATCAAATTCTCTCAACTAAGTGCATTCAAATGAGTCTGGAGAATTTGTATGTGGATATTGGGGCTTAAAGAGTTAACATAGTTTTGTTTGTGAATCATAGCATGTCCTGGTAGTCCCCCATGCAGTCGGCGTGGCTCCTGCAGTGACAAGGTGACTGGTAATGGAACTTGCACTTGCCAGGTAAGAGTCACAGGTCACCCAAGTTTTTGCAGTAGTGTACACAGGCCTATGGATAGTCTAGAGGCAGCTGAAGCAGTTGTCTAGGTATGGATGTTGATAGTTCCTTATGTGTGCCATATCCTACCTTCAGAGTACAGGTCACCATTATTTGCTCACTTAGTTGGCAATGATTCATTATTTTGTACCTTGACTCATCAGGATGGTTTCAAAGGATTTACCTGTGAGCTGTGTAAAGACTCAAACAAATTTGGCAGCTACTGCAATGAAAGTAAGTGTTAATTCATGAAAGAAGTACATGATAAAATTCCCAGTGCCTGGCTAGCTGTGTGTGTTTGGAAAATTAACCTGTTTTTTTATAAGTTTAACCCATTTAAAAATTTCCAAACTTAACTTGGTTCAAAGAATCAAGGATTTTTATGAAATGTTTTTAAACTGAAGATGTTTTTTTACTTGAAACAATATTTTAAGTGTCATTAACTATATTGAGACTTTAATTAAACACTTAATGATAAGAATAAATTCACCCTCTCCATGTGCCAAATAATCAACAGAATTGAGTGCTGTCTTTTCCTCCTTCCTTTTTGTGACTCAGCTAATATTGACCATGACAGAGCATTGCAGTATTTTTCCCACTAAGATAAGGTCTAATATCAAACAATATACTGACTTTAATATTTGTTATGTCATAGTATTATAAATTTATTAACTTCTTGATATTACATTTCTTTTGTTATAATGATCTCTTTCTTATCTTTTTATAATTAGTACCGCCGGGGGTAATTCAGATTAAAATTAACTCAATAACTCACTTTAAATTTTATAATATTAAAAACAATAACTTAAAATATTCTCCAGAAATTTTTGAAAATTGTAAAAATATTGTAATATTATTGGTTTACTCACAGAGCGCTTAGGAGTTCTTAAGAACTCGTCGAAACATGTCTGTGCAAGATTGAATATATTGGAATTTGGAATGTTGTTAGTTTTTAAGGAGAGGGGAAAATTCTAATGTTTGATGTCAATTTTTGACAACAGGTCCCTCCACTTGTGCAACACTGTGCCAAAGAAATTTCATTTTGATATGATTTGCAGTGGAATCCCAATATAAAAATGCACCACTGCCCACGGGATTGACAAATTACATTTGTTTTAATGGGGAGGGGGTTGAAATTTTATCAGGGTTTTAACCTATACATACACTGTATTTATAACTGCAGGGGTAAAGAAAATCATTTTATTATACCGTGGCATTTAAATGTTACATATAAATCTAGATCTCAGATGCCTTTTAACCCCCAAAAGAGTTTGATTATATATTTTTAAGTTGTATGTGATGACTGCCCACAAACCATGGGTGTGGCAATAATAATTATTTATCTATTCAAGATAACTTATTGAAACCCCAAATTTGTGTTGGGTGTCCTGTGCAATGAGATTGCATTTTCGTTGACACACATTTGCCTTGCTTTGAGGTGCTTGCTCACACTTTGCCTCACTTTGACGCGCTAACTCGTATAGTGATTCTTGTGTCCTCGGCGTTCATCTTTAAAGGTTTGCTGAGGTCTGATATTCTGTCTTCATAAAGCGTATATCAATCTGTGTTTGTTGAATCGTCCAAGGCGTTCATCGTTCAGAAGTTTGCTGTTAAATTTTACTTTGGTTAAGCCTTCATATTTTTCAGCATGGTTCGTTACTGTCGTTGGAAAATGCCTGCGACTCCTGGTGCATGCATCAAACCGGGTTTAGTTCGGTGGCCGTTGTGCCACAAAGTAAATTTACCGATTGTGTAGCTCGGCGGCCACTGTGTCACAAAGTAAATCTACCGAGATGCGAAGCTCGGCCACACCATTTGATCATGACTTGTGATATTTTTGGCACCGGACAAACGAACATTTTAACTCCATGTTATTTATTAGAAAAAACTTATAAACCAGCCCACAGTAGCGCCATTCTCGAGTCATTGAAATCAACACGCTCGACCAAATTACTGGAAAAGTTATTGACATTAGCCGCACACACATTCCATTGAAGGCTAATTGACGGGGTTAGTGCGAAGTTTGAATTCAGATGTGAAAGCTTTTAAAACAGTAAATTCAATTAATTTTAATTCATTTTTTGTCAACAAGTTGATGATTGGATGCTCTTAAAAATAACAGAGAAAATTATCCAAAGAAATGTTTTTGAAGAAAGAAAAAGAACCCTGGGTTAAGCACTAATCGGCCTTTGAGCAACTAGCTGCGTCCTGTAATTGTGCCAGTAAAACAAAATGTTCTATTTACACGCCCGACGCACTCTGGTCAATGTCTCCTCTGATTACAAGCACTTGACACTGAACCATACAATATATCTTTTCATAACCTTCTTATAATGATACACAGTTTAAATAGAGGTTTTGCTGTACGCAACCCTTACATTCAAAATATGCCATAATCATATTTATCTATATTGCAACCACCCTTCCCCCTCAACTGCTATCTGTACGCCTAACAAACATATCGAACGCACTCTCCTAAGCTCCGATTACTCCTAGTTTAATACTTGGAGCTGGTTCAAGATTATACAGTTAACATATTGCCCTAATTTCAATAGTCTTGCCAGGGGTGGATCCAGATAATACCAAGAGAGGACTTGGCATCAGGACACTTACCACCTATAATTATAATTATACTTTTATTGGTTAATAGGTCTTAGTAATCTTTTATTGGAGAAAGAACTCTGAGAGCACCTGTGCCCAAAATTACAAATCCTTTAGGAAACAGGCAGCTTTAAATAGAAGGTGGTGGTGGTGGGGGGGAGGGGAGGGGTGGGTTTTGCCTCCCTTGGCCCCCCTCTTGATCTACCAATACATTTTTCTTGTGGCACGAGTTTGTTTATTGGGTATCTGAGATACAACATTACATTATCTTTGTTATTTATATGGGTGAGTAATGATATCTAAATATTGTCCCCCTTTTTCCTTGTCAGCTTGTCACTGTGTTCATGGAAAATGTAACAGTGGGTTACTTGGCACAGGACACTGCACACCAGACAGCTGTCACTTAGGATACCAAGGACAGGACTGTAACATATGTAAGTATAAAGCTGCAGGGATACCTTTGACATTTGGCAATGATCTGAGAGACCTGTGTTACTTGATATTAATACTTTTATTGAATGATAATGATTTATTGATACTTTTATTGAATGGCCTGGGGGCTTCTAGGGGATTGATTGGTCAAGTTTGTTATGGTGAAGAGACGATCCAAGCAGCAGATGATGAGTTTTATCTATGTTGATTCCCAAAGGCTTATTAGTTATAAAAGAACATTACATTATGATAGTCCAAAAGACTGTATGAGAAGTGTCAGTGCCAAAGGATTATTGTCACATTCTCACTTGACGTAGGATGAAAAGTGTTACTTAGACTGCAAAACAGCACGTATTTTGGTCTAGGTTAAGAACGCGCACGCAAGTGGTGAGTGATAGTGGTGAGAGTGATACTAAAGACAGACACGAAAAATACTCTCACCGCTACGGGCGTGTGAAGCCCACGCGCTTTGCGCGAAAATATCACGTCAGCGCTTTGCGTCTTGCAGTTGAGAGAAGTGTGTTCTATGAGAATATAGATTATCTAAATGGGATAAGAAAAGAATAAAGTGGTTATTATCAACTAAAAAACGTAATGAGTACCAATTTGTTTTCCAGCTCTGCCAAACTGTACCAATCCACCTCCATGTCCAGTGAATGCAGGTTGCTTCAAGGTCAATAACACAGACTCATGTGTATGTGATCCAGGATACAGAAACATCAGCAATGCTTGCAGTGGTGAGTAACAGTAAACTACTAGGAAAAAAGTGGTTCATTGATTCTTGTTTCCCCTGTATCCTCCTCCTCTGAAATTTTTTATATGTATCTGCCTTCCTCTTCGTTCCTTCTGTTTCATTCCTCTGTTCTATATCTCTCATCTCTCCTCATTTCTCTTCCTTTCTCTTCTTTCCTTCTGTTTCATTCCTCTGTTTTATATCTCCCATCTCTCCTCATTTCTCTTCCTTTCTCTTCTTTCCTTCTGTTTCATTCCTCTGTTCTATATCTCTCATCTCTCCTCATTTCTCTTCCTTTCTCTTCTTTCCTTCTGTTTCATTCCTCTGTTTTATATCTCCCATCTCTCCTCATTTCTCTTCCTTTCTCTTCTTTCCTTCTGTTTCATTCCTCTGTTCTATATCTCTCATCTCTCCTCATTTCTCTTCCTTTCTCTTCTTTCCTTCTGTTTCATTCCTCTGTTCTATATCTCTCATCTCTCCTCATTTCTCTTCCTTTCTCTTCTTTCCTTCTGTTTCATTCCTCTGTTTTATATCTCTCATCTCTCCTCATTTCTCTTCCTTTCTCTTCTTTCCTTCTGTTTCATTCCTCTGTTCTATATCTCTCATCTCTCCTCATTTCTCTTCCTTTCTCTTCTTTCCTTCTGTTTCATTCCTCTGTTCTATATCTCTCATCTCTCCTCATTTCTCTTCCTTTCTCTTCTTTCCTTCTGTTTCATTCCTCTGTTCTATATCTCTCATCTCTCCTCATTTCTCTTCCTTTCTCTTCTTTCCTTCTGTTTCATTCCTCTGTTTTATATCTCCCATCTCTCCTCATTTCTCTTCCTTTCTCTTCTTTCCTTCTGTTTCATTCCTCTGTTTTATATCTCCCATCTCTCCTCATTTCTCTTCCTTTCTCTTCTTTCCTTCTGTTTCATTCCTCTGTTTTATATCTCTCATCTCTCCTCATTTCTCTTCCTTTCTCTTCTTTCCTTCTGTTTCATTCCTCTGTTCTATATCTCTCATCTCTCCTCATTTCTCTTCCTTTCTCTTCTTTCCTTCTGTTTCATTCCTCTGTTTTATATCTCCCATCTCTCCTCATTTCTCTTCCTTTCTCTTCTTTCCTTCTGTTTCATTCCTCTGTTCTATATCTCTCATCTCTCCTCATTTCTCTTCCTTTCTCTTCTTTCCTTCTGTTTCATTCCTCTGTTTTATATCTCTCATCTCTCCTCATTTCTCTTCCTTTCTCTTCTTTCCTTCTGTTTCATTCCTCTGTTTTATATCTCCCATCTCTCCTCATTTCTCTTCCTTTCTCTTCTTTCCTTCTGTTTCATTCCTCTGTTTTATATCTCCCATCTCTCCTCATTTCTCTTCCTTTCTCTTCTTTCCTTCTGTTTCATTCCTCTGTTTTATATCTCTCATCTCTCCTCATTTCTCTTCCTTTCTCTTCTTTCCTTCTGTTTCATTCCTCTGTTCTATATCTCTCATCTCTCCTCATTTCTCTTCCTTTCTCTTCTTTCCTTCTGTTTCATTCCTCTGTTCTATATCTCTCATCTCTCCTCATTTCTCTTCCTTTCTCTTCTTTCCTTCTGTTTCATTCCTCTGTTTTATATCTCTCATCTCTCCTCATTTCTCTTCCTTTCTCTTCTTTCCTTCTGTTTCATTCCTCTGTTCTATATCTCTCATCTCTCCTCATTTCTCTTCCTTTCTCTTCTTTCCTTCTGTCTTTCCATTCATTTAAAGAGCAAATCAATCATCTATTTGAGTCGTTGGACTCTTTCTTGACAGTCTTGTAAAACACTATGTTGATAGTTTTTAGTCTAATTAATTGTAATTAGATTTGTACTCTATTATTACTGAAGATTTCACCGAGTTTTAAATAAAGGATCTACCTATCTACCTAGCTACCTACCTAGCTACCTACCTAGCTAGCTACCTACCTACCTACCTCTGTTCTATATCTCTCTTCTCTCCTCATTTCTTTTCCTTTCTCTTATTTCCTTTTGTCTTTCATTCTACTGTTCTATATTCTCTCTTCTTTTAGACTGCGTTGCAGATGTAATTTAACCCTGGTAAGCAACGTCTGCGAAGCAGCGCTGGTACCCTTGTTCTAGGTCTCCAACAGACTCAACAAATGACCGGAAATGGGTGTCAAATTTCCCTTCAACTTGATTGACAAATCGACAGTGGCATTTTTAACAGGTCAATCATGGCGTGTACTCCAATCCTGGTACACATGTGGAGGCTTAGAGAAGGATTTCGACGCTGTTTCACAGACGGACTTATAAACCAGAGTTTAATTTCGTCTGTGGCGCAGGCCACTCTCCTCCTTTTACTCCCGTTACCCTTTGCTCTTCTTCCTCCTGCTTCCCCACTTTCTCTCTCCATTCTGTTCTTTCTTTCTTCATCTGCTTCCATCACTCATTATTATTTACTTTACAACTTCCTCACGTTCAACATCGTTCCTTCCTCTTCAGTCTCTAGCCTTTTTTTCGGATAAATTTAGTATTCTGGGTAGGTGACCACTTACCCCTCCCCCAAGTCAACATTAACACTTCTCACTTAAAGCAAACTTTTGATTTATGGGAGGGGTAGGTTGTCCGTCCTCTCCCAAAACCCTAACCCTCCTTACTCTCGCTTCCCCTCGTTAAAAGTCAGATGATTACCTTGATGCAACCATGATAACGCGAGAAATATAATCGCGAAATCCTGAACCTTCTTTACAACATGCATTACACAGATTTGTCGTTCCTGCTTTTGACGAAATTACACATTTTCTTTCTTTTCTTTTCTCTTTGCTTTTTACTTGTTATCCGGTGATATCTGTTTGTAATCTTCTACTAGTAATTAATTTGATACGCCACGACTAGCGTTTTGGCTAATATTGTTTTGCGTGGTATATAAACGCTACAGGAGAGCTTGATCAACCACGCGGACGACGGAAACGAGAAAATATGAAAGCAACTGGTTTAATAGGCATGAAAACAAAAATTCTGAACGTGCAGGACGCTTTTTCGCAGATTTCTGTGTCGTCTTTACACGACTTATGTTGTCAAACTTGATCGTAATGGCCATGTGGTCGTCACTCTAATCTCTAAGATGGTCGATCTTGGTGACTTCGATTTCGTCGGAAATACCCATAGAGGGTCTACCTTGTCCCTTTAACATCCTTTCTTCGCCAAGTTTTTCATCTTTTTCCTTTTATCCTTTCTCTTTTCTCTTCAGCAATCTTCTCTCTTCATTCCTCCTTCCTGTCTTTTTTTCCCTGTCTTTATCTCAGTGTTTCGTCTTCTTCCTTCTTTTGTCTTTTTTGTTTTATCAATTCCTTCACTTCCACTGTCTTTTTTTGTAAATCCCTTTTAACCTCTTTCCTTTTCCCTTCCTCCTACCTTTTTTCCCCTACCTCCTGTCTTCTCACTTTCCCTTACTGTCTGTAACTGCTGGTCTTCCGTTGCCGTTGCCGTTGCCGTTGCGGGTTTGCTGTGTTTTTCGAGCATGAGCATTGTTGGCCTTGTCATCGTGCCCAAGGCCACCGTGTAAAAACCTCAAACATGACTTACCCGTTTTTGTTTTCGGTTTTTGTTCTTGTCAATCGCTTCATTCGCTGGAAATTTAAGGTGTACATGTGATTGTAAAGCTTCTACGCCGCTTTTGAGTCTTTTCGGGATGCCTCATAAAGGATTAATTGTTGTTTTAATCTGATGGATGTCATCATGTGCCGCAGTTCGCCGCAACACAGTCTCTGCTCTAGTCCCTTTGACTTTCCTCCTGCCCCCCAGCTTTTTCTCTAGAACTATCTTGTCCAGCTGGCGACTCCTCTCTCTATTCTCTTCTTCTATCTTCATTCCTCCGTCCTGTGTCCTTTCTTCCCTCTCTGTTATCTCAGTGTTTTGTCTTCCTTCTTTGTCTTGCTTTGTTTGGTCAATTCCTTCAATTTCATTGCCTGTTTAATGAATCAATCTCAAAATAATAATAACAAGTAATAATGATACAGTTGAACCTCCATTAAGCTCCCACCCTCGGGAGTCGGGTACCAGCAAATGGCCGCTTAATAGAGGTTGGCCGCTCAATAGAGGTTTGTCATAAATTAACAAATCTTTATCAGAAACATCACTTTATTTTGATGCAAACGCGTTACGGGAGATGTGTTACTGGTTCACAATCCGTGTCGTCAACTTCTTCATCACATTATTGAGGTGAAGCCAACTAAGTGTATCAAACACTTAATGACTGCTTAATAGAGGTGTCAAAAGTAAGAGAACTCTTGTGTAGACGGCCATAAGGTGGCCGCTTGAGAGGTTTAATTTCCCATTCTTTTCTACTTATTATTTCGGGACTTTGATTACTGGCTATTTAATAGAGGGTGGCCGCTTAATGGACGTTCAACTGTAATAAAGTTTTCTGTTTATGTGGTTCTTAGCAATCAATCACTGTAGCGATGGAAACCATGGATGTCATAGTAATGCCGACTGCTTCTATCTTGGACCTGGAAAACACAACTGCACATGCGCGTCTGGTTACACAGGAGATGGAACCGTCTGTGTTGGTAAGTCCTAAAATAGTGGCAGCTTTTAAATTATCTTTAAGATTATTGAGATTTTGTAAAGTTTTAATTTGACTTCCGGCTTTTTCTAAGTCAGAATTGAAATGCGTGAGATTTTCGTAAGGTTATGACCAGGATTTCCGAAAACGTCCCAGCGACTTCCGAAGAATTGTGAACGTTACCGAAAATTTGCGAAGGTGTTCCGACGACCTTTGAGCACCTCCGAAGCTTTTTAAGCGTCCCTTCCCATACCTACACCTACAACAGACTTACTTTTCGGATAGTGACTTAGGCTTTCCAAGTTGCCGATATGAGACAGTCAGACACCAACAGTCCTATGCAGGATTGTAACTTAGAATTAAAGGGCAATTATATTCAACATACCAAGGACTTGACTAATATCTTTGTTATTGAGCTTCTCTTGATTTCTTGACAGCAATTGACCCTTGTCAAAGAAATAATGGTGATTGCCCATCTAACTCAACTACCTGTAACTTCCTACAACCTGGAGAGGTAATGTGGTCATGCAGTGTCTAAGTTTAAGTGTACTTGGATTTTCCAATGCAGTGATCTTCTAATGCACCGAAAGCTATACACTAATTTCGATATACTTCAAATTTTTCCTCAGTTAAGACTGATACTTTTTGAATGACTCGTTTTCCTTCGCACTTTTGATAATTTATATAGAAAGAGCGAACTATAAATAATAATTGTTGTTGGTTTTGTAAGTATGTCGTTTGATTAAATTTGCGATCTAAAATAAGAAAGTCGCTGCAAAATCCAACTTCATCAAATTTTCGTTTTGCACACGAGCGTCCCATTTGAACCAGGCCTGAGTTTCCATTTCAACATGTTACTAATTACAATGGTGATATTCATTGTAGAGTAACTGCAGCTGTCTTCCTGGATTTCAAAACTATACAAGTGGGGCTGGTTGTGTGATGATTGATCTCTGTGAAAATGGAGGCGGGTGTGACGTCAATGCAAACTGTACAATGATAGGACCAGGAGTAAAGAGGTATGCCTCTTGCTACATGCAGATTTTTGTTTATAATGCATGCCTGTTTATACAATTCTTCAAGCTGGTCAAACTGGTCTTATTCTTTTACTTAATAGGTGTGACTGTAAAAATGGCTATCGAGGAAATGGAACGACTTGTTATGGAAACATTCTTCAGGTAAACAACTGATCTTTAATGAGTTCACTGCTTGAATGCTTGATACACTAAGTAGATGTTATTATTGAACTGTCCTCAGTAGAGTACAAAAAAACGCTTAAGCGAGCACAAATATCTCACGGTATTTGTAATCCAGAAGACCGGTTTGACCGGTTTTAATCCCGCACAAACGTCGCAAGTGGCAGAAAATGCATCGTTTTCGAATAAAATAACAGAATAGGGGCCAAATTGCAAGCTTAAATAAACCGAGTTTCTAGAATAAAGCCTTCTGAACAACTATGAAATGTCGACATTTATTAAAAACAGATAGAGCATACAAACGTTATGCTAAAGATACAACAGAGAAGATGAAAACAGACTTGAAGTTGTTTGACAGAGCTGGTGATGGCGAAAACCGTGAAAGAAACAACGTCCATTAAATACAATCCCACCGAGGAACTGAACAGTCTTCACCTCTAGTTATTTATATACTTAATGTTACTCAACTACCAAATTAGCAACTGCCATGTGGTTTAACTTTGTAATAATGGGTATGTCAAGCTGGACTGTCTCACCTCCCTAGCTAAATTAAATAAAAATTGGGGTTCAAATTGTCAAGGAGTCGTCTTTCTTAGCTTTATCAAAAGTTAATTATTAGCCTGAAAGTTAGTTAAATGCAGATTTTAATAACGTGGAGGGTTAAGGAAAGTAATTGTGATGTAGCAGTAAGTTTGGTAAATATCAGATGTGAATTACGAAGGGTCTGTCCTTTGTCCTCCAGTAAACAAGAGTTGTGATCCACATTCTCGCTCCATATCAGGTTGTAAAATAAAACAGAGTGCTGATGGGGACCCTGTAACTGGCTAGCATAGGCAGGGTTAGCTACATTGCTACTTCACACAGGAAAACCACACTGGCAATTCCCCACTCTGGAAACTATAAAGGGGGATGCGTGGGTAAAAGCTTTTGAGCGTTCGTTATGATTGGTCGATGGTATGCAAGGCAAGCATTAACCAATCGTAACCAACGCTTGTCCACCCAAACGATCCCAAAAACCGTTGCGCCGAATGCTTGTACCCATTCCTGTTGCCGTTTCTGGAGTGGGGAATGTGGGCTGCCTGCGGTCCTTGTGAAGTTACCTTTTTTGTCCAATATGCTGTTATCTTGTTGCAGAGGGTAAAAGAGCTGAACCTTCAAGGCCCAAATGGACTCAAGGGACAACTGAATACTGCCATTGACTTGCTGACTGGTTCGTTTGTTCACCAAGCTCTTGCCGGTGCAGGGCCATTCACTCTGTTTCTGATGGTGGACGATGCTTTTGCAAATCTTACCCAGGAACAGGTAAAACTAAACTAGTAATAACCAAAGGTTATGGAATGCGGGCGACAACAATCGAACGTCAAAACGCTTTTGCTTCAGGGCTGTGCTTTGCGAAAGTTTCACGTGACAGGTGGTCAAAACACGCGTGATCATGATCAGTTTACGAGTGATAGAAAGGCGCGTGATCAAAGTGCGTTCTGTACATTCTATACATTCTTAGTGGAAATCCAAACGAATGCTGGCTACAAACATGCGACACATACGTAATAACAACTTGGACATTAGGATTGCGGGTGACAAGAGGAGCCCGCAAAAGTAGACTGTAGAGGTACATTGTATACTGGAAAGACGGACAACAAAATAGATTTAACAGAAAATAGAACAACGCGACGGATTTGCCAACAATACAATACAGGACACTTTGGCATATAGAGAATCGCCCCATTTTGTAGAGTGTAATCGGACATATAAATTTGTGCATTTGTAAGGCTGGGGTACCATTTAAACTAACCACTCGGGAGGAAATCTTGTGTATTAACATTAATTAAACTATAAAATCTGACGTGGTGGGAAAATGACCCACTACAATGTATATCCAAATAAGCGGAATAGACTAAAAAGAGTAGAAAAATTGCGTCGTCTCAAATCACAGCCCCTTTTTTGCGACTCTTCTCAAACGGAATGGCGCGAATCATTTAATTTTTCCAACCGGAATTTCCGGTTTTCCCATGTAAATGTTAAGTACACTGGGTAATCGTGTGTCCAGTTGTATTCTGGGATGTTTTGAGAGATGCTATCGCTTCAATAGACCATTTTCGATATTTTAAAATTCATACGTGGCTCCGATCCGAGGCTTGGGGGAATAAAACAAAAGAAATGTTTTATTCATCACTGAGCCTCAAGATAATTTCTTTTGTTTTATTCCCCCAAGCCTCGCAGCCATGTATGAATTTTAATATATCGGAATTGGTCTATTGGAGGTTGCATGGGACAGTGGGGAACTGGGTCAAAGTTCGTCTCCTCAAACAAATTCAAACTGCAACTGGGCTCCCGCTGAAACATGAAATTTCCAGTGTTACTCTTGAATGACATTCATTTATTTGTTGAATTTATAGAAGGCTGAGTTGACTGCCAATTTAGACATGGCTTCGCATTTCGTCAGTAGACATCTGGTAGCTGGCGATTTCGATTCATTTGCTTTGAAAAAGTATGGAAAAGTCGCAACACTCGAAGGAATTAATGCAACCATCGCAGAATACAAGGTAATGTTAGACTCATCTAAAGATAGCCGTTATGGAGTTTTTTGGTCTTTCTTTAACCCTTTAAGTCCAAATAGTGTCCAAGATCAATTTTCTCCTTACAATTATCCATACACTGTAAAGAGATAAGTTATGAGAATCAATAAAATGATCACCCAAGAGAAAATACTTTGATCTTTGAACAAATTCTCTCAACTAATTCTTAAAGGAAATTTATGGAGATCAGTTTGGAGAATTTGTATGTGGATACTGGGGCTTAAAGGGTTAAAATCATAAACAGATATGAAAAAGAATACAGCGGCGGATCCAGACCTTCAGATAAGGAAGGGGGGGCCCGGTCATCCAGACCCTGAGATAGGGGGGGAGCCGTTCTCCAAAATTTTTTTTTGGCCCCTCGGGCCTCAGTTTGGTCTAAAAATAATGGGGGGGGGGGGGGAGGGGGCCCGGCCCCCCGGCCCCCCGCCTCCCAGCCCCTCCCCCAGATCCGCCACTGGAATTTACGGCTTGATGGATACCGTAAACTTTCGCTTATTAGCCCTGGGCTAAAACATCTTCGTAGAGGGTTTTAAGAGGGCTTATAAACAGAGGGGCTTATAACAGGAACAGAAAAAAACGCTTCGAAACAATCTATAGCAGTTTTTAATGAAGCTTCAAAACTTTAATAAATCTAATTCAGACTGGGGCTTAAGCCCCATGCAAACAAATACAACATTGTTGGTCAACAACTCCCAACATTGTTGGATGCAACGTGTTGCGTCCTTTTGTACACACCCCTCCCCCCTGTTGCATGTTGTTGTTTGCTGTTGGGAGTTGTTGCTCAACGTTTGAAACCAGTCTAACTTTTGAGCCAACAACTCCCAACATTTCCTTTGTTCCGTGATCACCGAAGCGTAGCGCTACAATGTTGGATCCGTTTGCAGAGCTCTTCTAACATTGTTGGGGCCAAGCACGCGCATTACACAGGGTCTCCAAAGTGTTACGGGTTGAAACCTTCACAAGATGCACTGTAGGTCCCAAAATTGTTGGGAGTTGTTTCATCCGTTTGCACACCACTGCCAACGCGGACGCAACAACTCGCAACATTGTTGGCTTACCCTTGAGAAAAACAGCTTAATTATCTACAAAAACGCCTGAAGACAAGTCTCTTTTTTCAAATTTAGTGAATAATGCGATGTTACTACACGTTTTTGCAGACGTTTTGTAAAGAATTCTGCAAAAACCTCGTTACTTGCTATCTTTGTTCTTGTTGATAAACATCACATTTCTCCAAAGCTTTGCGATGTTTGTTACTAGTATTAAAGATGTTTAACCCAAGTGAACATCTTATAAAATTGTGATGTGACTGACGGCTCTTTGAAATACCTTAAGGCTGTTCTTTATTCGAAATGATTAACGATCATGTTTATCAGAATAGACTCCTTTGTTGCTCAAGCCGCAATTTGTTTGTAAATTGCTGTAATACTCCTTTTACAAACAGAATGTTACGTACTTCAAGCTGGATGGGCATTATGTCAATGCATCTGTGCTGTTTAGCGATTTGTTGGCTGGTAATGGTATGATTCATGTGATTGACAAGATAATGTGGCACGTTGGAGACTACCAAGAAACACGTTCTGTAAGTTACGGTAATTAAAGATTTGCCGTTTTATTGTTTTCTTCAAGTCGGTTGTTTTGCTGTTTAGAGCCTGAAATGAAACATCAAATCGTTTCTCACATTCCAGAATTTCTCGTTACTTGTAAGTGACCAGTGGGTGTGTAACACGATAATAACATTTTTCTGTTTAGTTGACTATTATTTTACATGGGAAACGTGTTCCTCTCTTCCAGAAATCATCGCTTCAGGTTCTCTTCAGTCAGAGCAGATTCACAGTCTTTGCTTCACTCTTACAGGTATGAATTAGAAAAACAATTTGACGAGAATCAACCACAAGGCACCCACGGAAATTTCTGAGTTCCAGGTGGGATTTGAACCCTGGGGTGTACTCCCGAAAATTTGGGATAGGGTGTGCCGCCCTGCGTCTTACACGCTCACCCTAGTTAAGGATGAGACAAACGAAAATTGACCCCATTAGTATGACCCAAACATGAAAAATGAGACCCATTTTAAGGAAAAAATAAAACCTAAGAATTTAACGCAAAAAACTCTTCCGTAAATCGCTTTCCTAATACTTTAAGGTGACGTTCAGCTTTAACAGATGATTTGTTTCTCGTGTAGCTTGGCATTTACGCGCTTGAATTTTAGCTGATGTAATAACGGTACCCTATTTTAAGATCACACCGCGATTACAACGCTAACAAGGCTAAAAAATGGTTCCCTTACTAAGGATGGAGACCCCCAAAAACCATACCTTATTGGGTGCCACATACCTATCTCAGTGGCGGATCCAGACCTTCAGAGCGGGTGGGGGGAGGAAGGGCGCTCATCCAGACTCTGAGATGAGGGAGGCCGGACTCAAAAATTTTTTGTTCTAAAGGGGGACCTTCCGCTGTATCTAGCCGATATATATGGGAGTACCCCCGGGATTTGAATTTACGACCTCCTGGACTCTAGTCGGATGCTCTAGCCATTTGGCTACTGGAGACCCTGGTGAGCAAGGGTATTTCTATGGGTTATGACAAACGAACTACATCACGCAGTCAAACAACAACACATTAATTAAATGCTTAACTGCATGTCGCAGTCACATTAATGATCAGTAACAGCTGACAATAGAGCCAATCATTGACAAAACCACGGGTATGAACATACGAAAACTACTGAATTCAAGTATAAGTAGCGGACATAAGTTTGTAAAACTCTGGAAACAATCCTTACTTACTACAAATCGGGTTGTTGTTGGTAGCAAAAACTTGAAAAACACTTGTTGCAGATAGTAGAGAGTAGTTATTAGGGCGTTCAAGCAACAGCGTTTTTCAGCGACGGACGTCAACCGGAAGTGGACGTTTTGCATCATTGGGCAGTGGTTTGGTTGAAACTCTCAGGTAAATCGTCCTTATAAGAGAAAAGAAACTTATCAATACAAATTTCTTAGCGTCAAGGCATATAGTAAGGGAGAAGACCTCACTTCCGGTTGACGTGCGTCGCTCAAAAACGTCTTTGCTTAAGCTCTCTATTGCAACAACTTTTCAAAACCCGCAGTAACCTTTATGCGCGTATCGTATATCAAGCAATATATCAAGCTTGAGACGCAGTGTTTCATCACCAGATGGAACACTGAGAAGAGAGTTGAAAATACGACGCGCAGCGGAGTATTTTTGACGAACTTCGAAGTATTTAATGTGGTGATGAAACGCTGAGTCGAATGCTTGATATTACTTCTCAAAGAAAATGGTTTTTGCAGCAGAAATTAAGGGTGCAATAATGAGGAGTTTTTCATCTGATTTCTAAACAATCATTAAGCATTAATTTCTTTTGTATTTTCTTTATGAATTATTAATGTGTTTGAGTAGTTTGTTTACAGCGTTGTTGCACAACAAATTACATGCTTCTGTTGCTCATTTTACCGTAGATTAACACCTTGATTGACACAGCATAATGATCGAAATAATAGGGGATTCTTTTGGGATCCTCTGGACTTAAGCATTGGTCATTTTAGCTTGCTTCCACAGTGTTGTAAGGATATCAATTTGGGACATAGTAAACATGAGGAGGACATACCTGATTTAATAACGGTTTCTTTGGGCATTGGGCAGTTGTGCACAAGTAAGCTATTGTTTGTCAATCACCCAAGCAATTCATTGGAGGGAGTTCCTTGTGCCCAAATGCTCAATTGCCAATGACCGATTGCCAAAGCAGCCTTTATTGAATGAAGTAAATAGCTGATTAAATAAAGGTTGCTTTAGGCATTGGGCAATTCCACACTAGGAAGTCATTGTTTAGCGGTCATTCGAGCAATTCATTGCAGTGAGTTTCGTATGCCGAAATGCCCAATGGCCAATTGCCAAAGCAACCTTTATTAATTTAGGAATATACGAATCCCTCATTTTTTGTTGTTTTAGTCTTCAGGAATTGCCTCAGAGTTAACTAGTCTGGGCGCCCAGTTTACTCTCCTAGCACCAGTAAATTCCGCTTTCAATGAGATCGACAACAGCACTATGAGATTCTTAACCGACACTGATGAGGTAAGGTTGGCAGTTTGGGAAGCTTAACAAGACTATGAACCTGGTTGATTATAAAGCTAGTTGGTGGTAATTTATTTACCCTATACACGACCCCTCAGGCTACCAAGCTTTAAATGTCATCGCGTGAAATCGTCTTTATTTTAAGAGGAAAGCACTTTTAAAACAATCTTTCCAGACTGACACACCCGTTGCCCTCCATTATGGAATTGGAAGTTGACAACTGAAGAACTAATATGTGTGTTCTTTCTAAAGACATTATTTAGTTATTTGTTTTTTTGGTACTTAATTATTTTCTTAATTTCAGTTCATTACAAAAGCTTTCTGCGGGTTGCAAAACATCACTGGTGCGTTTGATACACCGTGTGGCATAAATTCCTGATTCCAGTCATGCACGTGTACAATTATACTACTGCTTTTTACCATGCTGTCTTTAAGCTGCACGGGCATTAAGCAAACGTAATTGTTAATCATATGAACGGCTGACGACCTTTTTTTTTCTTAAAGGGATACTTTTATGTCTACTTCCGAAGGGTTTTTGTTTACAGGGTGTAAAGAAATGGCATTAGTAAAAAGAACACATGCTTAAACTAAATAAGGCATTTTACATGGAATTTTATTGTTGTTTTCCCTTTTGCGTCAGTGTCTCTTGTTGCCCACTTTTTTGAAAATAATTTTTATATACGCTGTTGTAAGTAATTTATTGTTGCCACGTGATCACAAGGATCAAACTGCTAGAGTGAGTGGAAAAGTGATATTTTTTAATCGCACATTGTTGTCTTTCTTATAGGGAAGAAGAAAGATGAAATCCCTTTTGAGAAACCACATCCTTACTGGAAAGGTATACTTGAAGGTTACGATAAAATAAATTGTTTGCCATTTACGCGTCCTTTTTGGCTATGGAATTTGAGAAATTACTGTTGAATGATAAAATCCGAGCCTCGTGTCTAGCAAACATGTGTGCCAAGCATTATTTCAAACGATACAAATAACAAAAATGAACTTTGTAAAACTGTCAGGCTAACAAGTTTTCAAAAACAGAAATTGCAGTCTGTTTCAATCTTCTTCAAGATTGTCCATCCGTGGCTACCTTTCTATTTACTGTATTGTTTATACCTTCGTTTCATGGTTGCAGCAGTTATTTTTATGTCTCACTCAGTTTTGTGGCGGTTTTCACTGTTTTATTTAGTTTTGTTAAATAGCGTGACACGGCTCCTTTAAGCCGTATACTGTTTTAAGGTGAAACACCAAGTCTATGTTTGAATATTATAATGCCCTTGCTTTTTGTTTAGTATAGTAACTTGTACACTATACTGTTGTTTTCCCTGTCAGTTCTCAATTTTAGACCTGTTATACAGCGGCAAAGTTGTATCCGTGGAAGGCGAGTCAGTAATTATCAAGCTGGCTTCTAGGGTAAGAACCCTTTACTACAGTGTTAACCTTTTCCACGATTTTTCAAGATGTAAAATGTCTTAACCCTTTAAGCTCCAATATCCACATGCCAGTTCTCCAGACTGATCTTCAAACAATTCCTTAAAGAATCAGTTGAGAGAATTTGATAAAAGATCGAAGCATTTTCCCTCAGGTGATCATTTTATTTATTCTCATATATTTTCCTTTTGATTATCAGGTAGGAAATATAAGTTGGCCACTCTTGGGACCTAGAGGGTTAAATATTAATAGTATAAATATTAATAGTATAATTATTTAACCCCTTTTGTAGTTCATTGTCTTGGAATCTCTGTTAGACTTTTATTAGGTACCCGTTGGTAGATGTGTAGCCTGCGAAAACATCCGTTTCTCCTCGCTCTTCGCCGCTGTGGACGTTTTGCGCGGAGGAACGTCTGCGCCTCAGCGGCAGAAATTCCATCCTGATGACGCAAATCAATGTTTACGTAATAAATCCTGTAGTCATAGGGTTCCAAATATAAACTTGTCCAAGTTTACGAGTCTTCTTTTGCTAAAGTGTTCTGTTCATCTGCCAACGAGCTCCAGCAAAACTCAAATGCTTCTTCTAGAGAAGACTATATTCCACAAATATTGACTGTTTTGTTAGCGATTCTTCGCCCTTACATTTCACCTTTGTGGCCTTTTGTCTTTTGTCTGTCATTCGTAAACAATAACTAAAAAAATGTAACTACTCCGTCGACCAATCAGCGCTTCTTACCGGATTCCGGACAGATTTTACGTCATCAGTATGGAAGTTCTGTCACCGAGTCGCAGACGTTCTTCCGCGCGAAACGTTGCCAGCGGCGTAGAGCGCGGAGAAACGGATGTTTTCGCAGGCTTGTGGATGTGATGATATAAAGTGACCCAGATACTTCATCATAACTTGATTCCCCTGAAGGTGTCCTAGCATCCTGCTGTCAGAGCCTTTTTTTCAATTTCGTGATTTTGGCGTACTCGCGAAAAGCTCTGCATGAATCGAATAAAGTATTACTTGGGCATGCGCAGTTTGCTGCTAGGATACAGCTTAGAACCCAGGCCTAATAGCCGTGCTCTTGGTATGGCGGGTTCAGTTATGACCATCGGTTTACCAATAAACTGAGGCTCGCACCCGATAAAACAGTTTCACGAGAGAAAACGAGATTTACTGCTCCAGAAGTTCAGGCTGCGGCGACTTCAAAGGCTTGACGCCATTCAGGAAGAACCTTCTTTTTTCTCCTCAATCAAGAAGAAGACAAAAGTAGGTTTCACGCCCAGTGTGGTCTCTTGATGAAAACGAGAAACCATCACGGACGTTATAACCTTTGTTTCGCAGGGTCTGATTGTTTTGGGTGAAGATGCTGTCATGATGAGTTCGAATATCTTGGCTAGTGATGGAGTACTTCATGCCTTAAACAAACTTCTTATCCCTGATGATATTCAACCTCTGTTACCAAGATATTGCAACAGAAAGTCATTTAGTCGTGTAAGTAGTTATTAAAGTTTTTTTTTTTGAATTTATAAATATATGAATTTCATGCATTTGAACCGCTGACTGAAGAAAGAAATGCAAAGAAGATCATCGCAGTTAAAGACGTAACTTATGAAGTTGCGAAAAGAAAGACTAAAAAATTCAGGCTTGCCAGGATTCAAACCCTTGTCTGTGCGATACCGTTGCAGTGCTCTAGCCAGTTGAGCTAGAAAGTCAACTGGAAGCTGGTCCTTAAATTGCTTGCAATTATGGATTATTAAATTTGGAGGAGCTCACAAGATCAATCGCTGACACGTTTACTATTCCTAACTATAGATTTGTGAAAGTATTTGGTCCTTAAAGCCAGTTTAAGGCGCTTCTCTAGATCCCAATCTACTTGTCGACAACGGCCCTGTTTATTCGTCGCGTTCCCTAATTATTTCAGCCTTTTTCATTGTTAAAAACCTGCTGTGTGCTTCTTCAACAGGGCATTTGTTACCGCTGTTCTGTTGTCCAAGCCTTGCCCACTAAGGGGTGTCCAAGAGGTTATTCTCCGTCTGTAAGTCCTAAATCTTAGTAAAACAAATATCGTAAACATTCCGCTTATTTTCGCCCCAGTAATAGGCCAATCTACCTGCAATCGGCGTCAAAATTAGTTGAGACGTACACTTCGCCCTAAAAGGGTTTTCTGACGTTTTGCTGACTACAAAAGGGGAAAACATAGCTTTTCCTCCCCCACCCCTTCCATGCAATGTTGTGCCGCTGTTCGAGCTACCTGTAGAAAACAACAAATACCCCAGCTTTGAATGGACGGGACAGGGGAGGGGTGCGGATTCTTTTGTTCTCTGTACTTAATACCCTATTAGAGTACAATGTCTCAACAGTTTTGTCGCCGATTGTGAAACAAAAAACACTTGCGGTTATAGCTCCCCCCCCCGGTATATGTTCCTTTCTAGCTTGTATTGAAATGAATTCAGTTTTTACGACGTTTTGAATCTTAAAAAAAAAATGAGTAACTTCACAACGTATTTTGATCAGCAGCACTATGCAGCTTGTTTTGAAACGCTTGTTTAGTCCGGTTATAAAGCCTACCGGATGTAAGCCCCCCGTTTAGAAGCCCACCTAAACCCCTTACGAAGCCGTAAAAGCCCGGGCTTGTTAGGGGAAATTACCTACATGTATATGTCGTTTTTACGACCATATTGTCGCACCGAAATGGTGACCATGTTGGTTTACAAAACTGCATGTAGAATTAGTAAATTGCTGCGTGGTAGCCCTCTTTTCAAAGACGTTTCTTACTCACGCTCACTGAAGTAGACCGATGGTCACTGCGGTTGAACGTTTTTCTCAGAGAGCTGAACCAAGGTATTGTCGAACAAACTCTAAGAAGTTCTCGGCTTTTTTTCAAGGACCTAATTTTTTAAATTCACTTGACAATGAGGTCATCAACTCTCAATGCTTTCCTCCTTAAAGAAAATACCGAAGATTAAATTATTAAGAAAGTATGAAAACCGATCCTAAATCTTTCTATCGTCGACTCTTCGCCGTCTTTTCTTCAATTGATGTAAACATTTCTTGCCCGTGGTTCGACTAGGCCTAACCTCTTATAAGTTCCAATAGTTTCTGTTAGGTCTTCTCGCCACTTCTTTTTCTTTTGCTTTTCCTATATTATTTGTAATTCATTCTTTATTATTTTGTGGCAAATAAATATACCTTATTCGATGGTTTAGCATATAATACGTGCGGATATTTTGCGAGTTGCGTAGTATTTTTCCGAGCCCCGCAGGGGCGAGGAAAAATACGAGCAATGAGCAAAATGTCCGCTCGTATTATATGCTAAACAATCGAATAAGAGGTTTATTATTCCACTACAAAAAAAAAATTGCTATTTGGCAATTGGTTTCTATTTTTTGGTAAGAGTATTCAGAAACATCCTGATTCCGTCTGGGAGAATGACGTTAACAATGAGCAAAATGTTCGCGCGTACTATGCCAAACCATTGAATGAGAGGTTAATTATTTACTGCAAAAGAAAAATATTATTTTGGCTTCTATTTTCTAGTAAGAGTATCCAAAACATCCTGATTCTGTTAGCCATAGTTGCTCCTTCTCCATCCGCCGGTATTCGCTCTTTTGTAAACCGGTTAAACCAGGACACTACAGTGTATTACGGCCTCGTATTTTGCTTGTTCTCTTGACCTTATATGGTAAAATGACATAATAGTGGAATAATAAGATAAAATAGAATAAGATAAATATAGAAAATAACATGTAGCTCAGTCGATTAGTGCGCTAGGGTTTCCGAACACAATTCCCAGATGTCACCTTAAACCCTTACTTCCTTTCCCTGTAGCTTTAAGTATGGAGAGAAGCGGGGGGGGGGGGGGGGGGGGGGGAAACGAGCGCACCGCCGGCCTCAGATATGTCAGTTGAAGTACTGTTACGAGTTGCCGACGGAAAATAATGTCCATTACCGTTATCTTATCTTACGCGACGGGGATGCTCGCGCAACCCCCCCCCCCCCCCCCCCCAACCCCACTCCTTCCCCTCAGACCCTAGAGGTCCAGGTTTTTTGGTTGACCACCCCGTCCCCGCTTCCCCCCCCCCAAAGAAGTTTGAGCTTGGTACTTTATTGAAAGATCATGATGCAAACATCATGCATCAAACCTAGGGAATAATACGGATTTACCACTTGCTTTCAACTTTTTGTTTCGTTTTGAACAGTAACATTCTGCATATCCATTCTAAAAAAAGAGTAAAAAAAGTACTCTATTTTAAAAAAATTACTTTTGAAGATTAAAAGTTTGAGAAATACCCCCAGTTTTTCAAAATGCTCCAAATGCAGTCTCCGGCAACCTAATTCCCCCCAACCCATCTCCTCGTTGGATCGCACCTCCCCGTAAAAAAATCCTGGCTGCGGCCCTGTTCATTACACAAATCCCTGGCAGAGTCAAGTAACTTCTCAATATCCAGTCAGGTTACGTCTGAATCCGTTGACACCCTTTTGACAAAAGGGTCCTTAGTATTTCTTCTAGTGGTACTTAAAAAGTACTTGTTCTTTTATGTTTCAGAACACGACCTCAAGATGCCTTTACAGACTATATATACTAGGCAACTTTCTTGTCGGAACATATGTTGGTTGTACAAGCACATGCTCCATTGAGGTAATAGCTTAAAGTGTATTTGACAAAATTTTATATATTTGCTTGAAAGAATCTCCACAGTGTCCTGAGAAAGGTAACCCCCAAAAAACTTCCATATCGATTTCTCTCTTCCGTGTGTTAGCATTCCAAAAAAGTGAAATTTCACCTCCGATTGAGTACAAAACCGTGCAACTGAAAACAAGACACTGGGAATGATTGTGACGTCTTTTCAGGTCATTCTGTTTCGCGGCAAGTAAGAAACGACTGGGAAATTTGCTTGGGAAATTTTTGTCTGAACTAGTTTTTTGAAGGGCAGCACTTTGTGTCTTAGTGATAATACATTAGGAATTCTTGTTTTCGAGAAAAGTGTCTTCAAGTCTCATCCAGGTGATCTGTGACGTCATTGCGGGGGCCTGGGGAAAGAAATTTTAATGCCGTATCCCATAAACTAACGCGCGCACCAATTCAATTCAATTCAATCTGTTCCCGTCAGCTTTGGTTTATGGGATACGGCATTAAAATTTCTTTCCCCAGGCCCCCGCAGTGACGTCACAGATCACCTGGAATACATTAGGAATTCTTGTTTTCGAGAAAAGTGTCTTCAAGTCTCATTACATCTCCAAACTGATCTCCGTACATTTTTCTATTAAGAATTAGTCGAGAGAATTTGATAAAATATCAAAGCATTTTCCCTAGTTTATCGCCTTATTAATTCTCACAAATCTCAGTGATTTTGTTACCTCTGCGTCCTGCATTCCTGGTGAATAAAAATCCCCAAAGACGCAAAGTAATTCATGGCATGTGTCCCGTAGAATGCAAGGAACGATCGATCGGTTTGAAGATTGTTTGGTAGAATATACTGTTCGTGTAATTTCTTTGGCAGTTGTTTAAATGTACATATTTATTTTAGTCTTTTTTGTGCTTTAAATACATAGACGGATTATATTTAAATTTCAGTTAACTGTAATAAAGAGTTTTGGCGTCTGTCTCCAGATTAATTGTCTGGTTACATAAAGGCCCAAGCATTTTCAATTTAAGGCTCCTTATTTTTTGAACTGGGACTGGATTTTTCACAAGATGAGTACTAGGACTCACTATAACTATTTGTAACAAATTCACTGTAGTTGATCAGTGTATTAATTCTCACATATACTTTTCTTTTGATTGCGGATTTTTTTTGTGAGGAGAAAATTGACATTGGTCACTCTGGGGCTTATTAACAGTTATTCCTCGAGCTCGAATGGGCTCTGAGTCAATAGCCCATGATGCTGAAGGCCGAATGGGCTATTGACTCAGAGGCCATGAGGGCGAGAGGAATAATTGTTTTAGTAAAATCCAACTAGTTGGTAAAAAATATCGAGACAAAACAACTTTAGCGAGCAAAACGCTATTCAGCCGCCATTGTTTTGGTTTTCAAAGCCGGCGCTTTGCGCTACTAGTGGGCTATAGCATATAGCCTTGTAGTAGCTCAACCACTCAGAACGCAGCATTGATAATAGACCACCAGTTGGATTTTACTAAAAGGGTATAGCTGTCTTCATAACAGGTGCCTGAGTGCTGTGCAGGATATTACGGAGCCCCCTGTCATCCATGCCCTGGACCGTTTGGAAATGCTTGTTATGGCAATGGAAAGGTAATGTATATATGGATTCAAATCAACGTTGTGAGTGTTCGTGGCTTGTTAAGTCTAAGGGCCTGTTTACATGGAGGTGGAGGACCCCAGATAGGTGAGGTAGCATGTGGCGGGTCACCCCACGTATCATGTAAACGTGATCAAATTAAAATGAGAGATTATATGGACAGTGGGTTACCCCACTTAGGCGGGTTACGTTACCTTCTTGGGGTCCCCCACCTGCATGTAAACAGGCCCTAAGGCTATGTTCACACTAAAATAGAGTGTTCTCGCGCCGATAAGACAGTTTAACTGGGTAGGGCTTGTGTTCACACATAAGGACGGTGATTTTGGCGCGATTTCTGGAACGGCGGGAAGCTGCGCCTTGTGCTCCCGTAGAATGTTCAAACATTCCCTAAAGTGCCATCCTAGTGCGCAGAACTATGGTATACGTAGGCTTCATTGGATGAATGGCATCAGTGCCAGTACTCATGATGCAAGTGCGTGGCGTCCATTGCAGTTATTGTATTTTAATTTGTTTACCCTCAGAGCGCTTAGGAGTTCCGTTCTTAAGAACTCGTTTAAACGTGTCCGTGCGTTCCAAATCGAATTGGAACTTGGAATTGTTTTACGGAGAGGGGAAAACTAGAGTACACGAGGAAAAACCTCTCGGATCAAAAGAGAGAACCAACAACAAACTCAACCCACGTATGGCGTCGACGCCGCGATTCAGAACCGAGCCATATTGGTGGGAGGCGAGTGCTTTCACCATTGCGCCACCCTAACACCTAAATGCAAATTCTTAGGAGTTACTGATCTTTCTTATCATCTTTCTACTTTGTTAGTGTTTTGATAGAGTCAGCGGCAATGGGACCTGTATTTGTCAACCCATGTTCAAAGGAGTAGCTTGTGAGCTATGCGATCGAGACGATAAGTTTGGACCATCTTGCAACCAAAGTATGTCATTTATATCCTCTCATGCTTAGATCCTACTATCACTGTCACTGCCATTAGACCACCACCACCACCACCACCATAATTAGTTAGGCCAGAAAGATCATCCGTACTGTCACCTTTCCTGCCGCCAACTTCGTTTTGTCATTGCGTCATTATCGACATTGGGAGTATCTATCTTCGTCTTCATAGCCCAAATGATTTGTCAGCATTAAAATTGCCAATTGCTTCACTGACAACACATTTTCGCTTTCATTATGTTAATCATCTTGTATTTCAACATCATCATCATCATCATTATCACCATCATCACCACCATCATCATCATCATCATCATCATCATCATCATCACCATTGTCGTCATTATCATCATCATCATCATTATCATCTTCATCGTCGTCATCACCATCATTAACTCCTGTCATCCTTACCAAAATCACGGTCATTAGAATCGTGTTTATCATTGTCATAATCATCACAACAAACCAGAATGAAATTACCGTACGCATTGCATTAAACTCGATCGTGAATTTCCCTTTTTCCTCTTGAAATTAAATGATGGTTTCTTAAAATTCAGTACCAGGAAAATTTGCTTGCATGTGACCCAGTTAGACTGTTGCGGTGCAGTTTCATGAAAAATGTATTTTTAGAGATGTTTTCAATTGGATCTTCGTTGTTTTTGCTGTAGCTCTCTAATGACCTATGACAACATCATTCTTGTCATCCTTCTTATGAAAACGTTTCTCCGTTTGGCCGATGCTGAAAGGGGTTATTCCAACGCGACTAATTTCCTGTCATTGGTTTTCTCAGCTTGCACGTGCTTACATGGCAAGTGCGACAATGGCCCCACGGGAAATGGAACGTGTGTACCGCACTCATGCTCACCTGGTTTCCATGGAGACAACTGTGACCAACGAGATATTCCATGTGCTGATGCTTCGATTAGCCGCAGGTGTCACGTGTTTGCCTCGTGTGTCCGGCAAGGAAATGTTGACAGGTAGGTATTGGGGACATTGTTTTGTAGTAACCTGCTATCTTTGTAGTGATAAATTATTTGTTCAGTGAAGACATCCTTCTGTACAACACGTACTAGAAAACACTACGCGACTAAAAAAATTTGGTTGGGAGCAACACAAATGTAACTGAGCTTGCAAACAGTCTTCCTAAAATTAAACACAGGTACTTTACCTGAATAGTTCTCTGTTTGTCATTGGGGATTTTAAACTGAAACAAGTCGTTCACACACATCGAACATCGCACCGGAGCGGTTGGGCGAAAGGGTGTGGTGAACTGAATCCCAGTCCTCAGCCCTGAATATTTACTTTCATCAGTCCTTTCAGTCCTTTCTCCTATTTGCTTGCATTTGCACCATAGGTACTGGCATTGATGCCATTCATCCGGATCCAAATAAGCATACGTATACCATAGTTCTGCGCACAAATATGGCGCTTTAGGGCTTGTTTGAATATCATACGCAAGCACAAGGAGCAGCTTCTCTCCCTTGCAGAAATCGCGTCTTATGTGCTAACCGGTATGTCTTCTTGCCGGCGTAATAGTTGTCAGATCAAGTGTGAACATAACCTCGATCGTTTAACCATTATACTTCGCAGCTGTCAGTGCAATGCTGGGTACGAAGGTTCTGGGACATTCTGCAGTGTGATCAACCCATGCACCAAACTCAGCCGCGGAGGATGTCATCACGAGGCCGTCTGCACCATGACGGCGCCTGGTGCTAATAACTGTACATGCCAGGATGGTTTCCGTGGTGACGGCGTCGTATGCGTTGCAATAGATCCATGCCAGGAAAAGGGTGCTAGGTACTGCCATAGCAACGCTGAATGCCGGTATATAGGCCCTGGTCAGGTGAGTCGATAGGCGGCTCATTTTCTCGAAACCCTCAATCGCTGCTTTGTTTTATTTTACTCTGTTGCGTTTCGACCGGCCTAGACAAATTGAAATGGTGCCTGGTCTAATTGTTTTTTGTTGTTGTTTTGCAATAACACTGATAGTTTGAACGAACAATTTAAGCGAACTGTCCTGCAAAATAGGGACCTGAAGCAACAACGACAGCTACGAAGGCGTCACTTAAAAATTTTAAAAAAATTAGTGTAAAACCATTATCGCGCTTATCCCATCTTGCCCAATTCGTCAATTGTTGGTAAACTTTTCTGGAGTTGAATTCTAAACGACTGTATCGTAGATGTACAAAAATGCGTGATGCTTGAGCAAAGTTGTTTTGCTTCTTTAAAACTATTGCTTTTGTCCCGTTATCGTTGCCGTCGCCTTGGTCGTTGCCCATGCTCCCTAATCACCTGCTCGTAACGGAGGATCAAAAGCCTTGCGCCATCATTGCCCTTTCTTATTGGCCACGATAGATAGAGTTCTGGCTCTGTCTACTATAGTGGGCGTGTTACAATGCTACTGCATTGTCTTGGTACAATTTTGTTTTGCAGAGTACTTGTGTTTGTAAGCCTGGATACACCGGTGATGGTTCGTCGTGCAATGAAGTCAATCACTGTTTGTTGAATCATGGAGGATGTTCTCCTGATGTAAGTAATTTTCCTCGCGTTTCCCAGTAGCGTGCGAGTAAAGACGTCCCCAGCGGACTAGAGCGATGAGGGGCGGCAGTATTCGCTGGCTAGTTTTTCAGAAGGAGGGACAAATTGTTGTGGAGAGTTTACTTCATGATAATTTAGTTATTTATCAAGGGATTTTTCACCGTGTTAGACATGAAGGGAAGGAGGCGTCGAAGCTGGTTGTGGTAGCCACAACACGGACAAACTAGCGGAGGAAGACCCAACTAAGTAACCACTTGTTACTGACTGACTAACTAACTAACAGACTAACGGACTGATTGACTAACAACTTTTGTTACTGACTGACTAACTAACTAGCAGACTAACTGACTGACCCACTATCAACTAACTGACTGATTGACTAGTTGACTGCCTGATTGATTACTAACTAAATAACTAAGTGATTGACTGTCCGACTGACTTACTAAATAACTGAGTGACTGACTGACTGACTACTGTAATTGACTAACTGAGTGCCCGACCGACCGACTGACTGACTGACTTAATAACGAGCTAACTGACTAACTGACTAACTGACTGCCTGTCTGCCTACTTCACTTAGCATGTAAGTAACTAACTATAACTAACTAATTAGCCTGCTTACCGAACGACCGACCCACCACCAACCGACCAACCAACCACTTAAGTTAATCGTCAAGAAAAATGAAATCACAAACAAGTAATTTTGTTGCGTTTACTCAAGGCACTTAAAAAGTGTTCGTTTTTTTTTTTTTCCTTTTTAGGCTCAGTGTGTTCGTACAGGGCCAGGAAATCACAGCTGCCAATGCAACAGTGGCCTCATAGGAAATGGCTACTTTTGTTTGGGATCTGTTGCAACGGTAAATTGCTGTTCCAAGAACGGAACGTGGAAGTCAATTTTGTGTACGGTTAGAGCGAGTAAACTTGGTGTGCTACGAAAGCCCAATAGAACTCAAAAGACGGTTGCCAATGTGGCTCAACTGACTTTAAAAATATTTGAATCAGTTCGCTTGTGGCCTTAACTGTTGACCCCCCAGGAATACAAAGAAATCCAGTTTAAAAGTGACCAGAAATGTATTAAGCAAAGTAGTGGTAAACAATGGCATTTTGCTAAAAACGCCACCTTGTACAGCATAATAAACAGTACCAGAGGAAAGTACTGCTCAGTAGCTTTCATTTGAATGGTCACACTTTAGGATTTCATCCACAAACTCAAAAGTTAGAACCACCTTGTACAGCATAATAAACAGTACCACAGGAAAGTACTGCTCAGTAGCTTTCATTTGAATGGTCACACTTTAGGATTTCTTCCACAAACTCAGTTGTTAGAACCATCTTGTACAGCATAATAAACAGCACCACAGGAAAATAATGTTCGTAAACCTAGGAATTTTATGCACACCCACAAAAATTCTATTGACAGGGGGGAGTGAAAGAAACGTTTTTCCTGTTCTGTTGGATGCAAAGTACTTGACAGTTAAGTTGACCTGCAGAAGAAGTTATAAGTACCGTCATTCTCAAAAATATTTGTTTTCTTGTAGATCATTGGAAGGATGAATCCGCGTCTGGAAAACCTCATAAGGGTAATGATATTTACATATTTAATGGGTTTTTAATAACTAGATTGCATATTTGCCAAATAAGCCCCCACCCGGCCCCCTGAGGACCGACAACTTCGTTCCCACGCCATCTAACGTTTGTTGGACAATTAATCAATCCCTGCGAAAAAATCTGGGCTGTTTGTCATTTACAGGTTGTGATGAGACTGGATCAATGTTGAGTCGAGTTGCACTGTGGGATTGTTTTGGGGAACGTTATCGCTTCTTTTATTGGCTGTTGGAAAGTTGCGCAGAAACTGGGTCAAAATGCGTCACAAAACAGTCCCACAATGCAATTCCACGCAACACGGACGGAGACCCCGTCCACACGTATTCGATTATGTTTGAAAACGGAGAATTTTTCCCCTCCGTTTTCGAAAAAATACGCGTGCACAAGTAGCGTATTCGCCCGTCCACACGAAAATGCTAAAAGGAAGTTCATTAACGTACATTTCTTTTACTCTTTTTAATTCAGCAAGCAAATCTGCTACATTATTTGTCAGATCCCACGAGGAATTTGACACTTTTTGCACCGTCCGTCTCCGCATTATCTCTGCTCTCTGACGCTGATAAACAATATTGGACCAACAGTACAGATAGGCTGGAATATCTGATAAGGTAAGTTCCTTTAGTTTTTACATTGAAGTTAAAAAGGATGGGATAAGAAGTGGCCAGAATTTGAAATTTGAACGTTTGTTGAGTTTTCACGCTTGAAAAATCCTTCATGTTCTTTTCGGTGTTTTGTCGAAATACACCATGGGACTTTTTTAAAAGAATTTTCCCAGTTTTCCTTGCGACCTCGATAGCGTCCCTGTGAAAAATTCCCATAATGCAATTCGACGCAGCATCGACCCAGTCCCGCGCGGAGCCATAAATTGCCGCTTATCCCTTGGTCTGATTTGCTTTACCCAAGAAGCCCTTGTTCAGTCGAAATTAGCAATGCCTATTTAACATGAACTTCGGTATTTTTTTCAAGATTGCTTATTGTTTTTTAAATTTTTTATAGGTATCATCTTGTAGATAAGTCGTACAGTCTAGAGCAGCTGAAGGGAATTAATGCAGTCAATGCTTCTAATGGTCTTATGCTGAACATATCTACACGGGCACAAATGGTATGAAGTGTACTCCTCAAGGTGATGTTACACGAGACGATTCGCATCGACGATTTTTAGCGCAACACAGCGTTGCAACATTGTTACGACGTTGTTTCGAATAGTTACAACATTGCTCCAATATTGCAACGCTGTGTTGCGCTAAAAATCGTCGTTGCGAATTGTCTCGTGTAACATCACGGACGCCAACAATGGTAGGAGTTGTCGCGTCCTCGTTGGCAGTGATCTGCAAACAGATGCAACAACTCCCAACAATGTTGGGACCTGCAGTGCGTCGGGGGAAGGACACAACCCATAAGACTTTGTAAACGTGAATTCGACAGCCGTCCTAGCTCTTGCGAGGCCCCAATAATGTTGAAGGAGCCGTGCAAACGGATCTCAAGTTGTTATGCTACGCTTCGGTTATCACGGAATAAAAGAAATGTTGGGAGTTGTTGGTTCAAAAGTTTGACCGGTTTCAAACTTTGCACAACAACTCCCAACAACACGGACGCAACATGTAACGTCCAACAGTTTTGCGTCCGTTTGCCTGGGGCTTTACGTATACGTAGCTGAATTTTCGCCAACAGTGCTCGCTCCAGTGCTCATAGCGAGAGGTAAAATGACCAGCGAGTTTCTCGTTGTTTTCGCTCCATTCTCTTCGCGACCTTTCCACCCAGCTACGCAGGGCTATGCCAGAGGCCAACTTTAAAGACACTTGACATCTAACAACGAAATCTTCACGTGATCTTCACGTGCTCGGATGGTTACTTGGCAATGACAATTCCGTCTCCACTAGGGGACGTAAATACAGTCTCTTTAATTCGTACTTTTGTGCTAAATACATTGACACTCCAGTAAGTTGCGTTTTTTCAGGTTTATATTGGTGATTCAGCAAAAGTCTTGCAAGCGAATGTTACCACGGAAAATGGATTTGTTCATATCATCAATAAAGTAAGGCACCGAGAAGTAACGCATTTTTTTAAAATTAGACAAGTTCAGTCTTTTACTTAAGTCTAACGGATTGTTTTAACAGCGATCTTTCTTCTCAAATGGCCCTTTTTTCCCTTAAACAACCAACTTTCTCCTTAAAATTCCATCTTCTTATCATCTTCCATCTTCCGCCTCTCTTAACTGTCCGTTTTCTTTCTTAAGTCCCAGTATCCACGTACAAATTCTCCAAACTGATCTCCATACATTTCCTTAAAGAATTAGTTGAGAGAATTTGGTCAAAAATCAAAGTATTTTCTCTTGGGTGATCATTTTATTGATTCTCATAACTTATCTCTGTACAGTGTATGGATAATTGTAAGGAGAAGATTGATCTTGGACACTATTGGGACTTAAAGGGTTAAATAACTTCATCCTTTGTTACATAGCCACTTTTTTTAAAATGAAAATTCGACTTCTTTCCTTAATATTAATAGTCGTCTGTTGTAGGAAACAGTTGCAAGTTACCTCTGCGATTCAGGGTAATCTCAGCAAAAATCGAACGGAAAGCCCGGGGAGTAGTCTAAAGCCCCCCCCCCCCGTTCGGGCGGAGCTATCCCGTATAACGAATTATAGGAAGTTGCCTCCACAGTAAGGGGGGGGGTGGGGGAGTAGAGTAACGGTGGGAATTTAGGAAGCGTCCCGCTAATTAATAGAGAGCTTAGATGCTATGACGAGGACGACAACGAGAAGGAGATTTTCTCAATACTAAGTAGTGCGCGCGCGCGCGCGCGGGAAACAACGTCATCTTGGCGGGAAAATGTGGCAGCCGTCGCCATTCTACTACGAGTTTTAGCGAGAGTGTCGTAGTGGCGAAAACAAATGTTAGAAATTTTATCATTTAGCGATCGGGAGAGGGCTTCACCTTCTTCAACGGTAATAAGCGTACTAACTTTTTTGGTGAAAAAAGTACAATGAAGCTTTCCGGGATGTCTTTTCTTAGAGAATAGTCGAGAAATCCTAAAATGAAATGTCGTCGTCGTCTCCAAATCTAAAGCTCTTTATTATCGTTTGGCGCTTCTTTGAGTTTTAACTCTTCGCAGTTCAACTAATAATCGACCTTTCGTTATTTTGTTTAGGTTCTTCTGCCTCCACGTTTGTCCTCTGAAAATCAACTTCCTTTAACTTCAGAACTTCTTAAGAATATATCGGAGTTTTCTGATTTCTACACCCTCTTAAAGGTACCGTGCTGTTCTGTTTAAGTGTATGTGACACGGAATCTTTTTAAACTGATTTTGGTCTATTAGACAAGTTTAATTAGCACACGTGAACTTTAAAAAAATGTCTCTCTCAAAATGTCTTGAATTTTGGGCCTCTAAAATCTGCTTTTCCTCTTCACAAATGTCCCAGAGACTGGGAGCAAAAAAAAGAATTAAAGAAGGCTGATGAAATCATTTGACGTCAGTTAGTTTACTCAGGCTTTGCTTCCGATTCTGGTCACCGTCATTTTTTTGTGTTTTGTTGAATCAAGCGATGTAACTAACTGTAACGAAGGTATAGCGAAATAAATGAAGATTCTGAAGATGATTGGTGAGTCTTCGACAGCCATAATCCTTCCTATTCTGGCAGTGAAAGAGTTGAGAAGTTGTATACCCGTTGAGTGTATAATTAGCATTTTACGGTATTCTGATCTCCACACTTCTTAGTGTCAGCTGAACCCCGCTTGGCAGGAACGTTTTAAAACTAATGCTGCTTAGTAAAATCAAACTAGTGGTCTGTTATCAATGCTGCATTCTGATTGGTTGAGCTACGACTAGGCTATATGTTATAGCCCACTAGTAGCGAAAAGCGCCGGCTTTGAAACCAAAACAGTGGCGGCTGAATCGCGGATTGCAAGCTAAAGTTGTTTTGTCTCGATATTTTTGAGCAACTAGTTTTATTTTACTAAAACAATTATTCCTCTCGCCCTCATGGCCTCTGAGTTAATAGCCCTAATGGGTTATCATTCTCAGAACCCATTCGGGCTCCAGGAATAATTTTTTAAATAATTGTTTTGTAGAACCTACAGCTGTTGTCACTACTGGACGCTTGCAATGCCTGTACAGTATTTGCTCCCACAAGTGCCGCACTCAAGAATTATGTCCTGCTACAGAATAACAGCCTGGTAAGATTTAAGATAAACTGGAATTTTCCACTGACTAATCTCACGCACCGCTGGGGCCTGGGAATAGGTCATGTGACCTTTGGTGGGCAGTTGTTTCTTATACATCTGTTATTACTGACTTTTTTTCCTCACATCCTTCCGATTCGAAATCTCAGATACTTTGGATCCGTTGCGACGAAAGGAGCAAAGAAATCCAAAAATAGATTCTTTTGTATGCTAGCATTAGCGGTGTGAAGTGGCAAGAATATTAGGGGAGCTTGTATTTTCGTAGAAAAAGCGCTTCCTAGGTGTGAAACGGGCGGATCATGAAGCCAAAAAATCTGGATTTAGATTTGACCTTCTGAAGCCATTAGGAGCCTGTATTCATTAGACTGCAAAATATAAAAACTGTTGTGTTTTGACATTAGAAGGAGTAGGGGTTGATTGAGTCCACATATAATGACCAATCAGAGCGCCGCGCATCTCGTAACACGAAAAAAGACGTCACTTGTCAATCAAATATTCAACCGGATATTGAGAAGACGTCACAGACATATTGAGAGTTATACAAGTAACCGGAAGTGTGGTGGGAAAGAGCTGTGTTCACACTCTACCGGCTAGCTCTGGCAGCTACACGAACAGGCTTCTGTTCACACATTAGACCGGTAATTTCGGCGCGATTTTTGTTATAGCTTTCAGCCACCAGGTGATCTGTGACGTCATTGCGGGGGCCTGGGGAAAGAAATTTTAATGCCGTATCCCATAAACCAAAGCTGACGGGAACAGATTGAATTGGTGTGCGCGTTTGTTTATGGGATTCGGCATTAAAATTTCTTTCCCCAGGCCCCTGCAATGACGTCACAGATCACCTGCCACTTTTCGTCGCTGTATGAAGTAAAAGTAGGAACATGGAAAGGAACCCATGGACGAAAATATTCATAAATAAGGACTGGGTTCAAGAGTACCAAACCCTCTCGGGCAACCGCTCCGGCTTGTTCCAGTTCTGTGCCGTTGCCGTTCATACTCTACCGAACAGCTTTTCATACTGGTACGAAAAGCTACGTGGTGATGAAGTCTTGGTTAGCAGTTTCCAGGAGCGTCGATGGGTTTGCCGCGCTGAGCTGACGTGTTTGAGGTGGTGGATTTTGGGAGAGGAGAAAGAACAAGCTAGTGGACAATGCGAGAGCGATGTTTTCAAAGGATGAGGGTAACGCCAGAGAGGAAGAACCAATGGGAGTTTGTAAGGAAGAATGACGTCATCGAGTCGTGAATAAGCGCCTCAGGATAAAATTCACGAAGGAGTTGACAGGTGGGAAGGAACATTTATATATGGACAACCTATACACGCAACACTGGAAACTGTTTTAATGTTGAAGAAAGCCAATTTGTTACAAACGGGAACTTGGGTGAGCTCCAAATGAGCATCGCTTTCCTTTTTCGTTTAAAAATCTTTAAAGTTTCAAAACACCAGTTTTGAAATGTTCTTCACTTGACAGAGTGCCGTCAAGAAATTCCTCCATTTTCCATCTAAGACAGGTCAATTCATCAACTGCAGGCCATCGTGTTTCTTGCTCACCATTCGCGTTCGTCGTTTGAACCAAATATCGTTCCGCGTGAATATCAATGTCTTCCTTGCTGTCCCTCAGTCGCAGAAATTCAACGAAGTCCTTTACTCTGCTTCTTACTGGTCGACGATTGTATCTGTCCAGCAAGAAACTTAACCATGTATGGTTGCAATCAGCCATTACATCTCCTCTGTTTGGACCCTTTAATCTGATGAATGGCCCTTTCACACAAACCACGTACGTGTCAGATTTTAAAGTGAAAATAAAAAAGGGTTGTTTTCTTTTTAAACACGTTTCCCTTATTTTGGCTGTTAATTCCTGATCATCGACTCCTGCTTTCATCTGATACACATACCATCTATGTGTGTATTCATCGGTGCCTCCTATTCCAGCATTGAACTGCACTATTCCTTGGTAGAGTTCCAAATCATCGTCTGATTACAGAGAAAAAATAAATGTCAGAAACTGGATAGTAGTTGGCCACTAAATGATCTACGTACAAGCAATGCACAAAGCCTCGTCTCTCAAGAAAGAAATTGTATGAATCCAATTACTTTAATCGCTTTTGCTTTTTCCTGGCGTTTTGGTGCAACTTTCATATAGGCGTCTATTATACAGGGAACAGGAGGGGGCATCAATACGATCATTTACGGTACACTTCACACCCGCATCAAACCGGGACTTCTTGTTCCTCTGCATCACAGTTTGTGCTTATATATTCTTTTTTTTTTTTTCATTAAGTCCATGTGCAAGCGAATTCATTTTACAGCTTTCCTATTGACCACTCCAGAAAATACCATAACATACCATAAAACTCTTTGTTTGTCACCCCAAACGTTTGCATAAGCATTGTTTTCAGTTACTCTTGGGGCCATATTAACCCCCAAGAGAAGCTGAAGACAATGCCTATGCAAAATTCTGGGGTGACAAACAAAGAGCATTATGGTATGGTATGGTATTTTCTGGAGTGGTACCCTTGGCACGTGTTTATCAATGTTTGTTTACATTCGCGCTCGTTTCCGTTTCACGCTGATTGTCGAAAATCTGACAGCTCAGTGGACAGGGAGCCACAGGGGAATTGGAGGTGGAATTCCATTTCTAGAGACGTAGTTGTAAGCTCTCCTTTCTTTTCCCGCTCCACCGCCAGAGCGTCCGAGATAACGTGCTCTCAGGCTATTTAAAATAAGAAGTTTTTTGTGAAAGGGTTGAATCCAGGAGTCATTTCAATTTCCAAACAGTGAATCAAGATCACGCTGTCGCTGAAATAATTTTCAACCTACTTTTGAAGAAGTTTTTTCGTAGCTGTCTTATGTGCCAAGGAATCTCATTTCGTACGTTAACACCTAGACAGGGAAAATAGCTCTTCGTCTTTTATTTTTTCAGGAGTTTGTCTGATGATTAAGTCGTGTACCGGCTTCTGCGCGCAATTTTAATAGAGCTTGTCACGGTTTTCGACGCCATCTTGACGAGTAGGCAAACGCGTGAGAAATTGCAGTGTTTGTATGAGAATCTAAGTAAAAATAATGCCGAATAATTTCCGTAGAACGGCTGTTCTGAAAAAAAATATGATTTGTAAACTAAGGCTTCACTCCTAAGGATTCTCCTGAAAAAAGTTGAGGGCGTTACATGCACTAGAAGACCTAGAACCACTTTTTAAAATTTTCTATACATTTGTCTGTAAGAAAGTCCCGGGAAAATTACAGACAAATCTAAAGCAAGCCTCTGGAGAAACTTAAGCACAGGTACGCCACCAAAATTTTTAGGACAATCCTTTGCTTTGTAGCTTTAGTTTACAATTGATATTTTTTCCAGAACAGTCGTTTTACGGAAATTATTACCGGGGCCTGCCGAAGGCGGGCACCGGTCTTAAAATGCAGACGATTAAGTTTTTTCAACGTTACATTGTTAGGGATACATCGCTGACTGAGATATATCGCTGGCTCGTTACTTTGGCTCGCTCATTGAAATCTTATCCGCCATTTTAAAAAGCACTGGAGGGCAGGCATGGAGGACATTCAAGAGAAAGATTGTAGCTTTTTGTTCCCCAACCTTTACTATGGACTACTTTATGAGCGAAAATTTAAGAGTGAATATTTGGAGAGACAAATTTACGAGCGATCACTTAAGAGTGAACCTTCCATCGTGAAACTTATCGAGAATAAAGAGCGACTTATCAAAGCTATCTATATTGAGTGAACCTTCCATCGTGAAATTTATCGAGAATCAAAGCGAACACTTATCAAAGCTAACTTTATACCATCTTAAAAAACGTGCTACAAGGCGATCTAGACGTGCTCGTGAACCGAGCAGAATTCCAGAAGAGGTCCCAACAAGAAGAATAGCATTTTAAAGAAATTTGTCTTCAAAAAGATTTCAACGATTGAGATACCGAAGTCTTCAAAGCTCCATCGCTATGTTAATAAGGTGAGAAAACTTTCAGTCATGCACGATATAAATGTAATAACAAACGCGATCCAAAGATAATTAACTTAAATAAAATGGCTATACCCAAGAAAGCTTATATGTTGTCTTTCTTTAGCAGGCATGCATTATCACACGATGATGAAACTAGAAGTAAAGCACATCGATATTTATCATTGTTTTCTTGCAATTGTGTGAGTCATATGTGAATTTCAAACTAAGTAAAGATGTTGAGAAGAATCCAGGACCTACTCAATACAACACTGATCATCATGAAGTAATAATTAGACCTTTTATGCAAAATCACAGCTCAACAATGCAGCTGACCTCTCCTATTTCCTCTGAGAATTTGATACAGTCAAGATTTGGTGAACTTGGTTTACAATCAATAGATGTTGGCGGTGCGGGTGATTGTTTCTTTAGATCTGTATCAAAGAATTGGCATAAAATCTAAATGAAAAGGCTGCTTCTTACAACGATATCCAAAAGAAGTAAATTTAATTTGGTCATGTTAACAATTTTCAAACACGCGGGTACCCTGTGCTATTGTCAGAATTTGAAGTAGGGAGCAACAACTGTAACCATATAAATATTAATTCGATTAGTTTGCACACGGAATGGTTTAATGCGGCTATATTTACCACTTATCAATAAATGAGATCCCTGTGTATTGCAAAATATAGTTACAGAATTCATCCTAGCGAGTTTTCATCAGTCTAAAGAATATTTGCAATAAAAAAGATTTTCATGTCGCCCGACAAACTTGTTGATGGAAACTACCCTTCCACGTGGCCCCGGTAAAATTCACGAAGTGATTCTTGTTCGAAATTAGATTCTCATACAAACACTGTAATTTCTCACGCGTTTGCCTACTCGTCAAGATGGCGTCGAAAACCGTGACAAGGTCTATTTCCAAACAGTGAATCAAGATCACGCTGTCGCTGAAATAATTTTAAAATTTCATCGTTCTTTCTATAGTTTTAATATCTTTTGACCCAAAAGAATTGCCGCAGAATAAAACAAAAGTTAGGTTCTTGACGTTAGCTGCGAAATATGCGCATATGCAATTTCGCGGAACAAAAGGAGCTAAAAGAAGAAAAAAATAGCGTGCTGTATTCAATGTTTAGTTTGTAGCCTACATCACTTACTGAGCATCGTCGTGCAGTTTAAGCTCTTCGCAAAATCTGGGCATGATTGAGCCTAATATGATAGACACAGGGAAATATTGCCATTTAGTACTCTTAAGGGATCGCCAGCGCCCCATGTCCGTTAGACTTGATCTTGTTGCGAAAAAGGCGCCAAGCCTATGGCTGCGACGTGACACAAACCGATCGCCGATCGGTCGTGCTCAGTGGTGTTAACCAAGCTTTTACGTTTTAGAATTCGATCGTCGTTTTGGGGAAACCACGAGCCAACGAATTAACATTGAAAAACCAATCGTCAATTAAATATTAGAGAACTAAGACTGAAGGCCAAGCGGTTTGGTTCCATTGCATGCTAGCTACTTAGGTTTCTAGGTTACCTTCCCAACTTGAATCAAATCAATAAAAAGTTGATTACCGGAATGCGATTCCATTTTCGCATTAACTCGTTGACGGTGCAAGAGAACAATAACTTCCTGTAAAGCTCTGGATTCTTCAGGAACTGCGTTTCTCCCGCCTTTGCGAGTATTGAAAATTGCAACGAAACGAAAGACGACTGCCGGTAAGACTCCAAATTTACCGTTTAGCGCTAAGCGCTGCCAGTTTTATAATGGTCTACCCTCCCGCCAAAATCAAGCTGACCAATTACCGCCTTTTATAACCAAATAAGGAAATCACCTGATGATCTGCGAGCACAGTTTATCTATTACATACAACGACTGAAAGTCTCTATCTGTTACTACTAAAACGTTTAAACATACTTTTTGCTTTTTTTTTCTGTCTAACTGGGATATAGTGAATAGTAATAGCCATAGTGGATTTCCATTACAGTCTATAAATCGTTCCTAATATGCAAAAATGTATCAAAACATATGAAAGTGGAACGGCAGTGATCGATCCTCGGAGTTGAATAAACAACCTAAGCAGTTGAAAAAGAACCAAGTCAGCTTGCGTTCACTTCAAAGAAAACAGCACCGATGACAGGATTTTAATATTTCTTGTGCGAATAACATACCGACAGCGAGCACCGTATGAGGTTGTTTCCGACGAGTACAAATATTCTTCTGTTTAGTTACGGGTATTTTTTTAGGTTGTGTATTTTTCGTTGAAAACGATAGGTGCTTTCTTGGAAAGACCGGAAGTCTTATCATGGCAAACCGGATCAAGGTCGTTTGCGAACTACTTGTTCCCATACCACTCTATCAGCGCGCATTCTCGTCCCCAGAGCTCGTCTTTGTTTTGGGGACGAGAATGATCAGTGCGCGTAACAGCTGGCATCCATAAATTCTGCTCAGTACAGGTCACTGCTAGTTTTTTTGATGCTCTTTCTTGTTTTTGATTCCCTGCTAGCAGCGTCCTCTTTTCGCCGGTATTCGGCAGGCAGGAGTAAAAAGAGGCTTCTGCCAACGGGGAGTTTTCTTGATAAAGATGATATCCGCGGTCGTGACGTAAAAATTTTATTTTGCATACTTAAATAGCTAAGTGGTACGAGTTAAGGATTTATTATCACTGTATGCCCCTCTTTCTTCAATTTCTTTAGTCTGCTGACACTTTGAAGTACCATGTTGTGAAGCAGTATCTTTCGGAGGAAACGATGCGAAACGGAGAAGAATATTCCTCTTGGCTCGGGGACAATTTTCTTGTCAAAGTGACCAAACCCGGACGGGAAATGGTTAGTAGAATGACCTCTGGTTGCAGTCAAGACACTTACCGCGTTCCACCCGATATTTAGGAGTGGTCCTTACTAAAGGGTTGCATCATCGGAATCAAGAATGTCACTTTTAACGTTTTTAACGTTAATCGTTGAGCCCCCAAATGAAATATCTTAGGCAAATTTTTAGTCACCCAGTACGTTTATTCTGTGATTTTCCTTTTGCTGTTTTTTGTGTTGCCTCGTGCTGTTCACTGACACTAGTACTCATTTAAAAAATTAAACAAGTGATATAAGCCAATAGTTCACACACGAAATAAAATCCGTTGTTGGCAGTTTCACTCAGTTATTCATCAAGAATTTTTTTTATGTTCAGGGAACATTTCTCGTTCGAAATAGCACACTCGCTTTAACAATTCTTCTTACAGGTGTAGCTTATGTCAGATGTGTCTGTTGTCTTTCAGCTTAGAGTCAATGGAATTGATGTGGTGATTAAAGGACAAAAGGCCAGGAAAGCAATGGTATTTGGAATAAATGGGGTACTGGAACCTGTACGGAGGAACTGTGACGAGATTAGACGTTATTATTCTCTCGTAAGTCACTTAGTCTTAATGATTATAATATATTAATAATTGTTTTATCATTCGATCACTGAGTTTGTTTTTTAATAAATAATACCTTCAGAAAGCGGTTAGCGCGGGCTGCCTTCCAGGAGTAATGACAGAAATCACATAAACGAGCAAGGAGCAAGAATGGTTTCATTTGCGCATGAGCAGAATAGTATTTGCAGCCAAAAACTTCACCGGCGAAAAATGTCTGATTGGTCTACGCGCGACCACGTGACATTGCCAAATTCAAAATGGCGGCAATACCTCCACACTTTGTTTATTCCAGTGGAAAGGAGGTTAATTGCGGCTTAAAATGCACATCGGATATTTTTAGAATAGCCTAGACTTTATTATCTTTTTTCACCTATTCCTATGGGATTCGTTCCCTGCGATGCTCGCGGTTTGGCCGGCTTTGGATTTGTTTAAGCGATCGTACTCTTCACGATCACGAGGGACAACAATATTTTTGAAAAAAGCCGGGTCACTAAAAAGAACTGCGTTTGTTCACAGCTCAATGCAGCGGCGAAATAAGACACTATGGGTCCTTTGAAATTGCTTAGACACCTGGAAGTTATTTATTTAATTTTTTTTACCGAAAAGATAAAGCAAAATTATGTTTTCTCCAGCAAGACTTTCTAATTTATGAAAAAAAAAAAAAAAAAAAGCATGAACATGAGCTAAATAAACTTTAGTGTCGGCATTCATGTTCTTCTCATTGTTAACGGGTGCAGTTTTAATATCAAAACTTTAAAGCGTCTATGACCGAGCAGGTTTTTTTTTTCTTTTTTCTTTTCAAATTAGGGGAATACTATACATAAAAGAAGAGAACTTTGATTGCAAATGTGTTGGAAAAAGTACTGATTATATCTTTTTAGTATATAGGTTAGAAAAGTGATGCGTAATCAAAAGTGCTACAAAGGAGTAAAAACCCAGATGTTTTCATCAATAAATTTTATTGACACTGTCAGGGACATATGCTTTCCTTGCATGAGTACATATTTTTTCGTCAAAAATCTTGTTTGTGAGGTTGCACTTTGTTTGATTCAGGATCAGTCAATCTTTTCTGAAGAGAATTGAACAATAAAGTATGTTAATATGTTAGATACCTCAACACTGCCTTAGCCAACAACTAAGAAGAAACTAAACTTCATATAAAAAAAAAGGAAAGTGAAAACTACTTCACTGTGAAACAACAGCCCCTTCAAATATATATCACATTAAATCCATGCAAAATGTAGTCCTGATGCTAAGTTTATAGGAATAGAAACAAACGATAATTGACAATGAACCTATGTTTGAATGAGATCTGTATTTGAGTGTTCTCACATAATTCTGACAGAAGATCGAAATTGGAAACTGCATATCCTACACAACTGCAGTCATCAACATGATCCAACTAAAATTTCATTAAGACACAAGGTTTACTCCAAACTTTAAACTCCTTTAAGTTTAATTTGTGAATATTATTTTTTTTTTTCTTGGAAAGAACTTTTGAATACGTAATAGCATGTTAACTCTATCATTCATTCATAACTTTGCTCCAAAAATTAAGCCAAAAACGATGGACAGAAAACAAAAGCATTCACAGGAAAATTGCCCTGTTCATCTCCTTCCAGGATCCAATTTTTAAGCAAAGAAGCACCTTAAAAAATTGTACACGAGGGAAATCATGTCCGTAAGCACGGTTCCTAACGAGGAAAGTAACAAGTAACTCGTTGTGTGTATAATCCCAAGCCAAATTTATGAGCAAAATAATCTAAACTTCGATCCTTCAATTGTAAAATTGCCAGCAGTTGTGCACATTGTAAACAGAATTTTTTTTACGAATCAAAATGTTGCTGGACCTATCGAACTGTAAGTCCAAGACGGTCTAAGCATTTTAATGAAAACACTCTCACATTTTGTCATTCGACAGTTCGGATAAAACTCAAATTTCTGTAACATACAAAGCTGTAATAATGTGCAACAACAATGAAATGTGCACCGATCGACAAAATCACGTTACGAACTACGCACTTTAGAAAACTGCCGCAACCCGGCCGCTTTCGATTCACTAGCCACAAGACAATTTACAGAGCAAGACAATGGCTAAGAATATTTCTTTTGTACCGAGTGACACGAGATTAAGTTGAAGCAAGCGTAAGCTTATTTTTCTGCCATAAACAGTGTAAACACACGGAAATTTAGCATCTAAATATAGTTTTCCGAGGAACAAAGTACAAAACAAAGCCCAAAAATGTCTGTCCCCCTACTTTTTTTTGTTGAATCCGTGATAGGAAACTCGAACTAAACAACAAAAACATTTTGGGTAGCGTTGTAATACGCTCTTCGATCAACAGTCGAATGTTAAAGTCGAATTTTGACACAAAAACGGGATACACATTTAACAAAACTGTCGCTTCCGTGCCACTCGGTACAAGCTTATTTATATACCAAAACAAAGCCCAATAATTTTTCTTCCACTGCTTTATAATTTCTTTTTGTACCGAGTGGCACGGAACATGCAGTAAACAAAGAGAATAAAAATTACCCACCTTTTCGGCCTGTCTTCCACATGCAAACCAGCGATCTCAACGTCAACAAAACTGTATCAGACCATGCCACTGCGATTTTTCGCCAGTTCCAGGACGCTATATTCTCTAGAGAACACATCTCCGTCAAAACTTCGACCAAAATAATTTTTGATCTCTTACAGTCGCAAGAAATTGCAACGTTGTCACTGCCAAAAAAGCTGCCATCGCTTCTTTCATCTCAACAACATTTCGCGAGCATTTTTGCCTCGGGGCCAATGACATTTCCCGAAATCGATCACGTGCCATTTTTTGCAGAGCATGCGTAGACATTTTTCGCCGGTGAAGCCAAAAACATTTGAACGGCATTGCGCATGAGCACACCATTATTTGTAGGTAGTTATTCGCAGGTCACGTGGTGGGCTCTCTGCCAATGAAAAGGAAGAAACATTTGCATCGAATGATAATCAAGATAATTATGTTAGTGATAATGATGATAATAATGATGATGATTAAGATGATGATGATAATAAAATAACAGTAACAATAAGAATAACAATGATAACCAGATTTTTGGAACACTATTTCTATAGTTATTCGAGATAATTCAAAACGAAATTTTCAGGAAGAAAACTGAGAATGAACTATCTGTGACTTTCACGTTCCCCGTTATCTAATTATTAATTATTAGTATAATTACATCGATGACTATCGAAAATAGAGCGCTGTGATTGGCTAAGAGCTTCGCTTTATCCCGCTATAATCACCGCGCGGTGATTATAGCATTGAAGGCTTGCAGTTTTCAAAATGGCAGCCAGATTTTTTGATGTTTCGGGGTCGGAATTGATCAATAATTTTATTTTCTCGAATAATCATCAATGTAATTATACTAAAACAATTAGTCGCCTCAGGCGACGTGAATATTGGCGAATAGTCACCTCGACTTCGTCTCGGTGACTATTCGCCGATATTCACGTCGCCTTCGGCGACTAATTGTTAAATAATTGTTGTGGCACAGATATGTGAAGGAGGATGGTTACATCGTGTCATCCACCTATTTCTGAAGTCTACGAGAAAAAATGGAGAAAGTGAAACGACAGCATAATATTGCATTTTGTTACTCACTTTATTATTCGGGAAGATAGACCTCTTTAGCTTGTATTTTTTATATGCAGGTCATGTGATAGTATACTCTTAAGAACAGTTTCTTTTAAATTTCGTCTTATTCACTTGGATATGTACGCATAATTTATGATAAGACAAAGGGGCATTCCCATGGGACCTTCACTGAAAAAAAAAAAAAACATGCAAGCTAAAGAGGTCTATCGCTGCGTTCTCGTTTCACTGAGATATTAGGGAATTTAAGATCCAACGACGCAGACGGCGACGAGAACGTCAAAAAAAAACAATAGGTTTTATAAGCAAAACAACAGCTTTGCACGTGCATCACACTTTCTTTGTACATTTCTTTGCCGTTTTTGCACGACAACGACGTGAAAATGCCTAATTTCGTGTTTTATGGAGGACGTAAACAAGCAACGACGAAATTAAATATCTCTTTCTGAGCTTGGATATGGTCCCTTGAAATTCAGTTTTAGGAGGGTTCGTCTACATTTGACAAAGTAATTGGGTACGAATAATCCCTATAAAGACTGAAAGAACGCAAATACACTTTTTTAAGCGACGTTCTCGTGGCCGTCGCGTCGTTGGATCTTAAAGTCCCTATTAAGGACCTTAAGCAACGACGACGACGACGGCAGTGAAAATGTTGCTAAAAATGAATTTGTGTCCTTCCAAACTTAATCGCGTCAATTTCGACCCACTTAATATGTCATGTGCGAGCGACTTTTCCTGTAATTGAATTCTTAAGGACTTTATCCAAGTTCAGAAAGAGAAACGAGAATTTGTCGTGGTATGTACACGTCCTCCATAAAACGTCAAATTAGGCGGTTTCACGTTGTGGTCGTGCAGTGCAGTCGTGCAAAGAAATGTACTAAAAAGCGTAATGCACGTGCAGAGCTGTTGTTTAGCTCATAAAACCAATTGTTTTTTGAAGTCGTCATTGTGGTCGTCGTCGTCGTCGTCGTCGTCGTTGTCGTTGCTTACGCACCCGGTTGGCTTTGTAATGAACTTGTTCTTTTGTCGTCCCTTTGCTCTTTTAGGGACGCTGTACGTACTGTCCTATATTTAATCCAACGTGTGGTAGTGGGCTTACTAAAGTCGTGAGTACCATACCTTTCTCTTATGTCGATAATATAGTTGGCTTATGATGCCAGTTACGGGTCCTTATTCGTCGATATGGAACTAAAGGAATTACAGTCGACCTCCGGTGACTCAAACTCTCTATAACTCAAACCTCCCGCTAAGTCGAAGCAATCTTCATTTCCCTTCGGCTCGTTTTCTGCATAATTTTGCTCTCGGTAACTCGAACTCCCGATAACTCGAACCTTTTTTTTATTTTCCTTGAAGGTTCGAATTATCGGGAGTCGACTGTACTTGAAAGTGACAAACCGCAGCTTCACTTCAAAGAAGTACATGTATGTCTCCCGAGGATTATTTCATTGAACTGTTAGGCTCCTTTTGTATGTGTCATGTTATTCATACTTTCTTGTAACGTTTTGGGCGGTTATTTCACTTAGTTTGATGGCAATTCGCACTGTTTTAAGTTTGATATAATTCGTGACACAGCCCCTTTAAGTTCGATTTACCCAGTTGGAGTTACTTCACCCGTGTATAGAGTTACAGTTGAACAGCTTTTAAGCGGTGGCCCACAGCTTTTAAGCGGTGGGCCATTCTCGAAGAGAGGACAAACGGCCTGTTGATTGGCTGCGTGAGACTGGGTTAGTGTTGTGTCCAGTTGCGCTGTGGAACTGCTCTGGGGAATGAATGTGGACCGAGCTCCCAGGGCAAGGTCATAACAGGTGATCAAAGAAGTGCAGGCGACTTCAAAACGATTCCATGGTGCAACTGGACTTAAAACCGTTAAGTCTCATTCGCAAACTCAGAATGGCTATTAAGTTCTATTAGAGGCGCTGTTTCGATGTATTAACTGACAATGTTACACGCCAGTAATCTGGTAAGTGGCCTGTAAATAGAAAGTGGACGTTCATCAGAGTAAGGTTTGCCGGCATTTACTCAAAACGCAGATTGTATGTCATTTTGGACAATGTAATCCTTTCTTCTTCTATATTTATTTTTTTATAGGGCGTTCGGCAAAATGCTTGCAGGATTTGGTTAGGATGGTTGTTTATGTTACCTGGCTGTCGAGCAAGATGCCTAAGAACAACCACGGTAAGCTGCATAGACACGCATTTTGTACGTTTGTTTGGTTACTTATTAAGGCATGTACCATGGCTCGCATTTGATTGAATCCCGTTACGCCAGGAAATGCAGAAGTAAAGGCAATTACGTCATCAATTCTGTACTCTCTTGTCATCCGCTAGTCTTGATGACGTTAACAAAATTCTTTTATAGGAGGACAATCACACTATATCAGGTTGCCGGGTAAAAGCAATTTGTGGGCGGGAATTTTTAACATCTAGGGGGGTCTTTTGGTTCGATTTTCTTGTGGCTGGAGGAAATCCTTGGTGCCCATCCTTAAGAGAAAGCTTGAAATCTTTGCCAATTAGAATCCAATAGCGAACCCTTCTTGGCGGTGACGATTTCCATTGGTTTTTCTTCATCGAATTTTGATGAGCCTAAGAAGTATTAATGAAAAATCGATGATATCTTGTGTTTTGGCAGATTAAGAAGTGTTGTTCTGGATTCTGGGGAGTGGACTGTCAATGTAAGGCGATCACCTATATATAATTATACAATACAGGGAGAGTGTTGGGCTGTTACTGTAGTGCTGAAGGTGGCTGAACACAGTTTCGCGGGCGGTCAGTGGTAACTCGCGTGACGGCGCGTGTTTTAAATTAAACAAACAAACATGGCGGCGAAAAAAGCAATGGTACATAGAAGACAATTTCCCAAAATCTACTCATTAAAATTTTGTGATATTTGGCAAAATTTTTACTTTTATCATGCTTTCAATAATAAGAACTTTAAATTGGAAGTTGAACGGACGAATTTTGTGACACATTTAATTATTACAGTACAATCATATCATTGATTATCTAAAAACTCGTCTGTTAAAATTTGGTCAAATAAGTTTCAAATGGTAATGATTGATTATAGTAAGCTGTGTGCAAGTTTATAGGAAAATCTAATGAACGAATTTTATGTAACCTGAGGAAAAGTGACATTTTAAGGTTGTATTCAATCGCTCATGTTGCCATGGAAACTACGAAAACGTCACATTTTACCCATCAGTCAAAATCTTTCATCAGTATATTTTTCACTTGCCAAGTTTCAGCTTGTGAGCTGCAACCTTTCTCTTGCCATACTGGCAAATGACATATCCTTACAAACTGCCAAAACTGTGTTCAGCCACCTTAATTATGCATTCATCTTAAAGCAAACAAAGAAAATTAACGGTATGAAAAGTTTAACCATAATGACATACCAGGTTCCAAATGATGCTTTCGCTCCTTTTCTCTCAATGATAGATTAGATCTGCGAAGTACTCTATCCGTAATTAGTATAATTACATTGATGACTATCGAAAATAGAGCGCTGTGATTGGCTAGGAGCTTCGCTTTATCCCGCTATAATCACCGCGCGGTGATTATAGCATTGAAGGCTAGCAGTTTTCAAAATGGCAGCCAGATTTTTTGATGTTTCGGGGTCGGAAATTGATCAATAATTTTATTTTCTCGAATAATCATCAATGTAATTATACTAAAACAATTAGTCGCCTCAGGCGACGTGAATATTGGCGAATCAGGTGACTATTCGCCGATATTCACGTCGCCTTCGGCGACTAATTGTTAATTATAACTGCGCAAAGTGTTTTTCAGATAACTATATGGGGCTAGAAAGATAGGGCAGCTATAAGCGGGAGATTAATGCACAATAAGTATGTTCAAGTCACCAACGGTCACGCTCGTCTTCTTTCGTTACCGCTGAGTTGTGTGGATCTGTCTGTTTTAGCTTGTCCTGGTAATTTGAGCGACGCTTGCTCCAGTAATGGCGTTTGCGATGATGGAAAATCAGGCAGTGGACACTGCCAATGTTCGGCCAACTTTACTGGCACCGCCTGTGAAAAGTGCATTTCTGGGAGATATGGAACTGATTGTACCAATGGTAAGTGCGCAAATCGAATTGTTATTTTGGTTCAACGGCTTCAAAGTAACGGCTGCTTTACACACCGTGACTTGTCGGCCCGATGTGTTGTAAAATCGTTTGGTGACCACAAAAATAGAAACGTGTTTCAAAACTCTGTTCCACTGCATAATCATTTTGCAGATGAATGAGAACTACCTTAAACGCTTTTTTCGTCCCACACCAAGCTTATAACTTGGCTTCACTTATGTCCTTTCAAGTTAAAAAATGAAAACTAATGGCACCTCTATCCAGTCACGTCACATTGATCTACTTTTGTAACAAAAATGGTGGTGTAGTTATTAACCGAGTTAATAAAATGAAATAGCCGTCGTAAACCGATTCAAAAACTGAGGATGACATAATGAGTGCTGGCTTTGCAGCTCCAACAGACAGAAGAAGCGTAAGCACTCAAAACACCCTCTGTTCCTCCTCTCTTCTTCCGTTTCAAAGCCACTCACCCAGCGTCAAAATTTGTTTTAGAAACTAATTCCTTTAGGATTTTACAAGACGCCGCGCTTTCCTTTCAGAGTGTAACTGTGTTAACGGGACTTGCAATGAGGGAATCAGCGGTGACGGGACTTGCTTTTGTCATCATGGCTGGAAAGGAAAGAATTGCAACGTTTGTAAGTTGCGCCTTACCCTAACTGTAAAAAAAATTCATTGGCAGTTGTCCTTGCGTCCCTGAATCGTGTTCCACCATGAAGGAAATTATGATTCTTGGTTTGTTTTGTATCTCCATTCGTCTTTATCCAGTCAATCTTTATAACTTAAACCTGGACTTAAATATTTGACACTTTCATTAATTCTTTCTTTTAAAAGATCAGAAAAGTTTCATGTTGTAATATCTAATTTTGATTCGTTTATTTATATTTCACGTCCATTAATATCACGGCTGTAAGTATGGAAGCGCACTACTTCAAACGCAAGTAGTTATCTAACTGTATTAGCTTTGAACAACAACTGCAAAGAATAATTTTACACTCAAATCTTTCTTTTCTTTTTTAGCTGCGAATTACGCAAATTGCCTTCCAACTGTCTGCAGTCGATTTGCCACGTAAGTTTACTGTGTACCTATTCAAGTCTTTTTAATGCATATGTGTTGTACTTGACTGTGAGGGAATGATGTTTTTCAGTTGCCGTGGTCCAGCTGGTAGCGGAAGATGTGACTGTGACGCTGGTTACACAGGAAACGGAACTCACTGTGCAGGTTAACTAGTAATTTGATGCATTTTGTTCACGTGGAAAGAGGAAAACTAGAGTGCGCGCTCCTTCAGTATTGAAATCACATGTATGATTTGAGGTCAAATTGCACTATAGTCCTATTACCTTTATTAATGGACTCATCATATCTACAATCCTAGACTAACGCCCTTGGGACAGTGATGCAGTATTCGTAATTTTTTGTAGTTTCTGGGTGCCCTCATAAAACAGTGCAACATTTTTAAAATATCAAGCAATTCTCCCTCCCCCCTCCTCCCCTATACAAAGTTGAAACTCGGGAAAACTCTAGATACCCTCGTCCAACCTTGTTTGTGGGCTGGAGGGAGGGGCTGAGGATGTTGGATTTGAAGAAAGCCCCACCAATGCAACGAGCTGTGGCCTCAAGATTTGAAATTGAACTCGTGCTGAATAGCTTAATCTTAATCTCATTCTTGTACTTGCAATCGTTATATACGCGAAAACTCCCTAATGATGTTTGTTGCGCGTAGCTATTGACACCTGCATCGTCAACAACGGTGGCTGCCATCGTAATGCCACATGTTCCATTGACATGAGGCAGCCAGGCTTCAGGTCCTGTCAGTGTAATGATGGATTCACAGGGGATGGATTTATCTGTGTAGGTTAGTATAGAACATTTTTGCTGTCCAAAAGCTTGGAAGCGTCTGTTTGAAGCGTCTGCTCGTTTGTTTTCTTCACTGAACTCTTAGTGATTAACACGGGTTCTCCACTAGGGTAAAGTTTTCTTTTTATTCAAGAGCATGGTAACTAGCGTTACTACGCATGTCTGTGTGAATGCTTACCTGGATAACCACTGGCAAGAAACGCAGATAATGCTCGATTGTCCGCAGCTGTCTCACAGACTGGATATGGAATAATACCCAAGCTTTAAAAACTTAAGACCTGTTCGAAAAACAGTAAAATGGGGAAATTAAAAACAGATAGGTGTTAAAAACGAAACTAAGTCGTTTGCTGTTGGCAAAAACTGATTAAAACTGGAAAAGTGTTTAGCTTTTGATAACGTATTTCCCTCAATTGAGCGGAATGTTTCAGAGTAGCCTTGTCCTTTAACGAGGATATACGGTTACAACAACGACAACAACAACTTTATTTGCATTTCCCTTATCTTTTTAAGTAACATTTTGTTTTTCTATATATTAAGGTTTTTTTAGTTCATTTTTAAGATAGCAATTAAATAAGTATTAATGAAGGAAAAAATGCCTTAAGTCTAAATGAACCGCGAGATTTTCGAGTTAGTCTCTAGACATATAATGTACACATTTGAAATGTAGCTTAATTCACATTCAATATGACAGCTACACTGGTCAATTTTTCCAATTTTTGGCGGAGCTAGTAAAATTCATGGCAGACGTTATTGGCGCCATAGGCAAAAAATCAAAAGTAAGTAGAAATATAACTAACTCATTGAATGGTCCTTCTTTTTTTAATTCAGCAATAGACCCCTGCCAGACCAATAGTGGAGGCTGCCATAGCAACGCAACTTGTGCCTACATTGGACCTGGCAAGGTAATTATCAGTAAAAGAATGATCGCTGCACTCCCAAGGCGAATTAGTGTGTCTTAGAGGGTCCTAAAAATTTGTTTGGTAAAAGCCAAGGAGATGTTTGGGCTTTTATTGCATTCTTTTAAGTTCTGGTGTTATCTGTTGAAACGTCACTCGGGCTTATAGCGATCAAAATTTATCTGAGACCCATGATAATTAGGGGGCTCCCAGATCTGTTTGGAAGTGTTTTATTTTAAGCACATAAATTGTTTTCAAGTGTGTACTTCTGCCTGAGCTTATCACCTTGCCGTGATGGACAAGCTTGTAGATCTCGAAAGTGGAGTGTCACATATCGGATAGGTTCTGTGCCACCCTTTCGGTGTAATGTGAACAGGTATCGGGGACCGTAGCGGAAGTGAATAAGTAGCAGCAAGGAGGACTGGAATCCACTGAGACGGAAGTAAATATTTAGGAGTCAGGACTGTGATTTTGTTCACCAATCCCCCTAGGCCATCCGCTCGGGCAGGATGTTGGATGTGTTTGAACGCCTTTTTCTATTTCTGTGTCGTTGCTGTTCACGCCTTACCGGATTGACACGATATCGAGTTGACGAGAAAAGCAACCCGGTATTCATTAGTGCGGACAAAGCCTAACTTTTGTCAAATGTTTTCTCTTCTGTTTAGAGTAATTGTTTTTGCAAGAAGGGTTATTCAGGCGATGGTGTGAGTTCTTGCGTCAGCATCAACCCTTGTAACCTGGTACGTCATTGAGTAACATGGGCATATGTTTTTGATCACATTGTCTTTTCAACTTTTGAGTTTTTTGATTTAAGCTATTGATCAAGGTTCTTTTCCATCGTTCTCTTTTGTAAAAGTCTAACTTGAAAAGGGCCAATAAGCCGTTGAAAAAAGCTTCTATATCTTAGTGCATTTCAAATGTTGGTATGTGATTATCATTTTCTTTTCGTATTTTTCGGTGGTTAATTTAATCTTATAATTTTTATTCGCTTCTTCTCATTCATTCATTCGTTCGTTTTATGTTCATTCATTCATTCAAGTCATTTATTGTTTCAGGATAATGGAGGCTGTAGCGATAGAGCTGACTGCAGGCTCGTGGGACCGTATCAGCGGAGGTGCGTCTGTAGACAGGAGTATGTTGGTGATGGATTCACTTGCATTGGTGATATCATGGAGGTAAAAAAACTACTTTCAGGGTTGCCACGGTCAGGGAAAAGCCAGGGAAAAGTCAGGGAATTTTGTTTTTCGATATATAGTTCATAAGTTTTCTTCAAGACTTTGAAATGCATTTTCTTTCGGAAAAGATGAAAGGTATGCTGCAAAGCAAGCAAAGCAACAAAACGACCAATTTGACACTCTATGCCTGACTTATGTAGTAGTTGTGGTCAGTGGTTTTCGTTGTGAATGATTTCTTCCAAATTCCTTTTTCCTCTTCCTGGAAAAAGCGGAAAAAAGTTGAAAATGAAGAGAAAAATGTCGATGGCCTTTAAAAAAAATCTAAAGCGAATGTAAACATCGATTGTTTCTCATTAATAAGGTCAGTGAAAACTGTTTAAAGTTCAGTGAAAAGTCAGGAAAAAGTCAGAGAATTTTCAACTTTCTGTTTATCAACTTTCCTGCTCGCTACGCACTAAACCAGGTCAGTCAGAGACCTACAGAGCAACAACCTCAACCGGGGCATTAGAGACTGTTAGATTTCCAAGACGAGTACGACTACAAGTACGATATTAGGGAGCTTAAGCAACAGCGTTTTTGAGCGACGGACGTTAACCGGAAATGGACTTTTTGCATCATTGGGCGGTGGTTTGGTTGAAACTCTCAGGTAAATCGTCTTTATAAGAGAAAAGAAACTTAGCAATACAAGTTTCTTAGCGTCAAGGCATATAGTAAGGGAGAAGACCTAACTTCCGGTTGACGTGCGTCGCTCAAAAACGTCTTTGCTTAAGCTCCCTATTCTCTCAATAGAGTGTTTTCACATGACGTCACGGCGGCCATATTGGTGTCCCAAAACAATGAAACGGCGGCCATGTTGGTGTCCTAAACCAGTCCTCTGGGAGTTGAACTCTTTTCTTATGCAAACGTTTTCTTTTGTTCGAACATATTTGCATAGATGCTGGCCACGTGAGTGAAAACACTCTATACTAAGTGGTGCTCACGCGTGAACCAGCATCATTTTGGCGGGAAAAAGTGATAGTCGTCGTCATTCTACCACGAGTTTTAGTGGGAATGTCGTGGCGGCGGAAGCAAGTTATCAAATGTTAGAGGCTTTATCATTTTGGGATCGTAAGATAAAGATAACAGTGCTAATTCTTTTAGTGAAAAGAGTACAACGATACTTTCCGGGATGTCTATGTTTTTAGAATACGCAAAAAATCAAATCTCGTACTTGAAGTAGTTCTCGTCCTCGAATCTAAAACTAAGTCTCTATTAATCGTCCAAGCACAGGTCAACTTGGTAGTTTGTTAGTTAATCAAAAGCGAAAACGTTTTATAAAATTCCAGGCGGAATGGCCCCTGATGAATTCGTTGCACTGTAAGATTTTGCAATTATTTATACATTTATTTACTATTTTTATTGATCTTTTCCAGTGATATTCGTAATTAATGTTTCAATGGATTCCGTTTAACTCGCTGCAAACCCGCCGGACGTGACTAGTAGTTTTGACTAATCATGTATTTGTTATATATTTGCTATGTCCTAGGCTTTAAAGCTTGATCCAGAATTGTCCCAAATGGATAGCCTCTTGAGGGTAAGGCCTTAACACAACTTGTGAATATATGGCTTCTGTGGAATAAAAATTGGGCTTTTTCATGAATTTTTGTTGTTGAAATTCTTGGTATTTCCAGACAGTTTGCGGAGTGCATTTATTACAGAGATAACTATAAATTTTACAGCAAAGAAAATGCAAGAGATGTCCACGTGGCGTAGTGTAATGTGCAGATTACACAGAAAAGGTTCATTTTATACTCATGATGGTAGCCGTTTTCGTTGTGAACAGAAGAATTTTCACGGTGATAATTAAGAATTGTACTTCTGGTCGCTCTTGGATACATTTTTCTTGGTAACAAATACTTACACGCAATATAAATAATTAATGAGAAAGCCCTTATACTGTAAAACACGTCTGAGCTTCGAGAAAGGAAGTGCTAAAATCTTGTTGAAATAAGGTGATGTGGCCCTCCCTAAGCGTACCTGAAGCTTAGGCGCAAAATTTACGACGATTGAAGCAGCCGTTCACCGTTTGCTGTAAAGCTGAGCCTTAATCCCTAGAAATTTCTCAACCAAAGAGTGACCGGAAATATTGTTCTCTTCAAGACGTTTTACTTAAATTAAGAAAGAAGCAAAAAAATTCGTGTTTTTCCCGTTTTCAGAGACATGGCTTGGACAAAATTTTGGGTTCACACGGCTACTTTAATCTTCTGGCTCCAACAAACGCTGCTTTGGTTAGATCACAATCAGGAAGCCGACAGGTAAGGATCCCCAACACTGACAATGAAACCACTACAGATTATTCGTCGGGGCGGTTAGCGCCCATTTTAGAGAGGTGTGTGCCACATAGAGTGTCGAAGAATTGAGGGTAACCAGGAAGTTTAAAATTCAACGACGCGACGGCAACAAGACACTTAAAAATACAAATTTGGTAGCGCCAAGGTGCTTTAAAATGAAAAGGACCTCACTTCCGGTTGCTGTGCGTCGCCCAAAAACGCCTTAATCTCCCTAAAATGAACTTCCAGCCGTAACACCCAACCCAACCACTCTCTCCTCTCCCAACAAAAGATGGCTTGATTGTTGTTTCTTATAGGTGGCCTTGACAGCGTCACAAAATTTTTAGGGGGTGGGGTGGGAAGGGAAGACTTGCTCTCTCCACACGCTTTTAATGGTGACCGAGCCAAAATCCAGACTTGGGTTTACACCGGTTATTTACTGTTTTCTTGGTTTCCTTTGCTTCGTAGCGTCGAAGTGTGAACCCCCCATCAAGCAACGAGGAAACGCTGTTGAAGTACCACATCATTAGCTGTGCGACAATGTCCTTCAAGGGAAACTCTGTAAATTTTACAACACTGCTTGGAGCAGTTATCACAGCGAAAAAAGAGGTACCAATAAAAAAACAATCATTAATTTCCTCTTTTTCCCTTACCCATCCTCCCACGCGCGCTTCATTTTCCCTCTCCCCAGTCTCCCAAGGACACAAAGAGGGCTCTGCGGATGAGAGAGAACTGAGGCCAATTGCCCAACCTGATGGGTTTCATTTGCTAAGAGAGGGAGTTTAAGATTCCACAACGGCGACGGCCAGGAAAACGTCGCTTAAAAAGTGAATTTGCGTTCTTTCAGTCTCTATCGCGATTACTCCAACTCATTTACTTTGACAAATGCAAGCGAACTCTTTCTAGGCCGAATTCCTAAGAACCATATTAAAGTTCAGAAAGAGAAAGAAAATTTAGCCATCGCTTGTTTACGTCCTCCACAAAACGTGAACTTTGGCATTTTCCCGTCGTAGTCGTGCAGTGACGGTACACAAAGCTCATACGCTCTGCTTTAAATCTATCTGTAAATATGACGGCTCTTGGCTGACACGCTTCATGTAATACCGGGATTAACGTCACCTCTGCAAACCGAGCCAACACGGCTCTCGTAATCTGCACCTAAATGGTTGAGGCTGCTTTGTCTTTATGTCGTATGAGTTAAACCTAGTTAAAGTAATTGCGGCATTGCTTGTCTCATCGCGGTTATTTTAGAGATACGATATGCTTAGTATAATACAATTGGTGTTGAGGTGGATTTCAAATTCTTCATCGTTGGCCAGAACTAATTTGACCTTGTATTTTGTCTGTCTTTTTTCAGAATAATATGACATATTATTATGATAGTCACGGAAATGTTTCCAAAGCAGTGGGAGCCTACGAGTCATCAAATGGTATTATTTTGAAGTTGGATAATGTACTTACCCCGCCTTCATTCCCAGCTGTCAACCCAAAGGTATCAGCGTAATTGTTATTCTTTAAATACGTAGTACATCAGCATAGGCGGCGGAGCAAGGGGGGAGGGGGCCGTATCCCCCAAACAAACATTTTGGGGCGTACGCCCCCCCCCCCACAATTTTTTTTGCTGAAAATATTGTTAGCACTGCCCAAAGTGCGTTAGGTTACAAATATAAGGACTATATGCGAAGTTTTCAACAAAACTGCTGTCACCAAAACACTGTTAGGAGAGGTCCAAAAACTCTTACGGATGTATATGACACGAGGTACGTCAACCGGTAGTGATGCCTTTTCCCATTTAACGTGCCCAAACGCTACTAAAATTGTACTGCTAAGTGTCCTTTCTCTTATAAAGAGGATTTGCCGAAAATGTGGGTAAAACCATTGCCCAAGGATGCAAAAAGCCCACTTCCGGTTGAAGTGCGTTGTTCTTAACTTCTCTATTACCTGGGGCATCGACGACTTCAGGGCGCGCATCTGCCCTCAGACGACTATATTTTGTTGTGAAAAGAACGCAGAAAAGACAATGCCAAGGCTCACTAGCATCACAGATGAAGTTTCATTCGATTATGTCTGGTATGTCATTTCTTACATGACTACTATGCTGTTTTATTTTTTCATATGTTCAGGTTTCCTATATTGATTTGGCCAGGAGAAGTGGATACGGAGAGTTTGCAAAGCTAGTTGAGGCGAGTGACAGTACTTCTTCATATTTCATTCTTAATTGAAGTGAAATATTGGTATTAACGAGGACTAAGAAAATACTCTCAAAGCAGAAACAATGACTTCTCTACTTGGTCCCCAGGCTCTTCCTTTGTTTTCATGCGCTATTCGCGGCGCAAAGGGTCATGGGAATTTTTGCTGTGCCCAAAAAGAATCATGGGAAAGTTTTAAAAACGCAAAAGCACATAGGAAGGAACAGCTTGAAAAGCTAAATGAATCTTTTGTTTGTTCCATCTGCAGTTGGCGGGATTACGAAACACGCTGGATACTCAAGTTAACAGACCTTTATTGATGTTCTGGCCCACTGATGATGCCATAAACAGTTTACCAATAGATTTTCAAAACAAACTCCGAAATCCCCTGAAAGTGTTGGAATTAATACACTTTATACAATACCATGTTGTTGCGCATATTCAGGTAAGGGCTCGAGGTATGTTTTATCGTAAACAAACGACTACTTTTGTTTTTAAAGTTGTGCCTTGCAAGACAATGTTCGCGCCGAGTATTTGGTCAAGTGAAAATGACAATATCTACAACACTGGAAAGTTTTGAAGCTTGCATAATTTTTTCACACTGCCTGCAAGGCACCGTGAACCAATCTTAGACTGAAGGCGCTTTCCAAAAGTCAGAACTGGGCGGCCAGTCATCGTGGAAATAAACTATTATTTTTTTGTAAAAATTTTCCCCGAAAACCACCACTTCCCGAGCATACCATTAAAGAGTGGACTATTCCGATTGGATAGTCGTGATTAGTAATTGAATTCTCTTTACAACATGTCTTTGTCTGGCAGGCCAAGTCAGATTCGGATTCATGCTTTCGGTTCAGATTCAGATTTAGACTAAGACTTAGCACACTCCACCCACATTGGTGTGGTTAGGCCAACACAAGAGTTATCGTTTGAAATAGCTTCCCAAAAGAACAATGATTTTTAAAGAAATTCGCTAAATTTTATGGTAATTAAGATCCAATATCCATACCAAAAAAATAAAAAATTAAAATAACGGTATAGAGGCAGCAGATCCACGTAGTGATTTTTCGTCTATCATTTCTGATAGAATTGAAATTTGGAAATGTGGGAGACCTTAGTACCTGGAGAAAACCCTCTCGGAGCAAGGAAAAGAACTAACAACAAACTCAACCCACATATGGCGTCGACGCCAGGATTTGAACCCAGGCCACATTGTTGGGAGGCGAATGCTGTCACCACTGCGCCATGCTTGTTCCCCTTTGCTTTCCCTTATGAATTATTAATGATATTTAACAATTATTCCTCGAGTCCGAATGGGCTATTGACTCAGAGGCCATGCCTGGTGAGGGCGAGAGGAATAATTGTTTTAGTAAAATCCAACTAGTTGGTCAAAAATATCGAGAATAAAAAAAATTTAGCTAGTTAAAGCTAGACTTTAATCCTTTTTGCCGCCGAAAGACCGCGTTTTTCGCTACTAGTGGGCTATACCATATAGCCTAGTAGTAGCTTAACCAATCAGAACGCAGCATTGATAATAGACCACTAGTTTGAGTTTACTAATGTGGAATATCATTGCAGCCTGATTTCAGCACCCAGTCCTTTTTGAGAACTGGCGCGGGCCTGGAACTGAGGTCCCTCGGAAGATCAAGTTTGTTTGTGTCCTGCAAAGGAGGAAAGGTTGGTGGAATGTGATACAAGTGCAGGAGAATTTCTATATTTTAACTCTTTAAGGAGTTGTGTCACGAAATCTCTCAAAATTCAAATAGTGCTCACTGTCACCACTTTGAGTGGGACATAAAAACATCCACTCAAAACGTTAGAGCGATTTACGTATGACCCTTGAAAAATAGTTTCGGTAAGTGTTCGTTATTTGTTTTATCAGCCAATCGATGAAAAGATCAAAACATGGCCTCTTCGTTTTCCCGCCAAAGAAAACCCTAATATGGAAAAGGCATTGCTCGATTGGCCAATCGTGTTGCAGTATGACGTTAAAGCAAAGTGTCGGTTGATTTCTAGAAAGTTCTCGGGCAGTTTTTTCACCTGAACGTTCGCTTAACCAACCAAAAGCCACGCGCGTTTGTATCCGTTCGATGAACCAATCAAATCGCTCTGTTTCCGTTCGTTTGTTGCTTCTGTTTTGTTCGCGCGTTTTCAAGTCAAGGTCATACGAAAATGGCACTTGAAGAAGATTTAAACGGATTACAACTGTGGAAGTTCATTTTCATGGTTTGGAACGTTTGATATAATGCTTGTGCGACCTAATTGTTTGACCTTAAGCTGTAATTTTGTCATTTGCCAGTAATTTCTTCGTTAACGTTAAAGGGGAACTCCGGGGTAAAATTGACCTTTTTCTTAATGATTGGCCTGCATTTGTTATTTCAATTTTTGATTACTAATTTAATGGATTGTTAGTCAAAACGAAGATATCTCACCCGAGAGAGGAGTCAAAAATGCAAATACCATTCCGCCATCTTGAAAATTGTTCGCCTGCTCAGAAATGGGTCAGCGTTGTCATTTATGACGTCAGAACGTCAAGCATAATCCGATATTTACGCGGCTTCCAGTTGTGTACAACATTTTGCATCGTCTCCTTTGGGGGTTTTTCTTGCCTTTATCACTCGTATAATGTCAAATTCTGGGTCAGAATCCGAGTTCTCCGACGAAGAACAAGGAGCAAAAACGTTTTCTATCCAGCCGTATCAGTTTGAACCGCGGGTAAATACGGATGAGAGAGATATCAACGCTGAAAGTCTTTCTGGCGACGAGCCCATGGAAGGCAGCGAAGAATTGAATCCAAGACTGGAAAATTCCGACTGGTATGTGCTGTGCTCTTTGGTTCATTGTAATTCTTTCACCGATCTGTGAAATAAACTGTTGTTTGGCTGAGATGTTGTGTTCGTAATTGTTCATTCTTATTTTTTTCGTTTTGAGAGCCTTGGGGACGTGAACATCATCGAGCAGCCGACAAAGTGCTTAGTGTTCGTAGTTTTCAATATGTCTTGCGAACTAGGTGCTGTGAACGTGAAAGCTGTTTAAAACCTAGCTTAAATTCCCTCCTCCCCACGCAGCTGGTTTTTTCAAATAGAAGGGAAGGATTTTGAAGAATTTTCTTGGCGTTTCGCTTTGTTTTATATAAGCTAACACTAGCACGGGCGCAAACACAAATAATTGCATATTTGTACATGTTGATCTTCACTACACATAGGTTCTTTACGACAACAGGCGGCCGATGGTCCCGCCTAACCTATTTCAGGAGAGAAATTTATTTACAGTGTTTAACTATCTAGATTTGCCAGTGTCCTCACTTTGTTTAGTAGCTCGTATAAACAGTTTTCTTCAACTCAAACAATATCTTACTTCAACATATTTTATCTAAATATAATATCAAAAAAAAGTTGGTAACATCTGAATCTCACAAAACCTTACATTGTTGTCTTAATCAGCTCTCAATTGATGGTGTTTATCAGGCTTCTTAACCTGTACCTCATGTTAAATGTAGAACAATTCAGTCTTTGTTTCCCATCTATGATTTAGGTGCTCATGTGATAATTGCCAGATTATGGGGAGAGCGGAGGCGTGCATATGCTGCCAAGAAATAGAGCAGGTTAAGAATAAGCTTAATGAAGCAGTTACTAGTGGTGAATGTGACGAAGAGCCAACGTGCATCACGCAGCATCCAGGGTTCCATCCAGTATGTATAAATAGATGGGTCCTGCAGACTGCATGGTACCAGTATAAGCAACAATACAAAGAATCTTTTGATGGGCCTGAAGACAAACTTTACAGGCACATAGCGTACAGACAATTGGCCCGATGGTGTTGGGGAATCCTGGGCAAGGAAATTAGGGTTGTGCTTCCTTCATGTGCTGTCATGTGTATTAGGAACTTCTATCCTCCACCTGGGCCTGAGGAGGAGTTTAAATATGCAGATGGGTAACAAGACTTAAAACTGACATCAGGCTGCCAGTGTAAATGAGAAACTGTAAGCCACTTATGATGCATAATGTAAAGAGGGTATAAGAAATGATTTGTTTACATAATTGTGAGCTGAATTTTTAAGCCTTTAGGTTTTGTATTCGCATTTCAGACCTTGACATGTTCCAGAGTCCTCAGACACATGCATCCATGTGCATTTAACTACAATACCTTATCAAAAGTCAAATTTCCTTGAGAACATCAAGAACATAGTTTGAATTAGGAAAACAAAACATACTAGCAGAAAAGGTCTATTCCTCATTATTTACAGTCAAAAGACCCTCACAACTGATCACCTGTTCTTGTCATGTCATTGCATTGTTTGGACAAAACACGTAATAGTGGATTTCAATTTTTTACACTTAATTGGAGTAAAAAGACATGGGGGTATTTTACTTTCTTATTGTCGTGTTTGAAAAAAATTTAAATGCTATTGTGATTGACTATGTACGAGTAGGAAACCTCCAGGAAATGTTTCAAGGGCTCACTATTGTTAAGTCATCTATTAAATCTTGACCGATGTTGGCGTATTGCATCTGATTTAGTAGGTGCTGGTTCCGAGGCAATGTTCCTTGGTAGTGGTAGATGAAGTGGCTGTGCGGCTGCATGCCCCTGCTCTACACGACTGAGCACTTCAGAAAGTAGGTCTGACAAGAATTCGTATGATTTCTTCTCATTAATTGGTTTGACAACCCATCTTTTATTTGCTTTTGGGAAGCAAAGCTTGTATCGTGCCTCACCTGCCCGTTCACCTGACTTTATCACAGCTTGACTGCGGCTAGTGTTAGCATTGTTGTCTAGAGCGGCTAGCTGGGTCCTAGCTACCATGCCCTGGTAAGAATAGTGCTCGCGTTTGGAGGCATACTTCAGCATCATTGAATGGTACACCTCAATTTTACCAGTGTGACAGAAGTCAGTTAGTTTTTCCAGGTCTTTAAGAAGCTTTTTATTTAGTACCACTTCCTCTAAAGCTATGTGAGCTTGTGAGCCTGGCTTAAGCCAACAAATTTGCTTAGCTTCAGAGGAAGAGATACGTCTGTGGCAACACTGATGGAAGAGCGTGTTGCCTGACCACTTGTGCTTGTTTACCACATGATCTAAAACTGACTTCCACTTTTCACGCAGAAGCTGCACATTCCCATCGCAGATTGCTGCACACCACCAAAGGTGGTTGGAAATGGATTGTATCCATGGGGCCAGTTCCTCACAACCCTTTTGTTTAGCTTTGTTGGTAAGTTTTTTGACCACCCACTTTAAGAGATGCCAGACATCATACTGGTGGTTGATGTGTGGGAAGTCCTTCTTCATACTGCTGCTGATGGAAACATGGCGGTCTGTAGCAATCCTGTTAATTGCGATACCCTTTTCCTCCAAGTCTTGAAGGCAGCGAGAAAAGCCCTCTTTCTCCATGGCATTTGATGAGCTGACTTCTGAGACCTGGACAACATTGAACGCAACCACATCTCCAGAATCCTCATCCATTAAAGTATAGGTGCCATATTTGGCACTGTGGCCAGGGCTGTCACACCTGCCATCCCCATCAAGATTTACAACTTCCTTGGAAGTCAGTCTGTCGATCTGCCGTTGACTCTCTGCTTCCCATGCCTCATTCACCACAGGAAACAGGTATTTCCGCTGGGTCTCATAAAAGACGCTTTCGCTGAAAAATTGCAGGTTAAAACATGATGCCAGACGACTTATGGCAGCAAAGTTATTACCTGAAAAAAGAATTCACCACAGGAAACAGGTATTTCCGCTGGGTCTCATAAAAGACGCTTTCGCTGAAAAATTGCAGGTTAAAACATGATGCCAGACGACTTATGGCAGCAAAGTTATTACCTGAAAAAAGAATGGATGCTGCCAGTAATAAATTTCCTAGAGGTTTCCTTTTTACAACAGGTTGTGACTCCCATGTCATTTTACACCCACTTTGGCACACAAGCTGTACAGATAACATGCTACCAACAGTTAACCTGCAATTTTTTACACCCACTCTGGCACACAAGCTCTACAGATAACATGCTACCAACAGTTTTCCTCTTCTGTTCAATGACAACATCACCACATTCCTGGCATCTTTGAAATAAATTATTTAGATTTGAATTAAAGACTACAAATTTCTTTTCATTGTCGGGATTTTCTGGGAACTCTTCTTCTGATTCTTCATCATCATCTTCATCATGATCATCATCATCGCCATGGTGTTTTCCTTTAGGGGGTAATTTCCAGTGGGGATCTCGGTCTTCATCATCAACTTCATCATCTGTGTCACTGACATGACCATCAATGTTGTCATCAGCATTTTCAAGCTTTGGGTGTTCTTTGTGCAATTGAGTAACAGGGATGGTGCTAAGAAAGTTATCATCATAAGTAGGAAACACTGAACTGGGACATGCTGGCAAAGAATAAGTGTGATCCTTCAAAACCTTCCATTGTACAGCATCTACATATGGTGGGACATACATGTAGGGCTCGTTTTGTGTAGGGGTGGGGGTAACATTAGCTTTGTTCTATTTTTGTTGGAAATCCTCAGTTTGAACTGCTACACTTCTTAAGGTAACAGGCTGACAGCAACACTGAATACCAATGTCGTGCACCCTTGGCTCTGAGGAGCTTGTTAACTCATTATTAACACACTGGTCTTGATCTGAAGAGTGTTCCAAGGCATCCTCTGAATAAGAGCTTGCCTCATCGTCAGAGTCAGGGAAGTCAGCAGCTAAAAGTTCTTTCACAGCCTGATGGGATAAAGTGCAATACTTAACAGTATTTCCTGCAATTATTTTTGGAATGTTCAATTGTCTGTTTTAATGTCGAAATAATGAAAGCGAAACTACAGACTCGACTTACAAAACTGAGGGCAAAGGTGAATTGAAGGATCTAACTCCCGGGGGGGTACTCCTGCGAATTCAGGATAGGGGTGTGCCGCGAAGGTTCGTGAACCCTAACCCTATTTAAGGACTAACAAAGCAAATACTGATACCCTTTTTAAGGCCAAAGCCGGAAAATGACACCCTATTCAAGGGAAAAACAAAATTATTAATAGCATGAAAAGGAAAACTTTATTTCTTCTCTGTAACATTGCATGTATAG
>JBBMOI010000015.1:305000-352500 GCA_038088405.1 Porites divaricata | reverse complement strand
GCGGCTTGTTATTAGCCAAGAAATCTGGCTCAATTATACTTATCTTGAGAATAACATCATGTCATGTTTTCATGATAGGGCCAATGTGGAAATTGTTTTGTTCCTGTGAGTTGCCCGCAAGACACGTCTCTTGTTGTAAGTACAGTTAATTTTGTAGTTTATATAGACGCGCACCCCGGTGCCTGTTTTTGGCTTTTTTCAATATCAGAGACCTTTAGATTCGAGGTCGAGAACGAGATTTGACGTAAAGTTTTTTCGCGTATTCTTAAAAATAGATACCGTAAAATTCCGAAAATAAGCCCCGGGGCTTATATTTTCCAAAGGCTCTTTTTGAGGGGCTTATATTCGGATGGGTTTATCTACGGAGGGAAATTCGGGTTTCAAAATCGATTGGGCTAGCCTTATAGTTGAAAGGAAATTTACCTTTTTTGCCTTGTTTTACTTTGTATTTGAGGGTAATTTCCAAGTACAAGCCCCCCCCGGGGGGGGGCTTATATTTGGAGGGGCGAATTAACAGAGGGTTTTTTGCGTTACGAGTTTGGGGGGGCTTATATTTAGAGGGGCCTATACATGGAGGGGCCGCTTATTTTCGGAATTTTACGGTATCACTAAAAGCTTCAGTTCACTTTTTTCCACAAGAAAAGTTAGCACGCTTCCTTTGAAGCCCTCTCCCGATCGCAAAATGTTGAGTGCCCTGCGCAATATTCGCCACTTTAGAAACGAGATGTAAACTTGGCCGAGTTAAAATTCGAAAAGACTTTTGGGACAGTTACAGAAGACAGAGAAAAGAAATAGGCCAATAGTCGACCAGCGGTTGCTAAAGTGGCGAAATTTTACCTTAACAGCCCCTCAGGAGTGGGCAACAAAACGTTTGTATCTGTACTTGTGTTTATATCGCCTGTTTGTGTCCACATTAGAGTAAAACCAATCATAACTGCACGTATAGTGACAATCTGCTGGGCTGTCAGCCAATCTGTTTACGACGGGATAGAGTTAAACGCTGCTGTCGTAACTTCTATGGTCCGAGCTGTCTGGGTAAGTTTTTGTTTCGATTTGAAGTGTTAGGATTTGACAAAGGCACCTCTTTTACAATGTACTCTGTATGCTCAGTTCTGTGGAGTGTTGTGCTTAGGTTGCACGATTTGTAGCACGATTTGCATGGTGCAATTTGTCAGTTTTGTCGAAACTTTGCATACTCACCGTATTAGCGTGGAAACACAGTTGTCCTAACGTTCTGTGAAGATCTATGAAGTGTACTTCAGTACCTTTCTCTTTTGAATTTATTAAGGAGTTTGTCAACGAAAGTAGTGAATTGTAAGAACCCTTTAATCAGAGACAAAGCTACAGGTTCTCGTGCAAGCCTCCCATACGTACTCTGAATTATATTGTGCTTTGGTAACAACAAACGCCGGAATAATTACGCATTATAGATGAAAATGCTAATTTTGGAAAAAGGCCATGGCGTCGGAACGTCAGGTTTACATAAGCCCTACCCAAACGGCAATTAGAATTATTTTATATTTTGTGGTGTTTTTCGCAGTGGCTTACAGAGCGTTTTCTCTCACGTGGCCAGCATCTATCCAAATTTATTGCAACAAAAGAAAGCGTTTGCATAAGAAAAAAATTCAACTCCCATAGGACTGGTTTGGAACACCAACATGGCCGCCGTTTCATTGTTTGGGACACCAATAGGCGGATTCATCGTGACGTCATTGTCTACATTTTTTTCTCATTAGTATACGAGATAGCCCTTAAAGAGTTCGTTGATTGATGCCGCAGTTTGTGCAAGTTTAAGCTCTTTGGAATCTTTGCAAAATTACTGGGTGGCAAAACGTTGATATGCCCATACACTCTTTGTAAAATTTGGGGGTTTTCAGAGAGAATTTCTCCAAAACTATCTGGTATTTCGGGCCAAATTTTCAGACTGAAATTTTAATTTATGCTCTTTCAATATTCAGCCTATGCTAATGAGGCAAAAACTGTAAACAAGGATTCTCCTATCGTCAGTGTTTTCATTCACGTGGCCAGCATCTATGCAAATTTATTAGAACAAAAGAAGGCGTTTGCATAACAAAAGAGTTCAACTCCCAGAGGACTTGTTTGGGGCACCAACATGGCCGCGGTTTCATTGTTTTGGGACACCAATATGGCCGCCTTGACGTCATGAGACAACACTCTGTACGTCCGCCATGACATAATGTGAAAGCGCTATAATTGAATTTGTATACATTTTTAGCTTGCCCTGGTGGAATTCAGTTACCGTGCAGCAGAAGGGGAACTTGTATCGACGGGCTTGAGGGAGACGGTTCTTGCGTGTGTGACACAGGCTACAATGGAACAGCTTGCGAAAGCTGCATACAAAACTCCGATTCATGCCCAGGTATATTAAAGAAATGTTTATTATTTATATCGCTGAAGTAACGAATTTGACACATGTGAGTTTGATCCGTGTTGGTTAGTCTTTGGTGTGACCATTCAAATGAAAGCTTCTGAGCAGTACTTTCCTGTGGTACTGTTTATAAAACTGTAAAATGTGATTCCAACTTTTGAGGTGGATGAAATCCTGGTGTGTCCATTTAATCAAAGCTACCGGGCAGCAAGTTTCTTTGGTACTTAACTGTTAATTGTGCTGTAGAAGATGATTCTTACTTTTGAGTCTGTGCATAAAACCCCCAAGTGTGACCATTCAAATGGAACTTGAGCTACTGAGCAATTCTTTCCTGCGGCGCTATTTATTATGCTGCAAGGTGTTCCTTAATTTTGAGGTTGTTGAAGAAATTCACTGAAATGTCACTTTTTTTTGCATTCCTAACACATGGTTTCCCTTTTTATGTTAGTATTTAATAGTAATGAAATAATGAATATATGAAAAGAAATTGATATTAGGATACCACCATGTTTCAGTGCCCTCTGTCACATGCAATGTGGACAATGGAGGCTGCCATGTGTTCGCAGTGTGCCATAAATCTGCTGTTGATCGCGTGACATGCTCTTGTAAACCTGGTTACCGTGGTGATGGATACTACTGTCAGATGATTGACGTTTGTGCCACTAACAACGGCGGATGCAGTGTCAATGCTACTTGTTTCTTTGTTGCTCCTGTAAGTTTGCATGTTCTCTAAGAACATCTGAGCTTTGTAAAATAAGCCTTACTATCCAATACTAACCAACGTCGCAGACATAATAGGCTGATTTAGCAACAGAACGGGAACGTCATTTGACGACGGGAAAGCGCGCGGTAAGGGCTAAACTCGACTTCCGGTGCCCAATTTGCCGCTGTACCATTGGTCAAGCCAGTTGTTTGATTTGCGAGCGCCGTTGTCAATTGACGTTCCCGTTCTGTTGCTAAATCAGCCTGATAGGCCATTTCCGAGTTCCGCTTGGCCTCTGTATCAAAACGAGGTTAAGTGCTCAGCCTTTGGTATGGAAATGATTTTTCATTCTCACGGAGATAAACTCACTTTCACAACAATGGTTTTGTACTTGGCCTCATTTTGAAAGTGAGGGTTTTCGGAACTCGGAAGTTGCCCCATTAAACCCCGGTCAGTAACGTCTGCGAAGCAGCGACTTTAGGGAGCTTAATCAGCGACGACGGGGACGGCAACGGGTTTAGAATGGCGAAACAACAACTTTGTACATGCATGACACTTTTTTGTAGATTTCTTTGCTGTCGTTGCACGACTGCAACGTGAAAGTTCCTACATGACTAGTCCATTTCAAAAAAGAAAAACAAGAGGCTTAATTTTTTACGAAATATTCTGTCGCACTGAAATCTACTAGTCGTGGAGGTATGTACCGTGCGCATTAATTAGCAAACATTAGCATAACGTCAAAACAGTGAATTTTGTCACGCAGATTTTTGGCCGGTTCGTAGGCTAGGTTCGCCATGAAATTACAAGGTGTTAAAGTGAATCAATCTTAGTGAAAGTTTCAGACATAATTACATACATTATGAAGATTATGGGATTTGATTTCAAAAAAAATTCGTTCGAGTAGTTTCAGAGATAAACAAAAAAACGCTGAAAGTAAAGATTTAGAATAAAGTTGTGCTTAGACAGGTGGTGAGAAAGCAGGTTGGTTTACAAGATCGCAAGAACGAAAATACACCAAACTTTCCTAGCATCGAAATATGATATTAAGCAGCATTCTGAAGCTACTTAAGATTAACTTAAGTCATTTAGAACTTTTTTATTAAATAATTTATCACGGCTATTGAAAATACGAGGTTTCAAATAATTATATTTATGTTTTATTTGAATTCAAACATACAGAATTTTTTACTTCTCACGTAGGTTATTTGCTAACACCAAACTTTAAGTTCCTAGTGTTGGGTTTTTAGTAGCAGGTCTAGATTGCGCAAAATTCGTCTTTTATCAATTTCCAATTTTTTTGTTTATTGTTGCCATAGTAATATCGATTTTAGTTAAAACTACGTTTTGACAAACTTCAATCCATAGTCAATCACTGGCGAAAATTTTATTGCGATCGGACACGGATAAAATCCCTTTTAAGGCGATAGAAAAATATCGGTATGGTCTCCGAAAAACTGTATCGAAACACCTTAAGCTCTCTATACGTGTTCTGGGTCCCAATGGACTCAACAATTACCGCAAGTGCGTCTCGAATTTGCCTTTAATATGATTGGCAAATTGACACTGACCTTTGTAACGAGCCAATCAGGTAGGGACTTAGAACAAGGATTTCGGCGCAGGCTCGGAGACGGAAAAACTAACTGATAATCTTTTGCAGGGAACTAGGCGCTGTCAATGCAAGCCTGGTTTTTTGGAAGTTGGTTCTACTTGTCAACCGCATTACCCAAATTCTCCCTGCTCTAAGAACCACGGAGGCTGTTCTGCTTTTGCTAACTGCGTTGATAATGGTAATTTGATCTTAACCCTTATGGCAAAGTACTTTAAATTTTTTACTACCAACAACATGGAAAAGCTTTCTTTATAAAGAATCAATTTTAAGGGATTTCTTTCAGAAACCACAACGTTGTATAACGTGATAACCATGTGGTGCCTATAACCTTTTTAACGCAAGTTATCTCCATCCCTTAGAAAAAAGAAACATTCTCTAGCACGCGAAATTTAGTAGTGTTTCGTTGCTTAAAAAATCTGTCGTTTAACTTTAGTTTCCTTTTTATCCTCCACTAGGAAATGGTGTCACGTGCACTTGCCGTCCAGGTTTCGCTGGAGATGGTTTTACATGTGAAGGGACCATCATAGAAGTACGTATCTCTTGTTTTTCGCTCTCTATTTGAGTGGTTCGTTCTGCCTACTTTCCCGGGGGGGTACTCCCATATATGTATGTGCCTCCCCAAATGGTAAAGTTTTTGCGTGTTTTGGTCTGAAAACAGGTACAGACTTTAACCATTTTGGTCTGTAATCGGATATGCGGTTCTAGAGGGAACTCGTAGATGTCTATGAACGTATCCATCGTTTCAATTCCAAATGAGGTAGAAAGAAAGAGAAATATGTGAAGTAGACACGGACTTTAACAAAATCTGTTTTGTTCTTGTTTTAATGTAAGCAATGATGAAATTATTTCTTAAGGGGCAGGTCTGAAAACGGGTGTGAAAAATGACATTTTTGGATCTGAAATGGGGCCAGGATTTGGAGAACCGGGCGGCACACCCCCACCAAGAATTCCCAGGGGTACCCCCCGGGCCTGTTTTATTCGAGTGCTACCAAGTGTCCTATGTCCTAGAAAATGAAGTTCACATGCAAGTGGAAGGGGATTTTACTGTTTTCTTCTCAGGCATTACCCTTTATTATTCATATTAAACTCTCAGGACTGTTCACTTAAGTATCGCCTTTCAACAACCTTTCCTGTCCGTGCGAATGTTTGAAGTTCTTATCGTCATTTTAAAATTTTGCCAGAGGATTTTGAATAATATAAACTTTTGCGGGAATTCCAAATTGGCCATTTTTATGTTTAAAACTTATAATAAATAGCTCTGTGCATCAGAAACTATATTTTGTATTTCAAACCTCGTTTGGTAATTTTTATGCAAAATTATGTTAATTTTATTCTAACCCTGTGTTAAACTTGTTTCTCAGGCTCTCATACAAACTAAAAAAGCCACGGAATTCTATAAGGTAGCGCATTTTATATTTCTCTGTACTAAGATTAAACTTTAATGTTATTTTATTTTATTCTGTTACGCGTGACCAAAGGAGTCCGCCACTGTAATCTCCAGGTTTGTATTACGCATGCGCGTGACGTATATAGCATGCAGGCGAGTGGTGTCACTGCAACGTTTTGAACATTTTGACGTCATTTCTATGGTCGTTAAGAGTATAGACCATGGAAAAATAATGTCGATTGGTTCGTTCGTTTGTTTGTTTGTTACAATAACATTTACAGTTTTCGACGGCCATTTCCGTTGAAGTAGAGAAAAACAAATTGCGCCGCCATCATTTCATTTCCATGAGCTGTACTTTTATTGACCAATCAGCGCGCAAGAAGTCGCTTATTTATTAAAAAATACTAGTTAACTTTTGTTGTTTAACAGTAGCTGTCTTTTCTGATGTTTCCAGGTCTTGTACGAACTCCGTGCTCATAACTCAGACGCCATGTCCTTGTATAACGACTTACAAAACCCGCAAGGGAACTTTACTGTTTTTGTGCCAGTAAACAGTGCTGTCACAGCTCAGGTGAGAGTTACTTTCAAATTTTCCTTATAGAGTTTTCTTCTGAAAGTGTGGAGCAAACATGAAAACTAAACAGGTCTAGGTTTCGTGTGCGTTACAAAGTAAAATTTCATGCGTTCCCGCCCTTGGCAACTGTTGCAGTTTTAACATCTATTAAACTTCTTCACCTGATATAATGAGGCGATACTGGTTTGTAAAATCGATACGATCACAGTACGATAAGTGTTGTTTTAAAAAACGACTGCGAGTATATTGTTAGGTTTAAAAACTCGAGGCGAAGCCGAGAATTTTCAAACCTAATAATTCACGACAGCGAGTTTTTGAACGGCTTCAAAGTCACTGATATAGATCAACTCATTTTTGCACAAATATTTAGATTTGGGGATTTTTTAGACCAGAAAATTGGACGTAAGGTTTAGCCGTGTCTTCAACAGATGTTAAGACACTCATTTAACAACCTATTACTTAGTCGTATTTGTATAGTGTAAAAAGGTTTGGATATGGGAATCGTGGCTTATTCAAAGATTCCAAACAAAAGTGCTCAGAAGTAGTAGTCACGGGTAATTTGCATCCCTAAATGCAAATTGATAATCACAAAGAGAAATAAACCGTATTGCTGGAGCGGCTCTAACGCGTTTTTTACCCTAGTTCCTCTAAGTGTCATTGTTATTTCGCAATTGTCAAAGATTTTAAAACACCTATTTCGTACTATCGTTCTTACAGAAGTTCACGCTGCATGTTTTGAAGAATCACATCTTGTCTGGGCGACTGCCGCTCAACAACGTAAAAGGCGACCTGTCTGTCACAACCATGGCTGGGACAAAGCTTCTCATAAAAAAGCTACCGAACGTAAGATATAGCGTGCCCTAGGGTTTACAGCAGTTCCGGGGGGGAGGCCCCGTCCGCCTTAGCTTCAACCTGCGACTCCTCCAAAATCTTCCCCCGCCCCCTGAGTAGATTTGATACTCATCCCCAGGCTATGCTCGGTTTATTTGAATTTTGAATTTAGGATTCGGGGTAACTGGATCAAGTTAGGTTTCTGGGTAACTGCCCACCTACTCCTCCCCTAAGCCAACATTATCACTTACTTCTCACTTAAGGGAAAAATGTTGGCTTAGGGGAGGGGTAGGTGGGCAGTTTCCCAGAAAACTAATTGATCCGGGTAATTCTGGTTGGGCGGAAGGATAGGATTGAGATAGTGGGGGATGTCCGGTTGAAAAGCTTTGAAAAAGCACGCACGTTTTTAACAGAACGTCTTCCACGTATTGAACAAAATAGTACGATGTTTTTTTTTTTTTTTTCATAATTATGGCTGATATAAAGCTACTCATAGACAGCTTCCAAACGTAAGGTGTTGACAAATTTAGGAATTCTTACTACAGACGGGGCGCTTAATTGATTTGCTGAAACCACTCCTAAACAGGCCTCACGGAATTCCTCCCTTAATTTGAAAGTGTTACATTCGTTTTTGCGCTCCGGAATCATTTCTTTGTCAAGTTTGTTAACCCTTTAGGGCTCATTAAAATGGAATTTTTTCTTAATAATTGTAAAGGCGTATTGGGATCTATCTAGTAATTTGGGCTAAAATTTGGTTTGAGAGTTGCATGATATAGGTCTTAGTATCTAAAGAAATGGCAGCTATTTTGCTTAACTAGAAATAGGTTTACCAAAAAAACCTCGCGAGCCTGTAAAGGGCCAGCCCTATGGGTAAAGGGAAAGTAAGCCAATAGGAAAAACTATGATAAAAAACATAAACAAAACAAAAAAACGAACAAACAAACAACTCAGTCAATAAAAGGTTTGCTACAATACATGTAGTGTTGTGGAAAACGTTTCTTTTTTTCAATTTTTTTCATTCAGGGTGAAGTGTTAATCAATGGTGTGGCGCATATTGTTGGAGACATTCCAGCTTCGAATGGCCTGGTACACGTGATCGATCAGATGATCCCCGTAAGTAAATCATATATTTACCTCTGAGCCATGTGATAACGTTCACGCATTAAACTCTGGTGCTTAAGGCAATTGGTTCTTCTGAGGAATTTAATGTTTAAGTTCTTTTGGTGTGTTTTGAAGACCTTTTTTGAGGCGAGAAACGAATTCGCTTTCAAATTATTTATAGACGTTGACAACATGTTATGTTGTCCATCGTGTTCCAATAGGACAATTGCACGATGACGATATTTGACTACAACTACCAGAATTCATTTCGGTTTTGCTTTGTTATTTAAATTTGTCAATCCCGCTGAGGATTAAAGAACAATAGCCTTAATTTGCACAAGAAAACAACAAACTCGAGGATTCTGGTAGTTGTAGTAAAATGACGTCATCGTGCAATTGTCCTATTGTAACTGAAAACCGGTTTCGTTTTAGGTAATTGGACCGTCACCACCACCCAAAGTAACACCAACCAAACTTGTCACTACAGCCGCAACAGAAATACTAACCACGGTATGATAAAATTAGCGTTAATTTTAATTGTTGATCTTTTGGCCGACTCTTGTGCAATCTTTACTTTTATATTATATAAACTTCAACTTTGAAGACGTCTATCAGGTAACTTTTACTTAGATGAACACAGTGTCACATTACGACTTGATTTATTGACTCAACGGTCAGAATCACCTTGTACACCGTGATAAACAGTACCACCGGAAAGTACTGCTCAGTAGCTGTCATTTAAATAGTCACACCGCGTACCTGACACGATCAAATGTTAGTTTAGTAGTTACGGAGTAAAGTCTTGTTATTTCTTGAGAATTATTTTCTGCTTATTCAAAGCCGCTGAAATTCAAGAAAAGCTATCAATTTGGAAACTATGTTTTCTCTCGTAGACACAAACAGCCCAACCCGGAACGTCTACGACAAAGGAGACAGCTGGACCATCTGTGGTACTTGATCTTCTTTTCATCTTAATGAATATTTATGCAGGATATGGTTAAACCCAGTATCGATAAATGAAGTATAGGGCGAGGTCGCGAATTGTTTATATAGCCTTCGATAACCAGAGTACGGCATACCCTGGCTTGTTCTATTCCGAAGAATTCAGGGCTTGAAAACAAGTCCCGTTAAGCAGTCTGGGAGAGTTGTTATTCTGCTGTTGGGGAAGTAACTTTCCGCCATGTTCACTTGTACGATGGGCAAGGACCCAGGCAAGTTGAATTCTAAACTAGGAACAATTTGGAATTCATGTTTTTTCAAGTCCTGCTAAAGTACTTCAAATTATTCGTATCACAATTTTATTGTTCTCAAGATGCTGTTAAATTAACGCTAGGAAAAATTACCACAATTACCAAAAGCTAGAAACAATTACTACAGAAGATATTCCATTTTGGTTATTACTTAGATACCCACGGTTATAAAAGTAAAATTTCTATTGTATAGCAAAACATATATAAGCGCAGGGAGGTTTTGCTCTATAAACTTAAATTAATGGTTAATGTTAAAATTGTTAAGACCGAATCACCAGGAAATTGAGTGCCCGAATAATTTAAACAATATTGCATTCGTTTTTACACTTTTCAAGGGCTATAGGTATTATTAGTTATCTGCAGACAATTTCTCATGGGAACCCGAGAAGACAAATGTCAGGTTTCCCTAAAAAATATGAAAACACAGGTAAAGTTCTGAAAATTTCATGTGTAAGATGTCATTTTGTGAAATTTGGCATTTATTTTCTCGGGCTCCAATAAGAAATTTTCTTTGGTGTTATTACAAATGACTAATAATTACATCTATAGCCCTTGGAAAATGTAAAAAAAGAATCAAATTTGCTTTAAAGTATTCTGTTACAAGGTTTTTGTCCACTGAAAATTGAAATTACTGAATTTCCTGATTTAGTTTGTTTTAACCGTCATTTATATTTTTAATTGCAGCCCGGTGTAAATGCAGATGCCAGGAAGCAGGTCAGTTAAGAGCTTGATGGATGATTTAGCGCGCAGATTATCATGAAATTGCTTAATAATCTCTCACAGCAAATAACGTATTTTTTGTCTTATTTTTAAAAAGGGCAGTCTTCCGGCGGTACACATTGCTTGCATTTTGTTTTTCCCACGCACGATACCAGTTGGCTGTTTTTCCCGCGCTAGAGATCGTTAGCATGTTTTCCCGCGCTAGACATCATTTGCATGTTTTCCCGCGTTAGACTTCAGTTGCATGTTTTCCCGCGTTAGACTTCAGTTGCATGTTTTCCCGCGCTAGACATCATTTGCATGTTTTTCCGCGTTAGACTTCATTTACGTCTTTTCCTGCGCTAGACATCATTTACATGTTTTCCCGCGCTAGACATCATTTGCATGTTTTCCAGGGCCAGACATCATTTGCATGTTTTCCCGCGCTAGACGTGATTTCCATGTTTTCCCGCGCTAGGCTTCAGTTGCATGTTTTCTCGCGCTAGACATCATTTGCATGTTTTCCCGCGCTAGACATCATTTACATGTTTTCCCGCGCTAGACATCCTTTACATGTTTTTCCGCGCTAGACATCATTTACATGTTTTCCCGCGCTAGACATCATTTAAGTGTTTTCCCGCGCTAGACATCATTTACATGTTTTCCCGCGCTAGACATCATTTACATGTTTTCCCGCGCTAGACATCATTTGCATGTTTTCCCGCGCTAGACATCATTTGCATGTTTTCCCGCGCTAGACATCATTTGCATGTTTTCCCGCGCTAGACGTGATTGCCATGTTTTCCCGCGCTAGACCTCAGTTGCACGCTTTTCCAACGGTACACATCCGTTGCATGTTTTCCTGTGCTAGACTTCAGTTTCATGATTTTCTCGCGCTGCACATCAGTTGCATGTTTTCCAGCGCTAGACAGATGCGTTTCCCTTTACTTCCCAATTTAGAAATATTAGGGAGTTTGCGAGACGACGGAGACAACGGGAAAGATATCGTTAAACAAATAGTTGGTCATTGTAAGGTTATTGTGACTTGCATTATGCTTCCAAAATAAATGTTTTTTTAGCTGTTCTGTGGCTGTATTTTACCATTTTGCTGTTTTTAATCCTGTCAGGAAGGCGATTCAGTTGGTAGCGCTGCAATTGCTGGAATTATCATTGGCTCAATCATGTTCGTGCTTTTAATTTTCGTGGTACTGTGGTTGTTGAAAAAGAACATACTTCCTTCCAGAACTTTCCACTATAAAAAGGTATAGTTTAAATTTTTAGTTGATATTTCATTCGTACTGGGGTATTGAACAGTACGCCCTCGTTTTGGACTAGTTACCAATTAGGGAGGAATTTGTTTGTCGAAGTTGTAACTTTACATGTAAAACATCTCATTTATTTAGCTGGACTACGCGAGAACAATACTTTTTAGGTTTCAGTTGGGTTATAATTTTATAACTAAAAAGGGAAACCATGTTAAACACTAAAACAAAAAAGTACAGTTCACTACACACGTTCTTAAATCTCATCCATAAAGTCAAAAGTTGAGACCAACTTGCACAGCACAGTTTGAAAATACCATAGGAAAGCAACGCACGGCGGAGTTCATTTAGTATCTTACACTTAAGAATTTAATACACAGCCTCGGAAATTTCTCAATGAGTTTTGTAGTAATCTTTGCAAGAGTGAAACTGTTTATTCCTAGCGGGTATGATATCTTCATCCTGTGTAGTAATTTGCGTCAGTTTCCCCAGAGCGCTGACACTGTCCACTTCAGCAACGAGGCGTACAGTGGAACAAATAATTCAATGTCATTTGACAACGTGCTGTACGACAACTTTGAAGCTGACCCAGTTCTTATGCAGCCGCTGGATTTTCCAATCGATGACAAACAGCCCTTACCACAGGTGAATACGAATAAGCCTCATTTTAAGGGAACTGTCAAACAACTACGAAGGGAGAGAAGAAGTAAATTATTCCGAAATTTTCCTCGTCCATTACTACACTTAAAGTGCTTCATTCGAATAAAAAATATCTTGTTCCTAGCATCATTTTTCGAGCGTTTTTAACATGAGCCTCTGGCAAACACTTCCCACGTCTTTGACATTAAATAAATTACTCTAATTCTAATTCTAACTGGCACGTTTCTCACAAATTGTTTGTTTTCCCGCGCTCAGCGTTACGGGCATGTCCTTAGCACCAGTTGCATATATTTCCGCGCTCGGCATTAGTGCCATGCATTCCCGAGCTCGGTAACAGTTGTATGTATTCCCGCGCTCGGTAACAGTTGTATGTTTCCCCGCGCTCGGTATCCTAGTTGCATGTATTCCTGCGCTTTTTGGTAGTCTTTAAGGCCACTCCGAGGATGGATTGTGAAAGATGTTGTTATTTTTTAGGGCAATTCACTGGACCATCTGGACTATGATAATCCACTGTATCGTGAAATGACGGGCCTTGACTCACTGCGCCCTTCTGTCGACTCGTATTTCAGACAGGACACGAATCCGGTATATGATTTTCTAACTCTTGCTTCAATAGTAAATGTGCGTAAACATGCGCAAACTAAATCTGCAAACCAAACAGGGGCACCCAACGAGAACATAGTTCAAAACCACTTAAGCATAGCATTGTTAAACGTATTTTAGTATTTAAACGGTAGATGCAGGCATATTTTTATTCCCTAAAAATTTTCATCTTTTCGGATTTCCTAGCTGAAAGTCTAGTGATCCGAAAATTGTAGGGATCACAACTTACCTTTTCGAAAATTTCAGCCAGAAAAAAGGCTCCCGAATTCTAGGTGGCCTCTTTAGGGTAAAAATCTGTTAAAAATGGGCAATTATACCATTTTTTGGATGTTCGAAAATCCTAGAAGAGGCAGGCAAACAACAAATTTTACAACAAATGTAACAAATTCTAGATCTCAAATCGTCTTCCGAACAGATATTTTCCGAAAATTGACGTAGGGTGTCCCTGACCATGCGAAAAATAATGGGGGCCATACGCATCAAGTGATAGGGCCGGAAAACGCATACGGCCTTGTTAGAAATTTCGCGCGCGCCAAACGAGGCAAATGCTGCCATGAACGCGTTTTTGCTCCGTCAGAACATTTCAAAAGCGCATCGGTCATGTAATAAAATGCCTGTTGACTGAGTTGAGGGCCGGACAGTGATATATTTGGCTGTCGGTCAGGACGTACGGACCTAGCGTAACCTAGGTAAATATTTTCTTGTACAGCTCTTCCCCACAGTCAATAAGTACATATTATTTTACCCTATATACCAGGTTACAAGTGAAGAAGCTATCAAAGAATTTGCTAACCCAATGTACGCGGATTTCTCAGAAGCCAAGAAACGGAATTTGAAGGTATGTTACATCATTAATAAAGCCATTGCGGTGCACCAAGTGCCGCCTGGTTCGAGATAGGAATTTGACGAAAAAGAAGAAGGGCCATTGCGCGTGCGCCATAACTGTTAGCTACTACGATGACAAGGACAGCGAATCCTTGTTTGCATTTTTTGCCTCATTAGCATAGGCTTTTCATTATCTGATGAAGCTAACAAAATGAAATTTCTGAATGCATAACAATTTCAGTTATCTCTGACAATTTGAGCCCGATATACCAAATAGTTTTGGAGAAATTCTCTTTGAAAAACCCAAAGATTTACAAAGAATGTAGGAGTCATTAACGTTTTGCCACCCAGTATTTTGGCAGGTTTTAGTTGCTGCTTTTTTCTTTATTACTGATTCCAAAGAGCTGAAACTCGCACAAACTCCATAAAATAACCAGCTCTTTAAATGTTTGAACCTAAATGGTATAAATGGCTACATCTTCTATCGGTTAACTCGTATGCTAATGATCAGAAATGTAAACGATGACATCACTATGAATCCTCCTGTACCAATAGAGTCAACGAGCCACATTATGCAGTTGCACGGGCGTTTGTTATTTCGTTTTTTTCCCATTGTAATCAGCAGAGTCAAAACTTTTCAAGTAATTATGTTTTTCGGAAAACGGGACAACATTAAGTCACTGGAGTAGTTAGTAACATAGATTAAATTAGTGTCGTTTTCATTTAAAATTGTCAATGTATTCCCTCTTGTGATCTCTCGAAATGCCGGACGGACAGAGTTTGTCTTTAACTGTCGGGAAACTCCACCCCTTTCCTCTTTAATTCATTTTAAAACCAATCATGTTGACCGATGTTATTAGTTTATATCCAACTTTTTTACCTTGTTTCTCTCTAGTTAAATCTCGACTCCAGCTCCAGCTGTGGAGAAGATACATGTAAGTTATTCGTGCACCTATCGCAGCTTTATTCTATAATTCTCGCTTAAAGCAGGAGCCCATAACAAACTATGGCTCTTCATTCGTGAATTGGTTAGTGTAACTGTTTTTAATGGTGTCCTACTATTTTTACAGTGTGTAATTTGATGTTTAATCTAATTTAATTGTTTTGTTTTTTTGTTTTTGCATTTCAGGCTAAGTTCAGTCTAGAAAAGGAGGTAGGACACGAAGTAATATAATTGTTTTGTGAGTCACTATTGTTAACATTTTTCTTGATCCAACTGTTAATTCGCAAACCTCTTGACTATTCACAATGACAGAATAACGGAATCGTTTCGGCGAGAAGAAAGTCTAGGAGATGCGATCGAAATAATTTGGATATCAGATGAAACATTCCCTCTCTTTTTGATGGTAAACTTCTTAATGTTTGGATATCAAATGAAACACTCTTTTTCGTGTTTGATATATTTCTTGTCGCTGATCGGATATGAGATGAGCGCTCTTTTTCATGGTGTTTGTATATCAGATAAAACTCTGCTTCTCGTGTTTAATACACTATAAGAATGTTTCGAGCTTTATTTTTTCAAGGATTATCCTTGCCCATGAAATATTGCATACTAATATGTGAACATTTTTTCTCCTCAGAGATCCTTGACAAGTGTCGAGAAAAGGGAGATGACTTTGTATGAGGAAAAAATTTCTTCAAGTTGTCTTATTCCGAAGGTTAAAAAAAACTAAAAACGTTCAGTTGAAGTTTTGTTACATTTAAAGTCTGTTGCCTATCTAAAAGTGGAACAAGAAGTGTGACGCAGAATTATTACTTGCAATAGTCAATTTCGTGCAGCGTCGACTCTGGAAAATATGTTTTCTAAGCAGTGTAAATTACCTATTTTAAAGCTTTAATTGTCTACATTTTTTGCAAAAGTTCACGACCTGACTTTTTCCCGCTCTTAAATTAATAATTTTTAGAGTGTTTTGACTCACGTGGCCAACAGCTATGCAAATTAATTGGAACAATGGAAGGTTTTTAAATAGGAAAAAGGTTCAAATCCCACAGGACTGGTTTGGGACACCAACGTGGCCGCGTTTCATTGTTTTGGGACACCAATATGGCCGCCCTGACGTCATGTGAAAACGCTCTTTAACTTAAAAGAAGTTGGCAGGATGTGGGAGAGCGGAGAACCCGGCAATCCTTCGGGCTTGAACTGGCAAACTGTCTTTAGGTGTACAGTTCCTAGCTCACAAACCAGGACGTTTTGTAACAGATTCAATTTTATTATGTTCCAAAACTATTTTTTAAAAAGATCGCATTCTATTTTAGCGATAATGCGATCGGCTAACGAAAGTTAAGTAGGCTTAACCACAAGTAGTGAACCTTCCTGTTGGCAATACGCCTGTTTGTTAAACACTATTGTCTTGTTAATACCGTAGAATAAACACATGCCCTATCAGTACACAAGATATAACCAAATGCTGCCGCGAAATTCATACGTGCTCTTTCAGTACAAATGAGATTAACAAAAGCTATAGGTTGAGTTTGATCGTCCGGCTGAACGTAGTCCTAAATAGCACTGTTGTTGTTGACAGTGACTAACGTTTCGAAAACCTGTGCTGTAGTCATCTTCAGAGTCTGAAGACTCTGAAGATGACTACCACTAAACGCTGGTGGTATTTTTTTGTCTTGGGGGGGGGGGGGGGGGGGGCATGCCAAAAATATGGTTTTAAAGGGGGGCAGACAAAAAATATTGGGTATAAAGGGGCGGTCACCAAACAAGTTTGGCAGTGACGGCTTCTGTGATAAAAAACCAGCATTTCTGATGTTCAGAAAGTTCTTATTTCCCCCGGGAAGCATAGTCCCGGACCCTCTACTTTTTTAATTTTATGCACAAAAAAGCAATTCTACACCACTAAAATGTAAAAACATTAAATCATACGAACTCAAACGTATCACTGCGAAAAAAGTAATCTCTCCTACCACAATAAAAAAATTGGAATGGCTCTTGCCGTTGATGGAACTTAAGCTATCACCGCGTAACTACTGTGGCAGTTTTATTTGGTTTCTTCAGGTAACGTACTTAGTGTTTAGTGTTTAGTGTTACCATGGTTACCTAAAGTATAGGGTAGCAACGATGTTTGAGTAGTGTTGGGGTTCTGTTGGTTACGTTTGATAGTGTTTGCCTAGTGTTGCGCATTGTTTAGCAAGTAATGATCTTTTAAGACCATTGTAGTATTAAAGTGATTTGCCGGTCCTTTAATCCCCGGGGAAGGCACAGACCGTTTCAAAGTAATAGAACTAAAAAAAATCTGGCATTAGGGGTCACTGTTCCGCACATTATCATACAATTGCGCACCATAATTTTACAAACAACATGGCGGTCCTCACTTGGTATACCATCCAATAAAGTAAATATGCTTATGAAAACTAAGTTTACTAGCTTTTGAAGCTTCAAATTTGAAGTTTCTCTCGAGGTTCTCATTCTTAAAAACAGACCCTTTGCAACGTCAGCTCAAACCCCGGCCGGACAACTCTGAGGGTGTTTAAATAACTGAGAAGAAAGTGTTGCCTTTTTAATGACATCTGCAAACGGTTAGACTTTCTAGACTTCTCGGATAAGGACGAAAAGCCGTCCCGTCTCCCAGCTCTTACATTTATCTTCAGTTCTCATCAGGTTGAAGTCTGGCAAAATAGGTTCTTTTAAGCATCAGTCAATTCCAGTTGCGCCAAGCCCCGCCCCCGGGCTACTGCGGGGCATTTGCCCGCCTTGTCAGTCCCGGAGGTGGGGCATTTGCAAATTTTGTACTGCCCGGGGACCGGGCATTTGCCAACCCCGGGGCCATTCCAGAGCTTTTGACACGCACGCAGTTTCCTATCAGAAAATAACTACACAGAAGGTTTTACAGGAAAAAAAGCAGATTGGCTGATCTGTCAAGGACAGGAATAAATTCAAGAGGGTTGTAAAGGCATGTTCTCGATTATATGCATGTGTTAACTTCTTCGTTTATCAACTACACTATATCTGTTGCTTATCAAGCCAGAATTACATGGCGAAAACCGGAGCTATCGATGTGAGTCAACGTTTCTTGGTTATTGAATCAAATTTCTGTTGATATTATTTGAAGAACATCCTTTCATATTTATAAAACTAGTCATAACATATAACGTTACAACGCTCTATTAATTTTAATGTCAATGACTTTATATCAATACTAAGACCATAAACTGGTGCATGTCGTCGCGGCTTGAAGTCTTCATTAGAATCCCAAAGGCAGACGTTAATTGAAACAAAAAATCGCACATTAAGATGCTTAAAATGGCATTATTCGACTGTGCGACCAATGAAAAATATTGTAGTGTTGACGGAGGACGGGGCATTTGCCATCTATTTTAGTCCCCACCCCGGGGGATTTGAAAGCTCAAGAGTCCCCACCCCCGGGATTTTTCCATGCAAGGCAAAACAAAATGCTAATGCCCAGGGGTCAGCCGGGGGGGCTGGGCGCAGCTGGAATTGACTGATGCATTATTTTTGGGTATTTTAATGCAAGTTAAGCTATAAGTAGGTTCTTAATTTCTGTGAAAGAGATAGTGTTGTTCCCAGTTGTTGACTACAAGAAATGGTAAAGAAACTTGAGATTGGTCCTTAGTATACAATATCAAGAGAGGATTCGGGGGTGGAAGCGAAATACTTTGTTTTTAGTATTCTATATTCAAACTGTCAGTATTCAATATTCAAACCTCAATGTTAAATATTCAGACTTCCATACTTATGTTATCTTCATTATTTAAACAATTATGACCTCCCTCATTACTCATTGTTTTTCTATAAGAGCCACGTCCGTTATTGAAAGACACAATGCTTTCCCTTGCAATGGGTACTACCTTATGGCAGGTCGTTCAGAAAATATCAAATTACAAACAAAACATGCTCCTAGTTACATTGCAATAGACTATTATCCGTTAGTAAACGTTGGTAGAAAAAGGCTTGACCTGCAGTGGTGTAGCCAGGGGAGGGTTCCAGAGAACTTCCCTTTGAAACTGGCTTTATTTAATTTCAAGCAAACAAGAAACAAATTCAGAAAGGCACCACATACTATATCGAGGGTTACAATATGATTATTTTAATGAATATCAGCAAGAGGTCTGCAAGACAACATTGCTAAGCTAGTACGCGAAACATAGTTGAAGGCCATGAAGAGCATGAAGTTTCCTTTAGGTGTACTCCCATCACCGACTTCTTAAATCGAAATTTTCCTGGGAGAGCCTGCCATGTGTTACGCCTGTAAGTAGCACAACGACGGCTGTACATAATTCTATTGAAAACCCTACCAACAAAACTGAGAGCAGTAGAAGCTTTGTCAAGTAAGCGGCTGTCTGAAAATCAGTTGGAGGAAATTACCTGGAACTAGGACACAGATGGCAATAGCAAGGTGAACAGCCCATTACGTGTGGTATTTAATGCTTATTCAACACTACCTAGATTACCACAATGCCTTTCAGTATTACAAGCAACTCACTCAGAGCCGACTGAAAACACACTCAGAAAGTTGCCATGCCCAGCGAGCGATTGTTTGGACTTGCTTTATTCTTTGCCCTCCCCTTGTATCACCCTCTGCACTCGTTTAGGGGTCGTTTAGCGTTTTAAGGACAAGCTCCGTTCAGCCTCGCTGAGCTCATAAAGCGCCTGTCATGTAGGCTACTCTGATAAACATCCGTTACAGTAGGCTCTTGGCGTAAGTTCAACAATCGACATCTTTGCAGGGAAGCACTGACAAGGCGCCACCTTCTCAGTGCTGATATGCTAGCTGAGTGAACAGTCCATTACAAGACCACAGTCTTTGAAGTATGTACGTTATTTATTCAACAACTTCTGTACTGGGGCACTTTTAACCATCTCTACAGGAAGCGCGATTTGCAACCTCTCTCAGAAATTCTACAATACTCTTCACAAATCGTTGAAACAGTAGCTATTTGTCTTGAATTTTCTCCGAATTTCTTACATTCACTCTTTACACCTTTGTTCTCAATCAAATGTGCCCCTCTCCTTCCCCAATGTTGAGCCACGCGTATTTTGGAGCACTGAGATGACTACAATCCCAAATCAACATTGGGGAGGGGAAAATCGCACAAGTGTTTCAAGATTTGTGACGAGTATTGTCTTTGCGTCAGTAGCGCGTGGACGGGTAACGAAACGTATGAAGGGTAACCATTGCCGCCTCCAGTGTTAACGATGCAATGAGTATTCTTGTGTTTACTGTTCTAGTTGTTAAGCCGGACTAATAATTATATAGCAGGTATACATAGTTTTGAGTATGGACGATTTAAACGTATATTTCTCCAAAACCACTTCAGTGAAAAGGCTGTGCCTATTAGTACATCGGGATTGGATCAATTGCAAGGGGTGCATATTTCGAGACCGAAGGGAAAGAAAAATGACTCAAACATAAGTTCTTGGAGCCATTTTATCACGAGAAACTAATTGGGTATTTATGGTGACATGTTATTTCTGCGAGCTTCTGGGGGAGAATGGTATAGACAATATCGCAAATTATATAGAGCGATTTTTGTATGACCTTGAAATGAAAACGCGCGAACAAAACAGAAACAACAAAGGAATGGAAATAGAGCGATTTGATTGGTTTATCGAACGGATACAAACACGCGTGGCTTTTGGTTGGTTAAGCGAACGCTCGCGTAAAAAAATTCATGCCCGGGAACTTTCTAGAAGTCAATGGATCCTTCGCTTTGACGTCATACTGCAACACGATTGGCCAATCGAACAATGCCTTCTCCATATTAGGGTTTTCTATGGCGGGAAAACGAAGAGGTCCATGTTTTGATCTTTTCATCCATTGGCTTATGAAACAGATGACGAACACTTACCGAAACCATTTTTCAAGGTCATACGAAAATCGCTCTATAGTCCTTATCTCAAATAACTACACAGAGGTGTCAGATGAAAACGGAACCCTTTTCTTCTTTTTCTATGATCTTAAAGGTTCTATCTACAAAAATGAGCTAACTATGTACAGAAAAGGTGGCTCGACTGGATTTTTTAGGGGGGATACCTCCCGAGTTTGAGCATTAATAACTTCGCCATGAGTAAAGATATGGAGAAAAGATTACCACAACTGTATTATATAAAGATGAAAATTTCTTATGATCTGTGTTTTATTGCAATCGGAGTCGCCATGGCAACGTAACGACGCCATTATGTTTTTTATTTATCTTTGTGTTTCTCTGTACCAGGAGTTTTTTGAAAAATGCGAAATTTGTAGGCGTGGACCAAATTACGTGCAAAAGCTGTAACAATAGTAGCTGAATGCAAGTTGATAAAGTTCTTCTTACTCGCGATCGCCCAGAGCTGTTCCCTTCTTTTTTTGTAGGAGGTTTTCAATGGAATCAAACCACTATGAGATGAAGCCGCGTTTCCAAAGCTTATCATTTTCTCAAAAAATTAGCTAATTGTGTGGATAACATGCTATTTCACTGTTTTTGAGATGCTTAAAACTTCGTTTCAAAATATTTCGAAAACACTCTCATAGAATTTGTTCAAACTTTGCAATGATTGAGGCAATTATGGCAGGTACAAACTCCCTTAAGCGATTTATCAAAAAAAACTCCTGGTACAGAGAAACACAAAGATAAATAAAAAAAGTAATGGCGTCGTTACGTTGCCATGGCGACTCCAATTGCGATAAAACCCAGATCATAAAAAATTTTCATCTTTATATAATACAGTTGTGGTAACCTTTTTTCCCTATCTTTACTCATGGCGACGTAGTCAATGCTCAAACTTGGGAGGTATCCCCCCAAAAAAATCCAGTCGAGCAACCTTAAGCGCAAAATCTCAACGATTCACCACTGTGTCCTACCGTAAAGTAATTATAGAACCATAGACTTTGAGAACTATCGGTTCACCGCGGTGAACCGCTTCAAATGGCATTATTGAATCTGTTCATGAAGAAAACTTTCCCTTATGTGTATGATCTAAGCAGCATTCAGGGGCAGCATTCAATGCTGCTGATCTATGATCTTTTCTATCACTTCAAACACTAGTAGATGCAGTAGCTTTTGTTTCCAAGGGTTAAAAAGGCAAAGAATTTCCCGAACACCATGGTGAATCGTGTTACACTCAAGCCGCAGCAAATAATGTCAACAACCTCGGCAATATTTATATAAGATCCTATTAATTTAATTAGTCCTCTTGCGGGAAAAGAAGACAACTAAGACATTTTCTACAAGGAGAAACGGATTTTAGCCATTACTCGGGTATTTGATGGGAGAGACTGAATACCCGTCACCCCACATTCATCATCGGATTCCCCCTTTCACCGACAACTCCTTCTCGCACCAAACCGAGTTCATCTTTCGGTGTAAAAATTATCGGCGTATCTCCCTGATCAGTATAAAATATCATGTCGGCTGTGTTGTTCAGTTTCCCAGTCAAGAAGCATTAAGAACTCATGCCGTGGAATGATCTGCTCCGACAACCGAAAATGGTTTTAAAACAATACTTCACTGAGACTGTCTGAATTGTGCACTCTATTTTTTACATATATAATTATGTATTTTAAATGCCTTACTTCCATCTGTCATTCTCTCATACGCGAAAAATAATTCATCATACAGTTTTTCTTTTTAATTTTACTTTATGAAGACGAAAAAAGCACGTATATTCCATGGACAGTCCAAAAAATTCACCTTGATCTGAACCTGTCATTATTTCCTCTTCTCCGACTAAATACATGAGATAAATTCTGAGCAATTTAAATAATGTTTAAACTTAGAAATCTAGTTTAATGATTAGACTTTCTAAAAGTCAAAAAGTCCTCTACCTGGTTTGATATGGCACTCAGGACGAAGGTCTCTCATGACTTTGTTGCTTGCGCAGTTGCTTTGCAGCCTAAAAAGCTCGCTCTGCTCGCTTATAAACTCCTTGAGGTTGTCATGACTTGTGGCAAGTCTTTTCAATTATTAGTTTATAATGATAATATTTCTATTTATCATGTATTTAAACATACTTGGTATCTTATGGGAAAATATTGTTATTGTTATTATCATTATTTTTATTATTATCATCTTTTATTATTATTATTATTATTATTATTAGAAAATTATAAGAAAAGGGAAGAATAAAAAGAGGCAAAACTCTCACACTTCTGAACTGCTGTGACAAGGCCACAAAGTGCCTTCACATGTTTTGATCAATGATTACTGTATTTCTCTCTTGAGCAAGCATCACAGCCTCCTTGGGTCCCAGCTCATTGGTCTGTTCAGTGCATTTTCTCTCCCTTGTCATGTTTTAACTGGTGCTTTCCCGGAGAATATTTGCTGGGGAGGAGGGCATAATGACACCTTCATGATTTTCCAGTCCTTTGCAATAATAAATTATAATGTTAAGTTTACAGTCAAACTGGGAAAACCGTAGTCTGCTACACAGCCGTTTTTAGTGTCGTCGCGCAACGTTCCTCCCCACTAACGGCTGCTGAAAATCGAACCACATTCCTTTCCTGCGATTAGCCAATTAGAATTCAGCTCCCATTTTCTGGAAGGTGTTCGCGCCACCTTTGCGGTATGGTGACTCCTCCAATCACAGCTTTGCTTTTATCGTTGTCCCATGTGTGAATGACAGAACAATCAAAATCGTCGCGTGAAAACAAGCAATCAACTAGAGTAGTGTTGTCGTAGTCGAAGTCCTTTCAAAACTTTTGAGATAAGCAGCAACAGCAAGCAAGTCGAGCAAATATGATGCACAACATATATGTGCTTATAAAGTTGCCGGGTATAGTTTCGGGAAATTGCTTATCGGTAATTTAAAAGGTTGTTTTTGTTTGAATCAGTACCGCTGAGAGTTTAATATTCACAGTCTTCACATGTACAAAAACACAATGAGCACATCCGGCACATGAAATTCATCATACATATGCACGTTAAAAAAAACCAACCGATCCTGATAAGAGTCTTGTAGGCCTGTCAAACCTTTTTTTTTTCACTTGGAATTTTGTTAATCGCTTAACACAAACTTTTCTGCAAATAACCTTTTTGTTGCTTGCAGGCACAGAGTTCATCAAAATTCAGCGACGATTGATTGATTTGTCGAAAACTGAGAAACGTGTTCGCTCCTAGCGCCCTGCGGCTCACGTATTGTCAAGTTTCTTATACATGATTGGTTTGTTCGTTAGACCATAAACACAAAGGGAAAGGAATGTGGTTCGATTTTCAGCAGCCATTAGTGGGGAGGAACGTTGCGTGACGACATTAAAAACGGCTGTGTAGCAGACTAGGAAAACCGTGAATACCAGAAATATTTCTGGAATGTTATTGTGTTGCAAGAAAAAAGCCAATCAGGCATGAGAAACAAAGCAAGAACGTAAATAAATAAGTGGTTTTGTGGCTAGTTCATGTGTCCTGATCTTTGCTGTGATTGGTTGTAATGTCACAATAAACATTCCTGAAATATTTCAAGTGTTCACGGTTTTGCCGGCTTGACTGTAAGTTAATTTAGTGAACTTTACTGTCTAGTACTAAACCCAGGGGGTACTGAACAAAATTTTATACTGGGAGGGCTCTCTCCTGAGATCCAACCCCTTGACCTTTTATATACCATTTCTGACGACATAAAAGGTAGTCCTTTTGTGTACCTTCTGTTAAAAGATGGTACCCCTTTCAAGTACTTGTTCAGAACACTGCATCTCTCTCAACTGCTGTGAATTGCACCATCTTTTAATCACTAAACCAGAAAGTTTTCTTGTTGTTGTTTTTTTTTTCACAGTCACACTTCAACTTGTGAAACCTTACCTTTCAATATACCTGGAACCTGAAAAAGGTACCCCTTTTGGAGCAGAGCCTCCCCGTATAGGCCCGTATAGGTAGTATCTCCTGGAGTATTAACGTTAAAAAACTTAGTAATTCATAAATGTAGTAATTTTTCTGGTCTACTTTACAGACAGCAGTAAAGTAACACTGTGAAAACTTTATTTGTTGGTTAGAGGATAACTATTAGAAAGGGAGGGGGATTGGGGCGAGAAGAAAGGGCCTCCTCCTTCTTTAGTATATCTCTCCCCACGGCCTCTCCATTTTTTTTTTTCCATGCAGGCTTGGTCAAATAGACAGTTTGACTCTATACTTTTCTGCCAAAGCAAGAAACTTTTGTCCATTGCTCTCTCTCTCAACCCACCTCATGAATTTTACGCCAGTAGAGGTGTCATTTTTGGCCACTTGTAGCCTGGGAACAGGGGATTGAAAGAACATAGGGAATGGAGGAAGAGAACATGTCTGGCTGAGTCCTGCTACTGTTAGTGAAGCTGTTGGTGAACTATTCAGGTCAACAGTTTACCAATAGGTTTCTGGCATAGCTGTTCTCCACTTTTATCCATCAGCCCCTCTTGTTCAAAAGTTGGATAGCGCTATCCACAGGATAAATCGCTATCCAGAGGCTAAGTAAATTACAAAAACCAAGTGCACTATCCCTTGGATGGTAATAGGCCATTTGCACTAAGAGGTAATAAGACATTGTTTTTATGAAAACGAAGGTTATGTTTTTACATTCAAAAATCATTTAGTGGGTCATATCTTAAACAAAATAATAGTGATTTGGTTTTTCAAACCCGCACCATTTTCTTAAAATGAGTAAGTTTGTATCTGGTCACGTGACCAAAATGTGATTTAAAATTATGAATTACCTCTTTTTGAACGCAAATTTTCCTCTTAAATGTCCAGAAAAATGTTGAAAAGATGATGTGGTAACGTTTACAGCACATCTGAGGGTAACTATCAAACGTTCTTGCCCTCCAACATGGCGGCCAATACAAATCATACTACTTTGCCGAATAATCAAAGAGCCATAAAATAACTCCCTTAAATTGGTTTCCTCTCAAATTTCGAATCTAAGATAATTCTTATTTGCTCTGTCGATTTTTGGCATCAGCAAGATTCCAACTCATTGTTTAAAGGAGGCATTGGTCACGTGACCTGTTAGTGCAAGTGGCCTATTTATCTAGTGGATAGCATGTTTTCTATCACTAGTTGGAGTTCATGATGGGGAGTGATGGCCCACTAAATCTCCGGTACAAAAACAAAGAAAATAGCCAATGACTTTGAGGTCGGGATGCAAGACAGCCTTTATTATAATCAAGAACCCATACAATAAGCAATTAAATGAATTAGTCAAATCATGTATTTTGAACTGGGATCTTCCCTGGCTGGTTTTGTAATGTCAGCATGGGAAGGTAAGAAGTTATGTAACCCCTTCGTCTTCCTTTTTGTTCTAAAGGTTTCCTCTAATATAATTAAGGTCGATCGTCATAAAAGGGTTCCTTCTGTGAGTACCGAAGCACAGATTACGTAATACAAAAGAAATAAAAGACGGGAAACAAAACAACTCCAAATAAAGACTAATCCCAAGTGACCAAAAATACAAAGCTTTCCGGTACCTGCAGAAAGACCCCATAAAAGTGTCAAATGATAACTTGGGTGTCCTGTGTGGGCACGGTAGTTTCTTCCCTGACCTTATCCCCGGCGTTGCGTGACATAGAGGGAGGGACCAGGGAGACTAAAGCGAGACACCCTCGTTCCCAGTATCCTTTTTGTTCGGAACGAGCTTCGCACTTGAAAAAGAACACATGATCAAGGCTAAATCGTCAAAAAAAGTGTGTTTCTGAAATGGGAAAATTAATTGGTGGAGAGAGGACAGTGAGAAAAGAATTGCTAAAGTTACAGGAAAGACATATAGACAGTAACTGGACTAACTGATCCTCACTATGGCGCGTAAGCTTCTCTCTTGCTTCCGGTGCACAAAGATAAACATTGGTGATCCAAAACAAAATGTCTTTGAAGCTGTAAAACGTGGAGATGCTGTGTTTCTTGGTAAGGTTCTCCACAAGTTGGATTGTACAGAAAGAATTTATGTATTGGATAAGCAGTACATTGCTGATCCTTGTTCGTTACCTGGAAAAGAAAAGCCACAAGTCACTCCGTTAGTAGTTGCTGTACGAAATGGAAATCTCGATTGTGTGAAAGTGCTTCTGAAGTATGGAGCTGACATTGACGGTCGAGATGACATGTTCAGACATATTCCCAAAGGAAGTATACATGTATGTCAATACGAAGGTTGTATACCTTTATTTGTCGCTGCTTCCAATGGAAATGTCGAGATTTTGAGTTGCCTGCTAGACAATGGAGCTGATATGAATGGAATTACAAACACCAAAGGTTACACAGTCACGCCGTTGATAGTTGCTGTTCAAAGTGGAAACCTTGAATGTGTGAAAGTGCTTTTGAAGTTTGGAGCAGACATTGAAGGTCGAGGAGATTTTAATTATGTTTCTAAAGCTTATCCATTTCACTCAGTTTCATTTGGAGGCTGCACACCTTTATTTGTTGCTGCTGTTAATGGAGATGTTGAGATATTGAGGTGCTTGACTAAAAATGGAGCTGACGTCAATGCAGTCACCAATTTCAAGGGTTATACTCCACTAATGATGTCCACTCGATATAACCACTTCGCTGCAGTAACATTTCTTAGTGATCAAGGTGCCGATGCAAATTTACAAGACAAAAAAGGTTATACAGCCCTTCACTATTTTTCTAAGTTTGGAAACATCTGTCATTTCCATGCCGTAAGTTGTTTGATTAATAATGGGGCAGATGTTAATGCACAACGTACAGATGACAACCTCACCCCTTTGATGTTAGCTTGTAAATGTCAAAATGTTGAAACAATAAACTATCTTCTTCAAAATGGAGCTAAAGTAGGTCTTCAAGACAAATATGGTCAAACATGCCTTCAGTATGTTGTGAAGCGTGGTGTTGATGGAACTGCATTTGAGATTTTGAGGTCTCTGATTAAAATTGGAGCTGATGTCAATGCAAGAAAAGAGCATGACCAGACCCTTCTGATGCAAGCAACACTGTGTGGTGACTTGAAGCTAGTGACTTTGCTTATTGACCATGGAGCAAGAGTAGATGTACAAGATCGAAATGGTGATACAGCCCTTCAGTATGCTCAACATGCTCGTCATAATGCTGATGAAATTATTTGTGCACTTTTGACTGCTGGAGAATCCAATTTGTGTAACAGGTCAGCACTGACACCTCTTCCGAGAGCTTATAGTAATAATGGCTATGTGGGAAAACATGAGCATGAATATTTAATGAAACTTGTTTTGATGGTCAGTAAGTTAAACTGTGGTGAAGATGGCAACGTCTCAAGGGTATCACGTCTATTTTTGAAGACTGTTTGTAACCTAAATCCTAGAGATGTTCACGGAAATACGCTTTTACATAAGTGTGTGATAGATCCCTACACTGATGCAATGAAGCTTCTTTTGAAGGCAGGAGTCAATATTAATTCCATCAACAGCAATGGAGATACTCCACTTCACTTAGCTGTCATGAGGAAAGACAGCATCCACTTTTTACCTCACATCTTGGAAGTTCTTTTTAATGGTGGTGCTCATCTTGATTTTGTCAACAATGATGGTAAAACACCCATGGACATGGCTCAAACTGATGAAGCTCGCATGATTCTTTCAGCAAAGAGAAAACTGGAGTTAAAGTGTATCAGTGCAAGAGCTGTCAAAAGCTTTGGAATTCCTTATTTGGGAGTGGTCCCCAAAACACTGGAGAAATATATTAGCATGCATTAAAGTGGACAACTTTTTACATTGTTAGAAAATCTGCACAAATCTCTGGGCTGGATCCAGGCTTTTATTAGAAGGGGCTCAATGAAAGGGGGCTGCTGACCCCCCTGACCCCCTGGAAAACTTTATAATTTTAAGTCTTTGGACACGTGATTTCCGCCATTCTGAGGCTTAAGTTGGTTGTGAATTTATTGCATTTAAGATTGAGGCTTAACTTGGTTATGAATTTATTGCATTTAAGATTGACTGTATTTAATTTATATTTTTACAAGTTTTTGACTTTAGCTGTTTTAATTTAGATCTGCTCCAGAATCTACAATCAGGGACAAAAGTAGTTGACACACTTGTTTAAAATGAGTGCTTTTATCAATCATTTAATTCATTTATAATTTCATTCCTTTTAAACGCCGTAAATCCCCTCACCCCCCGGGTCAATGTTGTCTGAAGTAAAAGAAAGACTTGAGAGTCCAAAATACAACATTGATTTTTGGGGGGAGGGGTTGGGGTAGACACGGGAAGGCGATAGGTATGTCCACTTTGTAAAAAGGGGCCATTTTACGGAAGTGTCTCAACACTTTTGTCCCTCATTGTAGCTTACTTTATGTTGTGGTGGTTTATGATTGTGATTGTTCAGAAACCCTGGGATGGAGGAGGGGAATTCTCACTCCCTTATTTGGCCTAAACAGGTATGAACTGCCGAACAGGGCGTGGTTTTCAGGGTCTTAATTGAGTCATAAACAGGGTATAGAATTATTCACTTTTCTCACCAGGGGCCGTCATGCACAAGCCGTTCCCCTTTTCCTGTAGTTGCTCTATATTATGTTAAATTCCTGCACATTGTTGGATCCACAGGAGAACAGGTCATGCATAAAATTTACGACTTTAAATGAAATACAGTGTTCTCTCTAAATTTTAGCTCAGCAGGTAAGGAACCATACATAGTAAGGCAAAAAAGATGTGACACAGATGCACTTTTCTGGGGGGGAGGGGGTAGTGTAGTGAGGGATATGGCTTTGACCTCGCTGTGAAATTTAGGAGGTTAAAGTTCCTTGTAATGTCATTCGATCATTTGAAGTCACCTATTTAATGCAAATCATCCATTGTTATCTTTAGACAACAATTTAAACGTCTAATTTCCAATAATTTTACTCTGTCATTTCAATGCTCTCTTTTCACAATGCATGGCCCACAAAAAGAAAAGTTGTGTATATGTTGTAGTTAATTTTTATCTCAGGTAATTTTTCTTTTTCTTTTGTTTCATGCTCGTTAGCATACATTACCATACCCAAAACCAAAAGAAAAACAAAAATTACCTGAGATAAAAAAAATTAACTACTGTAACAACATATACTTTAATATATAGTACTTTTCCATATACCGGTATTCACTTATTACCTTGATCAGATTGTATCACAACTTGTGTATTTTTTAACACATGTATTTAATTTCTATCAGTAAACCTTCAAGCTGTTGCAGGCGGTAAGAAGTGTTGCTTCAGATGGTAAATTTTACCAATGACCATGTGATAAAGAAAACACTAATGTCTTGAAATGGACAATTTTCTTTCTTAAACAGGGTTGTAGTATGGAGGCCTTGGACGCTCACTTCACCCACAATGATCACAGGTAGCCCAAGGAAAGGATGTAACTAATTTACATACCATAGGTAATGTGTGAACTTTTTGCTGGATGACGTGCTGGTGTCGCATTACAGGTGACTGTAAAAAATAAGAGACTTTATAGGAGAAATAAAATACTGAGATCTGTAAATGCTAAATAACATTAAATCTAACTTTTCCTTCAATGAAATGAATACAAAAGACTTTAATACCTGTGATGTATTCCACTGTGTTTTGGTGTCTGCTTGTCATTTTACTATTTTTTTTTTGTGGCTTTATTACATAACCACTGTTACTCCCATAATAAGATGAAGTGCATCGTCCAGCACAAAGGTCATCCTTTCTTTGGAATGTGAGTTTGGGCTGCCCGTGCTCTACTCAAACTCCCTAAAGTGCTTACCCCCCACCCCCCTCAGATACGAAAAGCCATAAACCTTAATTAGTTGTGCCCATAACAAATTTTAGTACGGGTATTCATTCAAAATATTTCCCCAATTCTGATTGGCTAAAAGCTCATGCATAATTCACCATAACCAGTTACTTATGACCAAATGACGTCAAAAATGCAGCTTTCTGGGGATGAGGTTGAGTTGTTTTGGTTGTGAAAATAAACATGGTGGACATTTCACTTGTTTCAAAAATAATAGCTAAAAACATGGCAAGAACAGCAAGAAGAAAACTCGAAGGGCAATATCAGCTAATGGAGAATATTTGCAGAGCTGAGCAACCCTAAATGTGCACTATCGAAGATGAACTTGACATCGATGGATCGATGGATCGATGGAGGTAACCATGTTTTAGCAGCCATGTTTTTGAACTAAGAATTATTTTGAATGAATAATATGACAATTATTGAATTTGGCTTTCGTATCATATGAAGAATTATGGAGATCTCTGAGGGCGTTATCCGCCTCAGCCTATGGCCTTGACAGGTAACACCCTCCTCGATCTCCATAATTCTTCATAAGACACTCAGCCTCATTCATTAATTATTGTTAATTAAGAATTAGTTTGGGGAGCAAAGAGAATAAAAACCAAGGAAGAAAACAAAGAGATGGTGCCCATTGATGCGGATACAACACTGAACAGCTTTAATTCAGATTTACAAAATAGTAAATTTAAATAGCAGCATGCAACTTAGATAATATTAAAAATGTATGGGTCTATCCAGAATCAAATGCATTGGCACTGTTGCATAATTTTCAAATTATAAGGATTTGTATGGGAAAAAAAAGCAATAAATTTATTTTTCTGTAACCTAGGAATGTTAATGGATTTTTGTTTCTTCTTTAAAAATCAACCTCGTTCCCAGGTTCTCTCTCCCACCCGTCCCAACGGTATCCCTGCGGAGCGAGAGAGAGAGAAGCTGATCAGCTTTGCAGTAGTCTTTGGACTTCTCGGTTTTGGTTATGAATTTTTTCCATTTCCTCTGACTGTGTAGAGTGATAATGGATAGTGGTTATAATAGAAGTACCCTAAATAACTGTGAGAATAATTCTAAGGTTTGTATAGCTTTCGTTTCAACCTTCACCCATTAACTTGAGCGGAACATGATAGTGTGGGCGCCCTGCGTTTGTTTGCTCCTGGTTGAAACGGAAGACCTTAGATAACAACGACCTAAACCAGATTGGACACCTTATGAATTTTACACAACTCATTATTTCCGTAATGGACCGAATGAGGCTATAATAGCTGAAGAAACCAAAACTACAGAGCTCCAGTTATGGAGAGAACACAGTAGAGAGTTAAGCACTGATCTACAGTGATTGGGGTTAAGCACTGAACTGAAAACGGTTAGCTTTCGAATATTGTAATGGGGTACAGCATATATAAGAACATGACTGCATATTTTAAAAATTACTGGATTTGGCAGCTAGTCCTCGATGGTGTAGTGGATATGGATGTAGGCTATAAAGCAAGTGACCCGGGTTCAAGCATCACAGTGGAGTTTTTCTATTTCACTTTTATATTACACAGTAAAGTTGTTCTTCATGTAATTTTACTGAAAGAAACAATCTGGTTTAGGTCGTTGTTATCTAAGGTCTTCCGGTTGAAACCTATGCAAACGATAGAGACTGGGCTCTGGGATCTATAACTCAAAGGGCAACCTCGTTCCCAGGGTACATCTTCACCGGAACGAGGTTGTCCCGTGGAAAGAGGAAAGGTTGCATGTAACAGGAAGAAAGTGCAGGAAGGTTTTTCTGAAAAGAGTAGCTTATTTTCACCATGGCGAATAGGCTTCTTCCTTGGTTCCGGCAGAGAAAGATTGCTCATTTAAACCAAGATGTTCTAAAGGCGGCAACATCTGGAGAGGCTGTTCTCCTCGATGAGGTTCTTCAGCGGCTCTGTCGAGCAGAAGGAATTTCTGTGTTATCGGTAGATCAGCAACACATGCAATCTCGCCTTCCGAATTCTTCTACACGCGTCTCGTGTGGTGATGGCTGTTTACCTGCAAGGATTAAGAAGTTATTAGTCACACTGTTAGTAATTGCTGTTGAAAAGGGACATCTAGATTGTGTGAAATTGCTTCTGAAGTATGGAGCAGACATTGAAGGTCGAGGAGAGTTTAAATTAATTGGAGGTCCATTTTTTGTTGAGTCATGCGAAGGCACACCTATGTGTTTTGCAGCTGTTAGTGGAAATGTTGAAATTTTGAGGTGCTTGCTTGAAAATGGAGCTGATATGAATGCAGTGACAGCAGATGGCAAGGTTTGTAACACACCGCTAATTATCGCTGCTCATTATGAACAATTTGATGCAGTAACATTTCTTATTAATCAAGGTGCTGATGTGAATTTTCAAGACAAATATGGTTATACAGCCCTTCATCATGTTGCTAAGTCCCGAAGTACAAGTAATGTAAATGCCTTAAGTTGTTTAATTAATCATGGAGCTGACATAAATGCATTCACAGAGTTTCAGAGGACTGCTTTGATGCTAGCTTGTGCGTGTAATGCACCTATCAATGTTAAGCCCCAGGGTGGGGGGGGGGCGGGCTACCCACGGGAAATTGACTGAGCGTGCCTTCCCTAGGGTCGGGAATTTGACATGGCCGCCATCTTGGAAGACCGAGAGAAACTGGAAATGAGTGACCTGCCATCTTGGTAATACCCAGAAGTCACCAGAGGTAAATGACCTCTGCTTTTCTTGAAAGTAACAAGACAACATGAGCGAAAGAATGGTGAGGAAATCTGTTTTATTTTTCGGTATATATGAACCATCACTTCTTTCATTGTATGATCGAATGTTTATAAATAGAAGAGTCTTCGTTCCTTCTGTTTCTGTTTCTATGTGAGGTTGTAAAAGACATATCCTTTCCAACCTGTCAATTATTAAGTCCTAACTCTGTTAGAAAAAGTTACCCCAGAGGCGGGAAATTGACATTTAGTAGGTGCCTGGGGGTGGGAAATTTGACTCTGGCTGCCATTAAAATGTCAAATTCCCCTGGGTCTGCCCGCCCCCCCCACCCTGGGGGTTAACATTGATAGGTGCATAACAATGTCAATGCAGTAAAGTGTCTTCTTCAAAATAGTGCTAATGTAGACCTTGAAGACAAAATTGGTGAAACTTGCCTTAAGACTACTCTGAGGTGTGCAAGCGTAGATAATAGATCTTCACTTGAGATTTTGAGTTTTCTTCTTAAAAGAGGAGTCGATGTTTCAAATGCAAGAAGAAATAATGACGTGACCCTTCTGATGGAAGCTGCTCATTATGGTAGCTTGAGAGATGTAAATTTACTAATAGAGCATGGAGCTAATGTAGATTTTCAAGATCAGAATGGTGACACAGCTCTTCACTATGCTGCCCACTGCTTTGATAGATATAGTGAAGAAATTGTTAGTGCACTTTTGACTGGTGGAGCATCCCATTTGCGTAACAATCTAGAATTGACACCGCTTCTGGCAGCTTGTAATAAAGGCAATACAATAATGGTAGAGCATCTAATCAAGGCACCAGAGATTACAAATGAGCAAAGAATTGATGCACTTGAACTGCTTGGAGCTTCTCTTGCTCTAGAGCCATCTCTTGGGGTAGGTTTAGGGACAGAGATGCAGTGTTTTGACTGTGGATGCTGGTACATCAAACGTGGCATGAAAGAAAGGTTTGCTGATCCTTCCCATCCTTTGTTAAAGCAGGAAATGGAACCCATGGAAGCTTATCAGAACAGAAAAGAGTGTCAAACGCTTGAAGAGCTTGATAAAATAATCTTTAAAAGGGATGCTATGATCATGGAGAGCCTCATAATCAGAGAGAGAATCATCAGAACAAACAATGTTTATCTAGGGCTACTTCTTCTACAAATTGGCAATGTTGCTAATTCTTACAGGTACAGTTTTTCACAGTTCTTTGCATTGAAAAAACATGAAATGAAAATAGGCGATAACTGCAGTAACTGTCGATTGTTAGCATTTTTACATGTAATTTTCATAATTGGTGAAATATGGAGCAATCAGACTAATCTTGTAAAAGATGATGATTTTGTTGAATGATTTGATGAAGTAATTCTTGTTTATGACCATCACATACAAATAGCCATGATGAAGAAACTACAGTGGCCAGCTTTCTCTTCGTTGCACTGCAACATTATTTCGATGATCAGTAAGTTTAATGGTGGTAAAAATGGTAAACTACCAAGTGCATCTCTGGTTTTGAAAACTGTTTGTAAATTTAATCCTCGAGATGCTGATGGAAATACACTCCTGCACCAGTTTGTGAAAGATAATATTTATCATGATTACCATGATGATCATAATAACATTGGTGAAGTGAAAGTACTTTTAAATGCAGGATTCAATGTTAATGCCATCAACAACAGAGGAGATACTTCACTACACTTAGCTGTGAATTTCTCATCCTTGAGGAGGGATGTAAATTTCCATCTTAAAATTGACATGTTGAAGGTTTTGATTGATGCAGATGCTCATCATGATTTTGTCAACAATGATGGTAAAACTCCCATGGACATGGCTAAAACTGATGAAGCTCGCATGATACTTTCAGAAAGAAGAAAACTAGAGTTAAAGTGTATCAGTGCCAGAGCAGTGAAAAAGTTTGGAATCCCCTATATGGGCTTGGTACCCAAAACACTAGAGAAATACATTAGTATGCATTAATTAACATGCATAATTAATAACACAAGTAGATAAAATTTGCACAGTGCTATTTAATAACCTGAGCATGCTTTGTATTCTTGTTGTACATGCAGTGATAATTTTGCAGCATTAGAAGTGCTTTTAGTGGTGCCCAGAAAACCTAGAAGTGTGTCTCGCAAAGCCTTAGTGTGCCACTCAAGTTAAGCCCCACTGGGCAGGGTTACGAACTGATTGGGTGACCAGCTATTAACCCTTTAAGCCCCTGCCAATATCCACTTATCAATTCTCCAAACTTATCTCTATACATTTCCTTAAAGGATGTGTTGAGAGAATTTGATAAAAGATCAAATTATTTTCTCTCTGGTGATTATTTTATTATAAATTCTCATAACCTAATCTCTTGCCAATATTATGGATATCTTCAGGAGGAACATGTCCAAACGATGTTGGACTCGTACTTCCTTTTAGTATATAAACACCATTGAAATACCAGGTGAGCTTTTGTGCGAAAACTTGATATCTTCACATGTGAAAATAACAGGTTATCTTCACATGTGAAAATATCACCTTTGCTATGGCTACATAATAAATCGCACCTTTCACACCAAAAAAAACTAATAAAATGAATTGGTTTGGTATTTCATTAGTGTTTAGATAAATAGAACATTACATGGCCGCATATAGCATTATTTTGGTCATCTGATAGAAAAAATAAAAAAAAGGCAAGTTTGTGTGCAAATCAGTTTGAGTTCAATGGATGCATGATCAATGTACAGAGCTGGTAAAAGCCTTAGATTGGCATCTTTTGGCAAAGAATTACCATGGGACCATAGGTTTGTGTCTTGCGTAGCTTAGCGTTTAAGAAGTTATTCACATCGCATGTCAGTTGCGTAGTTCCGGAACTAAACCTCTTTTTGCAGGGTAGCGAGGAGTGGGCTCTCAGAAGCTTTGGAATTCCTTATTTTATTTTTGGGGTGGTACTCAAAACACAAGAGACAAACAAATAGAATGGAATTTAATTTTTTATAGTGCACCACTTTTAACTTGGCTAGAAAATTTACACAGTCTAGCGTGATATTTATTTTGGTTGTACATGCTGGTGATTTTGCGGCTTTAGAAGCCCCAGGGGTAGGGGGCAGTTGTGCATAGTAGTTATAAGTTTATTATTAATAAGCCTGTTTTATCCTGCTTACAGCAGTGGTGTTTTGCAGAATGCTGAATGGCCACCAAATGCCAAATGACTCTGAAGTTTAGTGATACGGGTTAAAGGAAACTGAGTGAATCAGGTGCCATTTTGTCAGATCATTCCTGGGAAAAAATAACCTGAAACTGCATCCTCCTCAGGTGCTTCGTTTTATTGCACAGAGGGGAACATGAAACGTGAGTGACATGTGAGTGACTGGTGATGCAGTGCAAGTGTACATGGAGATGGAGATGTCTGGGTACGGGGCAGGACCTGACACTTGATTCATTCAGGTTTCTTCAACCCTTTAGAATTCATTTAGTGTGCAGTGGCTATTTTGGCATTCTGCAAAAGTCCCCTGCTGTCCTTATTCCTTTCTTTGTTAAAAAGGACATCAGACACCAGGTTGTTACCCCACTCTCCTTCCCTGCAGTGATAGCTCACTTTTGCACCTAAGCTCCCACTCCTATTCAGCTGCCTCCAGGATCCCTCTTCCCATAACTTATCTTAACCTGGGACACCAGAGACCAGGTTGTCACCCCACTCTCCTTCCCTGCAGTGATAGCTCACTTTTGCATCTTTATAGCTCCCACTCCTATTCCACCTCCAGGTTTGCCTCGTCCCATAATATATCTTAACCTTTTATGTTTGGGAGTGGGGTCTCCTAAGTGCGATTTTGTAACTATTTAGCAGTTAGAAAAGGGTGTCCTTTTGCAACAGAATCCTTAAAACGAGTATAAAGGGTGGCGATGATGTGTGGTACCATCAATTAGTTATGATGTTAGGTTGAAAAAGTACTTAATTCTGTATGCAAAATGAAACGAATCAGGGTCATAAAACTAAGTCTCTTTTCTTAAACAGGGTAGCAAACTGAATAGCCTGCGGGCAAGCTCTCCGGTGCACTCTGGCGGGGGGAGAAAGGATAGCTTGCAACTATGTCTCCGGAATTTGAATTCCTGCACCTCCAATTCTTTTGTGGCTTCCTGTCAACTGAGCTGTCTGATTTCTGTCAATCAGCACGAAGCGGAAACGAGTGAGAATATAAACAAACATTGAAAAACACGTGCCAAGGGTGATTACCAAAGTCATCTCCGCCAATCAGCATTTCGCATTGACTTTTCTGATTCAGATGCTGTAAATCCTCTATTAAGCCCCCCCCTCTCAAATAAGCCCCCCCCCCTTTTCAGAGGAAGAAAGTTAATAAGCCCCCCTCTCTATTAAGCCCCCTCTCCCCCTCCCCCAATCCTTATTCTTCACAAAAAAATTAACGATTAACGTGGACTGATCAGTTATGATTTATTCAGGCTGGAAGTTCATATTGTTTTTGGTCTTCGGCGGCAGGACCTCCAACTTCATATGCTTAACTTTCTCAATTTTGCGCTCTAGCTCTCTGTGGAGAATTGCCACCATTTTCTTGTCGTTAGACAAAGCAGTGTACGGCCCGGGAACCACAAGTCCGTCCTCGAGAAACCTTGCTCCTGTCGGTGAAAAGGAGTTTTCCAGAGATTTTCGTTTGTAAGTTGTGTTCGACAAATCAATACAAGTAACCATTCTCATAAAAATTACCGAAGAATATGAGGCCGAAAGCACATTTTTGAAGAATAAGAATTTTGTTTTTGTTACTTTTAGGCTCCCACAAGTGAGTTAAATACTTTTGATAGTGACTTTAATTGTACAACGCGTAAGTCTACTCTGTCTCATACCATGGTATTTTTACTACAGGTGATGCATTTCGCTAAATTAAATAAGCCCCCCCTCTCTATTAAGCCCCCCCTCAAAAGTGCTTGAAAAAACTAAGTCCCCCGGGGGGCTTAATTGAGAATTTACGGTATTCAAATTCCAGAGACATAGCTGCAAACTTTCCTTCCTTTTCCCACCCCAATGTCAGAGTGCCCCAGAGAGCTGACTTGCAGGCTACAGACTGAACAATTTTTGCACTAAAGCATACCTCCTCTACCCAACCTTCCCTACCTTCCCTACCTTCCCTTTGAGTACCCCCCCCCCCAAGGATTAGAAGTGCTATAAACCTGTTGGTTGTAAAAATCAAACAATAACTATGTTGGAAAGTTTGATGAGAAAAGAAAACAAAGAAAATAGCCCATTATGCACAGGTAAGGTTGGAAACAAAAGCCTAAATAAGAAATATACCATACAACTTAAATTAGACAGAATTAAATTGTATGGTGTATCCAAGATCAACTACACAACAAAAATGATTAAAACAACGACTTGGTAACTAAAAACATCAAAAACACAATGCCCAAAAGCAGTGGCATATTAAGGGCTATTTAAGGTTGGAAAATTGAGGTCTACCCTCTAACCCGCCCTTTTAAGTACCTTTCTGAGGGAAGGGGTACCCTATATTGTTTTGAAAACCTGATCACATTTATATCTCTGTTATAAGGAGTTTGTCTTTAAATTTAGGTAAATTCAGACAATGGAAACCAGCCAATCTAGTGAGGAGATTAGGAATTACCCCTTTGGGCAGATCCTCCCCGCTTAGGGGGATAAGATATCGGATGAAAAACTCCTTGTTTTTCATCCTTAATTTCTCCTTCAAAATCGTTCTGTTTGAGAACATGGAGAAGGCACAACGACCACTTCACGAACTGTTTCATTCAGGATTAAACATGTGGAAGTTCTTGAGAATTACTGCACTGCATATCTACAAGTTAAGACACAAAGGTATATTAAGCCCGGCTTCAGCTTCGATTAGCTCCGATAATAGTTACAAAAAACTGTGAAATGATGGCCTCGGTTCCCTGAGTTTGTTTAGCAGGATGGTATACCTGTGCAAGCGACGGAGACTGGGACTTTTCTTGTTTTCCAAAATGGCTGCTTTCTTGTTCAGAAACATTTTTGTCCTGACCGCCTTTCAAAGTGAAAAAGCTTTTCATCGAATATAGCTAAGTCGGTAACAACATTTTGAGGAATTTTATCCGAAGAGCGCTGAAGAATTTACAGGAAAGGTGGGTCCAAGAGGAGTCAAAAACTTGCTCGTATAATATAAACATGAACGTGCGCATCAGTTGCTGTAGACACCACTACAAATACGACAACATACTCTGCTCTGCAGCCCACCAGCTATAATTTTTTCCCTTCAGTGCCATCTTTTGATGTTCTTAACTTTGGAGCTGGAGAATTTACAAGAAAGGTGGGCCCAAGAGGAATCAAAAACTTGCTCGTAAACACCATCGCACATATAATTATGTAACTTTCTTCGTTCTTCGACTTCCTCCTTTCGGCGGAAAAGAACAAACACTGATGATTCTAGAAAAGAGGTCTTTGAAGCTGCAAAATCTGGAGATTCTGTTCTCCTTAATGAGGTTCTCAAGAAGCTGGATAATACAGAGAGGATGTCTGTATAAGGTGCTTATTTGCAGTATATATTGTTGATGGCTGTTTGCCAGTCAGGAAAAAGTCACCAGTCACGCCATTAATATTTGCTGTAGGAAATGGAAATCTTGATTGTGTGAAAGTGCTCTTGAAGTATGAAGCAGAAATTGAAGGGCGAGGAGATTTTATGCATATTTTTGAAGACGATTTATATCCTGTTCCATACAAGTGCTGCACTCCTTTGTTCATTGCTGCTACTTGTGGAAATGTTGAAATTTTGAGGTTCTTGGTTGAAAATGGAGCTAATGTTAATGCAACTGATGATTTTGGCTTCACCCCACTAATGGCTGCTGTTGACAGTCAATTCCTTGCCGCAGTGACCTTTCTTATTGATCAAGGTGCTGATGTAATTTACATGACAGCGGTGGCTTTACAGCACTTCACTATGCCACTGAAGTTAGTTTTGATCCTTTAAGCTGTTTAATTGTTGAACAACAGTTTACTTATTAATCATGGCGCTAACATAACTGCTGTTACAAAGTATGACAAGCGCACCCCCTTGATGCTAACTTGTGTGAATGAAAATGTCAGTGTAGTAAACTTTCTTCTTAAAAATGGAGCTAATGTGGCTCTTACAGGCGACAATGGATGACAGCCCTTCACTTTGTTGTGGATGAGTTCTTGACTCAGCTGAGATTTTGAGGTCTCTGCTCAATTATGGAGCTGACGTTAATGCAAGAAGTATTGATAACGAAACCACTCTAATGGTAGCTAGCCGGTCTCGTGATGTGCAAACAGTGACTTTGCTCCTTGAACAAGGTGCTTATGTAGATCTTCAAGATCAAAAGGATAATACAGCTCTTTATAAGGCTGTATGCAGCAAATCTGAAAAAATTGTTGGTACACTTTTGAATGCTGGAGCATCCAATTATTTGTGTAACAGTCAAGGAATGACACCTCTCTTGCTAGCTTGTAGTAAAGGCTATTTAACAATTAGTCGCCGAAGGCAAGGTGAATATCGGTGAATAGTCACCAAGATAAAGTCGAGGTGACTATTTTTCGCCAATATTAGGGGTGACGAATGGTCTTTGTGAGCATTCGCGAGCATGCTGAGCACTGCGATTTTTTTGTGAGCACGAGCAGAAATAAAAAATTTGCTTTGCGAGCTTGCGAGCAATGCAAAAATTTAGGGAGCACGAGCAAGCAAGCAAGCACTCGTTTAAATTTTGCGAGCAAATCGAGCAAAGGTAAAATTTTGCGAGCTGTTAAAAATTTTAATGGACCATTCATCACCCCTAATATTCACGTCGCCTGAGGCGACTAATTGTTTTAGTATAATTACATTGATGATTATTTGAGAAAATCAAATTATTGATCAATTTCTGACCCCGAAACATCAAAAAATCTGGCTGTCATTTTGAAAACTGCTAGCCTTCAAGGCTTGTATTCACCACGCGGTGATTATAGCAGGATAAAGTGAAGCTCCTAGCCAATCACAGTGCTCTGTTTTAAATAATCATCAATGTAATTATACTAAGTGGTAATGGTAGAGAATCTAATCAAGAAACCAGAGATAACAAGAGAGCAAAGGAGGATACATGCATTAGAACTTCTTGGAGAATCTACTTTAATTGAGGAGTGTATCCTTGAAAATGCCAATCTTCATGATTGGAAAGGATTCAAGTACATCAAACATGGCATGATAGAAAGGTTTGCTGATCCTTCCCATCCTTTGTTTAAACAAGAAATGGAGCCTGTTGAAGCTTATCAGAACAGAAAAGAGTGTCAAACTCTAGAGGAGCTTGCTGAGATAGAAGGTGATAGGGATGCTATCATCATGGAAAGCCTTGTTATTAGAGAGAGAATCATGGGAAGCAACTATGAAGACCTACCGGTAATATGCAGTTATTAGAAGTGTTGCACAGTACGTATTGTGAGGATCATGATCTTTCTTTCTGTATAAAGTTGTATAGGCATGCAATAAAAACAGCCCGAAAGTACGATCTATCAGTTGTGCATGATTTAAGCATCATAACCAGTGCATTGTTCGATAGGTTAGAAAATTGTGATCTTTCAAAAGAAGAGGATTTTCTTGATGTTCTTGACCAAACAATTCTTGATCATGACTTTGAAATGCAAAGAAAGATGAAAAGTGAACAGGATTCATGGTATGACATGTTGTATTGCTTTATTCCTTTAGAGAAACTGGTCTTCATGATAATAGCAAATTTGAATGTGCTGATGAAGGAAGACTCTCAAGTTCAGCACTGTTATTGAAAACTATTTTCAACTTGAATCCTCGAGATAGTGACAGTAATATGCTCTTGCACCGGTTTGCCATACATCATGGTAGATATTCTTAATATAATTCCTTCTCTGGTGCAGTGAAGCATCTTCTGAATGCAGGATTCAATGTCAATGTCATCAATGACAATGGAGATGTCTGCACTTCACATAGTTGCCACTTAAAAAGCCAGCAATGATGAAATCCATCTTTTAACCAACATGTTACGTTGCAGGTTTTGTTTGATGGAGGTGCTCATCATGATTTTGTCAACAATGATGGTAAAACATGGCGGGAACTGAGGAAGCTCACATGATTTTTTCTAAGAGGAGAAAACTGGAGTTAAAGTGCATCAGTGCCAGAGCTGTCAAAAGGTTGGGATTCCTTATTATTTTAGGGTTAGTACCTAAAATACTGGAAAAATACATCAGTATGCATTAAAATGCATGTTTTAATTTGCTCAACTTGAATTTGTGCAATCTGATGCAATAGACCTTTTTCATGATTCCTACCATGTAAATGTAAACATCATATTATCCACTCCTCTCAGGGCTTTTCAGGGAAAATTTACAACACTGGTTGGGGGACTTTGTCAGACTGCTTAACGTGCAGTTTATAAGTAATGAAGGAATGAGCAATGATGCCCCCATACATGAGTGTGAAAGTGAGATAAACCACTACACCGGGTACTACATGCCATACTCTTTATGAAGAGTGTGTGAGTTCTTTAACGTACCACAGATTTATTACATGTGCAAGGGCTTGTGAGACGGGGCCTACGGTTTATCGTCCTTATCCAAGACGACTAGAAAGTCAAACTGTTTGTAGATGTTATTACAAAGGCAGCACTTTCTCCTCAGTTATTTAAAGACCCTGAGTGTTGGTCCGGCCAGGGTTTGAACCTACGGCCTCCTGCTCAGCAGACCGGCGCTTATCCCATTGGGCTACATGTTATCGGGCGGCGCGCACTCATTTTAACCCTTTAAACCCTAAGATCAAGATTTGAATTATCATTAAATTTTGTTGCCCCTATTCAATTCCTACAGAAGTAGTGGGGAGAACTTGATAAAATATCAAGCAAATGCTTCTTGTGTGATCATGAGTAATAATCATGACCACCCTGTTTTATAAGCATTGATATTCCAAGGAGAAATTTGATGCTGATCACTCTTAGGGCTTAAAGGGTTAAGGACTGATGAGGCAAAGTGCAAACTGGTGAAAAAATTTGCCGATGATAATGGCAAATTATGAGTGGGAGTGATCAATGTATATAGATGTCCACACAGCAAACAATAATGACTCAAATCTTGTTAGAAACCATCCAACATTTTGCATAACTTCAGAAATCATTGTCTTGTTGTGACAGAATAAACAAACTCAACTGTGACCACTCATATTGGCAAATTTTATCACTTGCTTGCCTCCTGAAATACCAGTGACATGATACTGTTTTTATCCCATTGATCCTAAAGCATGTGCGGGGATGAAGAGGAATCATGTTAAGGTCTTTAACCAAGAGTAGGGTTAAATTGCTCAACACATCTTTTATGTGTGATGTTGATTTGACTGCAGACCTGCCAGTCTGTCATCAGATAATTTTTTGCCAGTAGTATAATCCTTCCTACAGAGAGGGCATGTTCCTTTGTAGACTTTCAAAAAAGTCCTTCGTCCAATTTCATATGGTGCGGGACGAAGGACTTTTCATACTTGATTGCCGCCAATTTTACCGGGAAGCGAATTCCCACATCCAGGTTGTGACCCCCTTCCACGATATCGTTTTTATCATGTCAGCGGTCGCTCTCATTATTAATAATAGACCTAGACGGTGGATAGACGGTGAAGATCACACTGTAAACAAACGTGAGGGTTCCACGCAACTCACGCAAATTTAGGCAAGTAAGTGGTGTGTTTTTAGCGAATGTTCAAATCACAAATATCTAATTTTCTAAAGCGTTCCAAATTACAAACATTAATCCCCGCCGTTGTCCAGTTTTAAAGAGAACTTTGCAGATGTGGTGAAGGTCCGAAGGACATACACATGGTAGTTTAATAATATATGTCTTGCCACATAGCTACGCTGAAAATAAAGGAAGTGTTGGAAAAGCAAAAACAAATAAGTTATGATAACATCACAAGGTCATAAACTTTTAATCCTTCATTTTCTTTTCATTAATAAAGTTGGAATGAAAAAAAAAATTGAAAGAAGCAAGATAAAGTTAAAAAAACTAAAACTTTCAATAAAATCAAATGGAAGTAGAACATCAATCAGGATTTTTAAAGTGATTTCTCTTAAGGAGTCTAGCTTACAGTCCCCTGGGCTTTTGTATATTTATAACTGGATTTCTAATAAAAAATAATGACACCAGCACATTTGGAGCAAATACAAATTAACTGAACTCTGTTCTAGGCTATTAGACTGACACAATTTCTTGCTCTTATGTGAAAACTTGCTACAATTCTGCTCAAAAATCTGTTTCAATTTTTTTCTTTTTTTATAATTCTCAAGAAAATGGTTGCTTAAAAGGCAAACTTTTACCCTTTGGAATCTTCTTTATAAATGCAGGTTTTTGTGATGTTTTTCCTTTGTCCTATGTGTTACATAAATGTACAATATGCATTGTACTATCTAACCAATTCTAAGATGTAAAGGTAGTGAGGGCTATCCTTTGAAACAGTACTATTGGCTAAGGAGAAAATCTCTTAGCTTGATTGAAGGCTAATGTTTTTCACTGGGAACAAATGTAAAAGAAATGCCATAACAGACTGTTAAAAACACTGGCTCTTAGCACCCCTCCCCCATCTTTTTTTTTTTTCAGTTACTTTAATTTGACTATGTTCAGATATGAAAATGCTGTCAGCCTAACTACAGGGGCTAGAAGCAGGAAAACATTGTGGTGGGCTACACCGACCCACTGTACCTAAAAATGCTCTTGCTATCCAGATGGGCTAGCAAGCTCCTACAAGTTTTACAGTAATCATGGGCAGTAGAAAAATGGGTCTTGTATTGCTTCTGTGAAGTTCACTCCTAGGCAACTAGCATGAAAGAACTGTCCACATTTCTCACATCCAAGCCAGTCTTCATTATCGTCCATCCTACATACTGAATCGTTTTGACAGTTCTAGTTCTTTCCGCCTCTTGAATCCTGAATTTCCATGGCAAATAAAAAAAGAAAGAAATCATACTCTGTAATCTATGGTACCAATATTGTTTAACAAATTGAAATTTTTTATACACAAACTGTAACTTTCACATGCTTTTCAATACTGCATTATGCTGGCAGTTTTGCATTGAGAGATATCTCATGCAGGGGAAATTTTTGTGGCGATAGAGCCTAATATAAAAAAAATATGTTCTCATATAGTTAGCTGCTAGCCTGGTCTTTCCCGTAAGATCGCAAAAGGCCAAAAGAAACTTTACAGTGAGCTGTCGTTACCCCTGTTGTTGGTTTAAATCATATAGAAGTCTCACTACCAGCAAGCTTTTTTTTAATATAAACCAACCATTGTCTTTGTGCGTCAGATGTCAATTCATTGTCATAAATGTCTTAGAAAAGCTAACAAGGAAACGCATCAAAAGCGGAGTGTCCTTACTGCCACTGGTCCGTGTAGACATCTTCTTGTGTCCGCACTCAAAACTGAAAATGGGTGTGATAGGCAACTTATTGGAAGGTTTCCATTTTTCTGCTCAAATAACTTCAAACTTCAACAATAGTAAAAAACATGTCATAAAACACTACATTTTAATGTTCCTTCTTTCTATTTTATATAATCCTTCATGGTATGCCATATCTTTTTCAACACCTATATAAACACAGGATACCCAGTGTAGGTTATCCCCTCCTCCTACCCCCCGCCTCTCTATATTCCCCAGCTAATAAAGAGGAACGGGACGATCAACCAATAAATAAATAATTAATATAAGTAGAGAAAAATATATTTTCAATACTAAGATGCTCTTTTGCTGTGTTCGGGTGCATTCTGTGCCTTTAGTACCTACTCCTGCAGAATTGAGTACGAAGAAGACATCAAACGAATTTAAGCAGGAAGAGCAAATCGTTGGACTGATTTTTCTGCGTTTTTTTCCATACATAGATCGAAAACGTGACATGAATATTGGCAAAAGACAGAATTTTAGTGCCGGCTCTCTTAGGTCACATTCCAAAGGTCAAGAGTTCACGTCACTGCTCCATTGATAAATTGCTAAGCCACACAATTTGATCTCGACCTAAAAGGACATTTTGTGAAGAAAATAGGGCAAGGGACCTTTTTGGTACTGTTTATTTATATGTAGCATGGTGTCTTTTACCCTAACTTGTGGAAAGTGACCTGTAGATATATATATATATATATAACTTCACAGAAGTTCAGGTTTCACGAGTAATCATCATTTTATTGTTTCAATTGAGTCAAGCGCTCTACGAAATACGTTCTACTCAAAAAACGAATTTATATATGTATATATATATATGTGTGTGTGATTTTGCTAAAAGGTGCCCGCTACGTTTTCGCTTGAACACGGGCATCGCCCATGTTCAAGCCAGTGTAGCCGGAAAAAAACCAGGGGGCTTGGCGTCTTGCTAGGGGTCAGCAGACAGCCCAGGGCCAGACCTATCCCTGGGTGGGTGGCTTCCTTGTTTTCAGTGAAAACCAGGGGATGGGGGGGGGGGGGGGGATTTGGCCCATTTGATTAGAGTTTTATGTCAGAATGCAGTGAAAAGTCAGAGAATGATTCCTGTGGCCTAGGCCAGCCAAATCAATGCAGTGACTCATAATGATAACACTACTACTGACTACTAGCAGAGCTTGGGGGAAGTGATTGACTAGTCGTAAGCTTCATGGGTGGGGAGGGTGAGTAGTTGCTCCTGGGATGTGGCTGTATAGAGACTAAGTTACAGGCACCTTGTATGAAATCCAGTCAGATATATATATAGCTGATGCTCCTCAATCAATTGAGTCGAGCGCTCTACGAAATACGTTCTACTCAAAAAACGAATATATATATATATACATTTGAGGGTATCTTAGACCCACCGACATTAAGTTGATAGGAAACGTTCAGAGTTTGAGTCTCCTCATGGATGATAGTTCAAAACATCATATATCATTAGTACCGTTCTCAGATGTGTTTGGAGATCCACTCTCGCTACTGCCTTCAGGATCCGTTCCCTTGACTGACGTCTTTGATCGCACAAAGCACGTGGAATTTAGTGCTGTAAATTGTTCTATAAACTCTTCCTTTCGTTCCTCCCTTCCCTCCAAAAAACCGTATCCGTTCTCGCTGTCAATACGTAGATCTGACAGGTTTTCACGCAGAAATTTTATTTCTTTCTCAACAAGCGTGCCATGCTCCTCTTGTAAGTCTGATTTGTTGTCAGGAATGATCGTATGATTTGATAATTCGGCTCATCCTCGGTGTAAGAACCTGTTAAACTCACCATTGACGTAAAACAAAGAAAACAAAGAAGTCAACACAATAAAATCTAGAAAAACAAAAGGTACAAAACAAAGAAAAAGTTCACA